>BGZK01000541.1:0-365537 GCA_005406025.1 Eumeta japonica
AAATGTTTTATGTTTTGTAATTGCCCACAAATGGCGGTAGTAATATCAAAAATAAAACAACTATTTTCGCCGAGGATCAGCTGTACGATTTAGTTCAACTGTTTAGCTTCAAGTCGCCCGGGTTCAAATCTGTCCTAGAATTTGTATTTTTTTTTTATTGCTTTTAAGCATTTTAATTAACTCCAAAGTTATTTTTAATGTAATTAGTAATACGTTTATACTAACAATAATTATTGTATAATAATTTTAATTAGTGACTTCTGGAAAGTTTTGAAGAACTTCAAATAAGGATTTTGGTGAAAAGCTCATATATTATCATTAACCTCTAATTTAAATAACATACGAATGTCACGAGCGCTTAAGGCATGCATTTGGCTTAACTAAATTTCTCAATAAAGTGTACAAAGTGTACCTAACCGACATTTTTGTTTTCTATTTGTGCCCGCGACGTCGTACGAGTGGAATTATTTTAAAAATGAACTAAATTTCCGGGAGCCGATTTTGATGAAATAAAGTCTATTCGTTGCACTAAGTTCAAGTTACCTCTGAAAACACTATGAAGATTCGTTTAATAGTTTTAGAGATTTGCATATTTAAACAGACACATGAAGTTTTTAATAACAGTCTTATTTTATTCCGTTATCTTCCTGCATCATCCGCAATTAGTCTTTAGTTAATATTTTAAATGTATAGACACAATAATTCTACAGTTTTATCATATATACAGAGAGATTTTTCGTTTAAACAGAAACTAAAACTAATAAAAAAAAATAATTTGCATATATATTACAGAAACTATATATATTGACGTGGTTACATGTACGTTTTATTTGTAATAGAGGTCTTTCGTCAACATGACGCAATCTGTTGGTGCAGAAATGTACAAAGTGGATAAGTACGCCTCTGTTTTTACATGCAGTAACGCCATCTGTTGGTGCACAAGTCAATGACGCCAGTAAATATGAGATCTACTATATCGACAATTCTCTAGCGTGTGGACTTGAGTTGACACGTGCTGGTGACTGAAATAAACACACCAAACCTGTCTACGTGTTTCGAAAGTGTGTAAAAGTGTTTGAGTTATTTATATATGTAATTGTGTCTCAACTTTGTATGATTCTGGGGTGTTTTTGTTTTTGTAACATCGATCGTTCTTTACGTACCATCGATCCGATGATACGAAATATGCTTAACAAACACAGTTTGAAACAGCAATTCATATAGCTCTATCAGTTGACTGAATGGCCTCTTGTACATCGACATATCTATATAAAACTCACAGATTTATTTAGGACAAAGTCAACCAGGGATTTTTTTACTGTCGTTACAGTTTCCCTTCTTTCTAAATTTTCGTATCTTGGTCATATTCTTAACATAATAATATTATACAATTAGTCAATCCATTTACTTTTTCACGTGTATCTAAAAGAGTTCTATTGAAAGTTATGATAATAGTAACTTATCATATATCCCACTACAAAACGTGAGTTGAAAGTTAGCATTTTTTTTTGCTTTCGATGAGTGGAAATTCAAGTAAAAATCTGTAATCGGCGACATTATATTATGTATTAATGGCTATAGGCGATTTTTTGTTCTAAAATGAACAGCTGCTAATAAGATAATTATTGATAAAAGCTCTTATTCTTTTTTTTTGTGTTGTTTGTAGATAGCTACCAATCTTGTAAACAAAAGTGTTTTTGTGATCGACTCACAGAATATGTAAATCATATTGCACAAAACGGAGTAATTGTACAATTGTTTTCTAATACATTTTTAATTGTGTATGTTGACATTACATTAGTTTTTCTCGTGAATATGTATGTATTAATGTACTATATTTCTATATTTTAAGCAACAGTTTTTTTTTTCTACTTAAAAGATTTTGAATACATATATACACAAATATTAGATAATATTATGAGAATACTACCGTCTAAAAACTCATTATATTATATCGCTTTTTTTTTTGCGACAAAACCTTTCGAAATCCCCAACTATTTCCTCGTTTCTTTTTCTAGGTAAACTTCTTATCTATTGAATACGCATTGAAAATTGAAATATTCTTAGCTACCACAAATCAATAAGAACATCGGCCGTAGCTCTATCTGTGTGGCATTTGACAGTCTACGTGCGAAAGGTAGGGCGGACATAGACACATAAACTAGCTAACAAGATCACACGCCAAAACTATTTACTTACCTTGCTCCCTCCCGTCGGGACCAATAACAGTATAAACAGAACTGGAGTTTACTTAGTACGACTTAGTGAGTCTCGCGTCACCCATCTCGGGGTACTTTCGGAATTATACCTTCTGGTGCGTAACTTTGCGCCATCAAAATATGGTTCTGTACAATGGACGGTACTCATTTTGACGACGATACGAGTGAGTGTCGAATGAATGCTTGCTCGTTACAAAAATTATAACAATATACAGTAATGTTTCTAAATGGTGTTAATATTTTTTACAGAATTTAGAAAACGTACTATTTACTGGGACACTTCGGTTGCGTATGTGTCACCACCCTTTTCCCCAAAATCGATTTGAAATATAGATACATAACATTAACGGACATATGAATTTGAATCATATTTGGCTAGCTTTAGGCAATAAAACGCCCCTTAATCAATTTTAATATTCCTAACTATGTACTATTCGTAATTATTTCCTTACAATATGTGATTCTGAAAAAGTTTTTGACGTGACAACGTCTTATAAATTGGTTTGCCGGGTGACACTTCAAGAAACTGCGTTACGCTCCGCTCACGTTATGCGCTCACAATGAGAGCGAGTGAGAGGCACGCGTCCCTTCCACTCGGGCATGGTTAGCCCGCCTAAGAGCGAGAGAGACAGACATAAAAAGTGAAAGGCACGCGTCCCTTCCACTCAGATAGGAACAAGTTAAGTTGTAGTAAACGCTGTTTCATTGTACGCAAATGTATTGCAAGTTATTGTATGTATATTTGTATATAAATACGTATGTACGTGTAAAGGTAAAAATAAAATTTTGTTAATATGAAATTCAGTGCGAGATTCTTTGTATAAATTAATGTTTTAAATATAATTCTTTGTATAAATAAATGTTTTAAATTGTTACTATTATTTCATCCTTCTTCCTACTATACGAATGAATATTCACATTAAAATGATTTTACCACTCAAAGTCGTTGTCACGTAAAACTTTCGCCCGTACACCGACTTTACAGGCAACCAATTTTTAATAATTCATTTGAACGACAATGGTCGAGCAAATTTTCCGAAATGTTACAAATAGCTGTGTAATCAGATAAACCGGTGATAGACATGATGTATCGATTCATCTCGAACTTTTTACTGTCACAGTAGGGAATTTTACGAGACACGGGAGATATCTACTTAATAATACTGGCCCTTGCAGGCTAAGGCGACAAAAAAATAAATGGTACTGGACACAATGCTGTCACGTAATCTGTGGCAACATTCAACAAACAATCTTTTGGAAGGGTGGGCCTAATTGACACGCCGGATGAAAGGATCGATAGCCCCCTGCAATGGCCTTTTACATTGCACATGTATTTTACAACCGTCGCACCGCCCTGTACAACCGTTGTATGGACCGGATGGAGCGACCGTCGTATGATGTAAAGTGTTGTCGTATGCGACCGGTGTCGAAGGTCGTACAGATCGCATGGTCGGATCTCGGCAAGTTGCGCGCTTCGTACGACGGTTTTATAATGTAAATGCTTGTCAGTAAGTTTCTTACTACAAAATGGAGAACGAAAGCAAGTTTTTCGAAAGAATTCATATATATATATATATATGTATGTATATGTATATATGTATGTATATATATCAAAAACATTATTGTATCGGGAGTTTATTTTATGCGAATAAGAATTTAAAAAAAATGTCTTATGGTGACCTGAAGCAAATAAAGTGAAGAATAGTTTCTAAAATTTAATATTTATTGATATCAAATTTGTGCAAAAAAAAATCGCCAATTTGCAAACCGCTTTCAAAAGAGAATACAACAAAGTGAATTAAAAAAAATCCGGATCATCTACAGACAACGTTTACCAGTCGAAATTATGGTATTTTGAATCATTATTATTGCTTTTGCCTTTTTTTGTTCTTATTTTTTACACACTACATCCTCCATAATTGCAGCTAGTTTTTTTAGGATCCATTCCGAAGCCGTATGAATAATGAAACATGTCGTCGCAGTTAATTGTATGACGTGTCGTATCAACGCAAAGGCGCTTGCGACGGTCGCAAGCAAATTGTACGACCATCGTACGTACGACAGCTTTACAACGTAAAGACCGCTTAGCATGTGTGATGCTGTCGCCCATCGTTGAGCTAGGTATCACCTAGTCTGAGGTCGGTGTTTAGATCTAGACTTTCTGGTGGTTCAATTGTTGTTTTTATGCCGAGCGAGACGCCTTTCCCTACAAAATCTTCCCGAAACTTAAAACATTCAATTATAAAAAATTACTCGTTTGCCAAAATAAAGGGGCATGACAAATTAACTTTGAAAATATCGCTTCATTAAGCTATCGTTAGTTATACGCGGTTCAATCAGTATTACGAGGGCTGGCTGAAAATTTATCTCCTTTATTAATTAATCTCTACTATGGGAAGCTAAAATGATACTGGCCATTAAGTTGTCGTATTCACGATTTATTTCCGTTATTGAAAACGCTAATTACTATAAAACAAATGAAATAATTCGTTAGTTATTGCGTTTGGTTTTTCTTTTAGGTTCGTTTTTTTTTTTATGAACACGACAAAAAATAAAGTTGTACTTATTTTTTTAAAAACGAGCATTGAAAAATCATTACATTTCTCGATAAACAGAAAAATGGGCTATTGTCGATTGAACGACGTATGTAGAATACGTTTGATGATTCTTGTATCGATTTCGTGATGCAGATTAATCAAGGCCGTGAGAACCTCCAAGGCGATCTTAAACGGGCGACCCGTTTCTACCGTTGGCGATGAAAATGTATCAAAAGTTAAGAGATAATGAAACAATTCATCGATGTTTAGACTCATGCAAGGTAGGCGCGCCATAGATCTCTAAAACTTTGATCCGTTGACCTTGCTGAGATATGTATCCCACAACCGAATAGTTTGATAACTTGCTGAGATAACGTGATTCGAAGTAAACAAATCCATTGTAATAGAAATTTGAGGATGAGAAGTCTCCTCGAAAGCAAACTAAAATCAGCTACATATTAAAATTTTGAAGGGACTAATACATTATTAAAAAAAAAACTACCGTAATTTGTTACATTATAATATAATTTTAGGAATGCAGAATGAATTACTAAAATCAATCACGAAAAAAAAAGAGAGGAAAATTCTTTATAAATACATATTGATTGATTTGATGTATCAATTGATTTTGCACGAAAATGTATTTATGCACATAGCTCAAGCAGGAGAGAAGACTGTGAGCCAAAAACACTTATTCTTCTTCTAAAAATGTATCGCCCGTTTATAGCCCTATGAACACCCTGAGACAATTTTCTGTTTGGACTTTTGATTAAAGATTTAAAGGGACGAAAATTATTAACGGGTGATGAATTGGTGACACCTGCAAACGAACAGTTTCACAACAAATCAAAGGAATATATATGAAGAGCATAAATGATACTTTATGAGAAATTGGGAAACGTATTTCCTTTTTACGGGATTATATTGAAAAATAAAAGTGTCTTTTCTTTCATACTTTAGTAGCTTCCTTATCGACATATTGTCGTAAAGGTCGACAATACTTGTGGTATTACAACACTTCTACATCCATACCATTAAGCAGACGTTAAGCGGAAATACATTATCCTCGTTTGTGTCGCTCAGTCGGATAAAAAGGATCCCATTATGCGGTCTGAAAATAAGTCTCGTTACTGCTTGAAAAGACATTGATTTATAGAAAGAAACAATGTTATAAAAACCCGGTCAAGTGCGAGTAAGATTGCTTAAGTGTAGCGATGTGCTTCCGTATAAAACCGTACTTAGAGTATTTCACAATCCTTTTAGCGGACTACTGTTTAAGGAAATTGCGCATATTTTTCTTCGTAAAGGATATGTCTTACAAGATCACAGCTACTATAGATATTTATACCAACCATAAATCTATTATTTACTTTTGGCATAAATAATGTGAATGCATAAATTACGTGTACTCGGTTCGGCGCGTTGGCTCAGGAGCCCTTTTATCGCTGAAGTTCAATCGCTCTTCCGCTTTGCTGACGTGTGTGAATCGCGCAAAGCCCTTTGGGCACAATGACCGATGTTATTTTTAGCTTATTTTGCAATTCATTGATTCGTATAAGAAATTTCAGAAAACCTTTGGATTTTTTAAACGATCCCGTAGCTATGCGCAATTGTTCATCATAATTCAAATTTAATTTAAATTTGAATATAGTTATCATTTTTAACATATATTTATATGACTTTCAATTTATTTATAATGCACAAAATTGTGTAATTTATCGATTGTAAAATATCTTTTTGCATAACACTAAAAGGCGAAAAATGAAGCAACATCTAAATTTTGGTATGTGGTAGAAACGTATTGCTGTCAGCTTAGCTGCACCACGGAAGTGGACCGGCTCGATTGTTGAGCACACTCTCACAAAATACAGACGAGAAGTAACAGCTTCTACTGTTATTATTCGTCCAGTGAGTGAGAGTTCCGGTGACCCGTTCCTCCTGCCTCAGCACATTTCCTCCTCCATTAGACAAACTATTCCTATCTAAGAGGCTAGTAACAGACCGTGACCACCTACTCTTTGATGGTTCGTACGTTCGTTCATCCCTCAAAAATGCTATAAAAAATGAGATAGAGGTTGTGAGTGCCGTACTGATGGTGTTATTGGAACCCATTTCAAAGTTCCATACCAAGCCTATAAAGTCTATATAGATGCATCTTTTGTCTTCAAAAGACTATCTTTTGAACCTGCTAGGTGTACAGTTAAAATATTCACTGAATATGCGTTATTGTTGCGTATATGTTAACAATTAATAAAAAAAAGGGTTAGTGAAACTTAAGATACAATAGAAGAATGGGTTTATAAAGATTTGTTTCATCATAAGATGATAATACATGCGAATATTTTTTTTCTGCAATAATATTGAATACTCAATAGTGAATACAAAAAAAATAACAAAAAGCAGCGAGGTGGGAGTTAGATTTGCGATAAAAGTCTTGAGCTGAGTTAAATAAAAAATCCTTTTTTTACAAATACATAACACAAGTATATTTTGTGGCTGTACGGAACTCACAGTATACGAGTCAGATTCAAACTTGGCAGATTTTTTTAGTTAATGTCTATAAAAGTCTTCAAATATAATGTTAGTGTAATTTTTGCAATAGTTATTGAATCAGACGATTATTTTCAGTTGATCACAGAGCTTGCTGTTATTTCCGCAAAAATGTTTCACACAATATTTTGAAACCCAAATGTGGCTATTAATCTCTTTTTCCAATAAGGAAAACTCTGCATCACAAAGTCTCAAATTTCGTTGCGTAAATTGTAATTATAACCCAATAACAATGTAATCATGTGGCGTAATTAATACAACAATCCCAACGGAATTTCGTGAGTAAATTGTTGTATAGAATGCGAACAGCCCGGTAATTATCAAACGTTGAACGATGACGTAACGGGCCGTAGGCGGGGGCGGGGCGCGGCCGGGGCGGGCGGCGGCGGGGGCTAATTCCCGCAGACATAATGGTCCTAATGCTCCCGGATAAGCGAGGGGACGATCATAATTTTCGGGAACAATGCGTGTTCGTGAACGACGTGCCGGCGAGAGCTGTGTAAGTTGGCGAAACAATGAGATAATTATCCGTACGCCGCCCGGCGCCGGCGCCGCCCGCCCCGCGCCGGCCGCCGGCCACCCGCTCGGCCGCGCTACGTGACGGCCGCCGCTCTTTCCGCCGGCTCGTCCCCTATAATTACCTCTAATATTTTGAATATTAATTAATGATTTAGTCTATGCGACTCTGTGGTCGAAATTTTCATTTCATTTTTTTCTTCATTTTTTTCCGTTATTCCAAACATAATTACTGCCACATGAAATAATCTGCAGGCTATGCCTAAAAGATCCCACTACAACATTTATCAGGAGTCGCGGCAGTGAGCTTGCCAAGTCGAGAAAAAGCAAACAAACAAAGCACGGTCGTACCACCCATTTCTCGAAGCCACTCTGAGCTTTTTTGGACTCTCATGTAATTTCGTTGTGGATAAGGGTAGAAGCCAGAATTTTTCGTGACCAAGAGGACATATTATAACTAGCTATCTTTTTAAGTTACCTATTATTTACATCTACAGTTCACAAACTGAAACCGGTCGAAAATCTTAAATTTTGTCACTGACACGCTCACTCACTCACCGATTATTAAATTTCTAAGGTACGTCTAGGAGACATACAAATTTTCACAAAAATTTAATTAGTATTTAACATATAAAGGAAAAAAAAAACTGAAACAGTCTATACAATTTCTAAATTTCATTCCCGTTTTGTTTTTCGGTTGATAAATTCGCTTTCGTGTATAAATTTACATATCTATCTACTATATGACATGACAAATAACGAACGACGAATAATTTTATAAAGTACACAAATAACTTTGTAATTTTATACGTGTATATAAAGTGTACTCACCCTGTCTATATAGAGAAAGAGACTAGGTTTTGAATATAGGTAAATACAGTCAACCACTGACGACATGTCCTTGAAAAAAGAGGTCCGCCTTACAAATACAAAAGGTATCCCTACAAAACAATAAAATTTACAAATCTGCAAGTAAAGCAAAGCAATTGTTCCACAGCACAAAGTTGTGAGACTTGATGTAAAGCCAAGTCAGTTATTTTAGTTAGTATCAGTGGAAGTATCTATTCAAAGTTTTTCATAAACTATCTCCTATTTAATTACTTACCATCATAATTTCTGTAATCAAGAAGTGACTTGAAACTGGCAAGGCAATGTAACAACATGTACCTATAGTAGCGATCTGACGGCTTTATTTGTACTCGTTTACATATTGCATATATTAGGCTTGCCGGCACTGTATTAAGAGTATTTTAAATATGCGGTATATTATTTTTATGTGATTATACTGCCTTGCGA
This sequence comes from Eumeta japonica, assembly GCA_005406025.1. Taxonomy (NCBI): domain Eukaryota; kingdom Metazoa; phylum Arthropoda; class Insecta; order Lepidoptera; family Psychidae; genus Eumeta; species Eumeta japonica. Next base: position 9,119 of record BGZK01000541.1, read on the forward strand.
TTACCAAGCCACTTAAGTTATTATAGAAATAATGTTGGTAAGCAATTAATTATGAAACAATTTATGAAAAGTCCTACTGATGAAAGACCTGCAGTTTTAAGCATTTTACGTTTTCAGTGGGTCTAGGTTTTTCAGCTCCTTCCATTTAAAGGTATAGGTATCTATATGTTTTTGAACTTTACGAGTTCAACAATTCGAAAGGCGGTTGATCCTACAGGCCATCTCTGCACTTCTTGCTACTTTCAAGCTATAATAACCGTTCAAAAACATGAATTAAGTATAATACAAATTAAAATATAAATTAAAAGCTGTAAGCTTTTTCTTTCCAGCTTTCCGAGCTCAAAAAAAAAACAGTTACAATACGTTTTGAGTTCTTCAAATTTAAAAATCTAAATAGGCTGCGACATAATTTCTAAGTAGAAAAACATATCGGAGTACTAAACATTATTCAACTAATCGGCATTGTTTCCTTTTTTTTTGAAAGAAAAATCCGATTTCATTTTGAGATTTATCGATAGAAAATTCATGTCATTAAGTCAAAATCATTTTGAAAAATTTGCTCCAACCGTATTTCTAAAATAAAATAAATTATTATTATGTAATTTGCCTCAATCAATGCATCTGTTTGAAGAAAAGAGTTTTGAGAGAGAACTGTTTTATTAAACTTTGGTATCGATCAGTAAATTAGTATAAAAATTATTTTGAATAGCATTTTTGTGATTTATTTAATTTAAGATTTCTCAGATGGAATTGGTTCAAATTTTCAAAAAACCGTAATTGAATCAGGTAAGGACAAACTTTGACATGTTGTGAGCCAAACTTTAGTGTGCAATTACGTTCTTGGGCCGCGTTCAGAAAGTAGTGCATTTTAAAGTAGTGTTCATTATTTTTAGCGGTAGATATCAGATATGAAATTTTTCTAAATGTCTCGCGGGCAGGATCAAATCTTACAGCGGGCCGGATGCGGTCCATGGGCCAGTGGTTACCCATATATGCTCTAAATTTTCCTCGACTGCGTTTCGTTCTCATAATACAATACACACAACACACACACATACACAGAGAGAGAGAGAGAGAGAGAGAGAGAGAGAGAAACATAATACGTAAAAGGGTCAAAGTAAAGGTATGCGCCAGGTCACTGTGTTTGTGTTTCACACAATTTAGATTTCCAGTGCCCATTCCTTTCCATACTACTCACCGCACGTCTCTTCGATACCGTGCGGCCAAGAGCGCCGTACGCACACTCGTCAGCTCCGCTACTATAAATACGCATCTAGATATCCGGAGTCGCTGGTGAAGACCTGGAAGGAGCCGAGGCGTTACTCTACTCCGCGGCCTTCAGGTGTATACGTGCAATTTTATTACTCGGGATGATCTCCCGCATTGTGCTCCAGGATCGTTTTGAAACATCACATTCGAATTTTACGTTGAATTCACCAGTGTACAGGGGAGTATACAGGGATGAATTTTATCATACATTTTTTCTGCAAATATTTATAATATTTATAATCCTCTCATAAAACAAATTTGCTAAAGAAATCATTGAAGTAACCGTTTCTGAGAAGAATAACTTATAACATCTACGTAGAAATATCGCGCTAACAACCTTATCTGACTAACAATCATCTGACTCGTAGGTACTGCACCGCAACGCCGCGCGGCCGGTCACCCGATCGCGATTACACTTGCAGTCTGGCCGAGCATTTATTAGGGTTGTATCTATATTATTTTGTATTATCTCTATGTATATTTTCAATAGCTTATTTTTGTAAGTTACTTTTGCTTAGTTCTTCTGAAAAAAAAGATACAGTCCACTTTAATATATATATATATATATATATATATATATATATATATATATATAGAATGGATTTTATTTTAAATTTGTAAAAAAGTCGTTTGACATTTGGATACATTTCGGATCCGCAATATAGCAGGCTGTCATTAATCGAAATATATATATATTATTTAAATAAATTTCAATTTTTTTTTTAATACACAATCGAAGACACAATTTTGAAAATAACGTTATTCGTTATTTATGAGTTATAAATACCTTTAGAGAACTTTATTATGGTTCTCATTAATATCCCGAAAATAACTATAACCGTTATTAGCAAATAAACGTACAAGATAATTAATTTCTAAATCGAGTCGAGTCTAAATTAAATTCATTTAAAATCAGACAAGCGTAGGCGATGCAAATATTTGATTTAAAACACTTGATTAATTCTTGAGATTTTTACATTTCGTACTTATTTCATATTGTCGAAATGAAATCTTCTTTGGGCAGGTTATATTGGGGTGTAATTATCGCGTGTAAGCTTTTCGTGTGTAAAAGTATTTGTGACCGACACGGTCACGTGACGTGGTATACGCTGCGTCAGTTAAATTGTGTTCTTGTTCGATTGTCATTTTAATTGCTCAAGTGTACGATTACTGTGCAATAAAAAAACGGCCAAGAGCATGTTGAACCATGCTCAGTGTAGGGTTCCGGTGGTCTGTTACTAAAAAGAAATGCATTACAGATGAGTTTGTATTAGTTTTATATTGCAAAATTTTGGATAGTGGTATACTAAAATTCGTTTTAGGATTGAAAGAGTAAATAACAGGTGTTGATAAATAATTACATGACAATATTTTATACAAATATTATATTAACTATATTTTATTAGTATTAAATTCTGTAAGTATCCGGAATGAAACTACTATCAAATATCATACACAAACCGCAACAGATGAAGCTGTAACAGTAGCGAAACAGGTTAGGTGTATCGTTAATTGGATACCGGGAAGACGCGTTTACACTGAGAAAAAATTGGGTTAACAAAATGACAATAAAAGCTTTGTCAACATTTTATTGTTGTTATAGCAATGTACTTTGCTTACGCACCCGAACGAGTTTTCTGCCTGCAACAAACCTTTTATTGTCAAATGTTTTATTGTCCTAGGAACCACGGGAAATAACTTCTATGACAATATTTAAAACGATTTGATGAAGCGAAAAGTAATTTTATCAACATATCTTTGCATGATACGTTCTTATAACAATGTTATGTCAAACAAAATAAAAATTGACAACGTGACAAAGTAATTTGCTGGAAATGACAGTGTACTATAGTGTGAAGGTGGAAGGCTTGGCGCAGGCGCGACCGCGCTCTCATTTGCCCGTGGGCATTTGTTGTGCTCGAAGGCATTCCTTTTTATTTCTTACTCAAAGTGTTTAATTGTTAAATAAGGATGTTACTGGTTTTGTCGAAGCAACAACCATAGGTGTATTGTGACGTTTTAAAAGTTCTAATGTTTAAAAGATAAGCCATGTAATATTTTTAAATTTGTTTGTGTTTTATATCGAGAAAAGTTAATATAATTACAAGTTAACAAGGTGTTCTTACTTTAAATAAAGAATAAATCTTGGCTGTACATGTTTTTTCACAACATCCACAAGCATTGCTACCACCATTAACCTTGTGCAAACAAAAGCGTCTGCACATTTCTCGCTGATGAGATAAATATAGTGCATTTATTATGCCTAAGCGCATCTAGTGAACGAATTTCCGAAAATAAATTGATAAGCGAACTCGGTCAATACTTTGAGCTTGTGAAGATATATACTTCTTAAAATGCAATTTGTATGCAGTTTACTACATTACATGTATCAGTATTATAGATATCTGTAGGTGTATTTTAATTTCTGGGATTCCAATATTTATAATTTTTTCTTTCTATCATTATATATTCTCGGATGCATTAATCTCGTGTTCATTTTTCATCTCAAATATTCTAATTGTTTAATTGCATATTTTTAAAATCGTTTTAAAATTCCGTATATGTCTCAAAATTTTCTATACTTTATGAAATAAACAAAATCTTTCATTTTAATACGATTCATGTTTAATATCTATTATTAGTTATTATCTTATATTATATAGTATTAGTAATTAATTAATGAGTACTTAAACATTAAAAAATTTGATATTACATTTACAAAATTTGCTGCGATTTGTTGGTTATTTTTCAATTTCAGGCAAGCTATTAATTTTTCATGTACCAGTTATAATTGTAAATATATATATATATATATATATATATATATATATGAGTGAAATTCTAAACAATTAATACATTTTCTTTATTTTAACTACAATCTAAGGTAACATATATTAACAAATCGCTTTTATTATTTTTAGTAAATGAAATAAAACTTTTTATTTTTTCCTTTATATTTCATTTAGATTGAGCGACAAGAAAATTTTCTAAAGATCCAAGAAACAAGAATACAAAAGATAGATAATGAAAGATTCAATAACGCTATAAAGTTTGCGGTGAACGGCAGTGCGGCGGGGATGGTTAGATTATTACATTTTAAATGCCTGTTTCTTCCCATTTCTATGGTTGTCGTTTCTTACTTGTAGTGTTACGATGTTCATTGGTTACTATGTACTTCTTTCCACTCGCTAAATTACTATTGAAAAATTCTAAATTTAAGTCACAAACGACTAGCACAACAATTATTATGATTCAAAATTATGGTTAGTCAGACAATTCACGCTTAAGTAACTTCTGTATATTAAATTAAGTATACATTGCTGTTTAGACTAAGCAATTGTAGTGTCTAAATTCACATATCGTCAAACAGATATATTCTCACCGAGATCGACAACAAACAACTTCTTAGTCTCGCTTTGAGAAAATAAATAAATATATATAACAAAAACGTTTCAGCGAAAGACATTTTTCCCGATAGAAGTAATACGCGGCCGTGTACAAAGAGCTTTGACAGATTATGGGAAGAACAAATTTCCGGATATTAAACATAGCTTTTGTTAAAAGGAGCAAGCCGGCAGCTGGACAAACAGATTGCCGGGGAGACGGCGCCCGCGCCCTCTGACAAACGACCTGCGACACGCGGGAAATACGTCACCGGGAAAATATCGCACGGGAAAGTTTTCTATCGCCGTGTTACGAGCACCTCACTTAGGGCGCCGCCCGCCGCCGCCGCCGCCCGCCCGCTGATGAAGAGCGATTCCGGCGATAATGCCGCGTGCTTTGTAATAAACCCGGGCGGCGTTCCGGGAGCGCTTCCACGTTGCGTTCCCGCCGCTGGAGATCGAATGAGGTAAATGCACGGAATTAATATTTTGCGATATGCTCGCGGTAGAAGTTTGATATTCTTCTTTCTTTAAGGTATGCTTCTGATTCTCTCCTACGAGTTTTTTTTAACCAATACTCGGTTTACGTAAAATGAGACTAATTTTAATATTTTAAAAACTTTGCAATGTGTCGACTTAAATTTTAACTATAATACTATAATGGATTTCTTTTTATATTCTATTTTTTTGTCTTTCACCTTATGTTTTATGTTTGAAAAAAGTTTTAGCTTAAATATTGCGCACTAATTGACAGCAGAGCAATACAAAAATTAAGAAGTAAACGTACCAAAAGTTGAATTTTGTATACAACTTTAAAACTCAAGCATGCATATTCGTCAGTTATGTTGATATGTTCCTATGTAAAATCCCTTGCGTTGACATCTTTTAAAAACCCTCATTTCCGGTAATTAGAATCAGAAATTCTCCTTAAAATAAGAACTACATTAATAGACAATATTATTTTTAAAGGATCTGAAAAAAATTGCCATTCTTAAACTTTTTCACATTTTAAAAGGAAAAATGGAAGTCTTACGTAACTATTGTCGGGGCCGTCGATCTGTTCGTTTGTCATAGGGATCTTTAACGTAAATGTAAATGTAGACTAGAAAAAAATGTACTAGTGTGTGGATGTGGAAGTTTGCTTCCGAATAAAGAAATGTGTTTTAATTAATCGATGTTTGTGTATCGTTTTAAAGATTCTATTTTTTTATAATCATTTGTTCCTGAACAAAATTTAAACTAAACCATTAGGTTTGCTTAAATGGTCTAGAAATGACGGTCATCTTTCATCTCCTAAATTTGCGAAATCAAAATTTACATCTTAATAGAATTAGTAGAATCTGAATTATGGATTACCGGAAAATTTCAGGTTCTTTTCGAAATCATTATAGTTTCAATTAAAATATACGTGTTTAGTTGCTAAAGCCTTTTAGTCTATATAGTATTTATCAACTAAAAAACTTTTGTTAGCTAAAGCATATAGATAACATATGGTATTAGACCATATAGGTTCTCCTTGGGACCTAGCGCAGGCGTGCTAACGATTTTTAATTTCACGATTTGTCTTGAAGGTGACCAAAGTAGTGCGTATATACCGAAATCGAAATATAATATAAATTTATATAAATTTGTTTTTAACAGCGTATCCTAAACTGTACTTTAAAGAGCGTGAATTTTACGGTTAATTTTGAACTAAAAATAATTTGATAGGATACGTTTTGTAACACGTTGTAAGGTTATACTTAATGGGTGATCTACATTATTTGTATATTATCTCAAATTCCAATTCCTCTATTTATTATCTACTCCTCACCAAATTTTAGTATTTACGGACCAAGCTTTTTTAAACGTCAAGAATTAAAGCTTTTTTGTAAAATACGTAAGGTTATGTTTGAGCTTTTTCTTTTCGAATAATTTCAGAATATGAAAAGTGAGGGTAACAAGAGAAGCGATGAAAAAGGGAGTTTCTTGAAAAAAATATGAATATCTCTTTAGCTCCTTCATCTACTTCTCGTCCATGAAACTTCAACAATATTTTCTGATTTACGTCACACTTCCATAACTCTCATAGATAGCAGTCCAGTTATAGTGAACATATGAATATGAAATGGCGAAGCTATTGCTAATTATGAAGTGATAAGCTTATTCGAGCTGGACTAAAAATACTGGGGAAAGAGCTTATCGAGCTCTCGTGGAGCCTTATTGGGTAATCGATACCTAAGATATTCCACGTAATAGAATAAGCATGCGTTTGCCATCTCTACACAATAATTGGATCTACTTGTTGTGTTATAAGAATTAATTTTTATTTCTACAAACATTCGTTGTAATTTTTAGCTGTCTTATTTATATAATTTATATATTGATTATAGATTAGCTACGTTCTTTCCCACGACTGATACATGTGTCTGTTTTGCTACTTATTTACATATCTATCGTCTGGCTTCTTTATTGTCAGACATTTGCGAGCCTCCTTTGCTGGGCCTATCCTGAGGTGACGTGTGAACGTGTCTAATAATAAAATAACTACACTAGGGGGAGACACAGTAGTCAATAATATTTTTATTAATGTTTCAATGTATCGTTGCATAACAAATTTGTTTTGCAATTTATTACAAGCCGATTTGGATAAAATTTTAACTCAAATTCAAATTCAAAATAATTTTATTTCATAGGTTACAAAATAACACTTGAAATACGTCATAATATTTTGCGAATTCACACTTTACCGCTCATTCAGAAGGCAGTTTTCCCTCAAGAAGAACGAGCAAGAAATTTAAGGGTAGGTCTTTTGTAATTTGCACATACATAGGCAAAACAAATACGAAACCATTAAGAATGAAACAGCCCGGCAAGAAGTCGAGCCGCTTATGCCCATGGATATTTGTCCTCTAAGTATTTAGAAATTGCATAATACCCTTTTTTACTGAGTGATTGTTTAATAACACTCTTAAATTTATATAGGGGTAAATCTTGTATATCTACAGGAACCTTATTGAACAGCATAGAAGTCACAATTCATTTAGAGGGCTCTCTAAATAAATTTATGACTTTACTTAGTCGACTAACATGTGAAATCAGTTTATTTTTATTTCTGGTATTATTTATGTCGACTATTATTTCTTTTAAACAATTCTAAATTTTTTTACCTGTAATAAATTTTCATATTGAATTGAGATGCCAGGGTTGAAATTCCAATTCCTTAAACTTATTTCTAAGAGATGTACGAGGTCCGATCTTGTAAATCGAGCGAACGGCCCGCTTCTGCAACACGAAAATTCTATGAATATCCACGGCGTCTCCCCAGAGCAAGATGCCATACGACATCAGACTATGGAAACAGCCAAAATAAACCAATCTGGCAGTTTCGATGTCCGATAAATTTCTCATTTTTTTGACAGCATAGGCGGCAGAGCTAAATCTTTTCGCCAACTTACTTATATGAGGACCCCATTCAAGCCTGTAATCTAAATAATTCCTAGAAACACTGTAGAATTAACAAACTCCAATACATTGTTGCGTACTGAAATAGTTCCGGATCCATGTCTCACATTTGGAAGTTAGAATTTTATACATTTTGTTTTCATTTCATTAAGAAGTAGGTTTTGTGGTAAACCATTTTTCTACCTTAGAGATAGCATTGTTCACATCGTCATAAAGGGGCTGTATGTAATATAACTAAATAACAAAAAAAATGGTTAATTTGGTGCTTTGATTGTTCACTGTAGCATCGATACGGAACCCAAGCCGCGGCAGGCTGACTCGCTCTTCACCGTTTTCATTTTTTATCCCCTTCTCGACAGCGGCGTTGACGTTTTCTTTTGCTATCCGACTTCAATGATGTAATTTAATTCTTACAAAATACGAAAGCATAAACGTACAGCTCAAACCTACAGAGGAATTGCGGGCCCGTGAAAAGCTTTTCATTGGCCGTTAAAAACGTTATTTGCAACATTAAAAGTAGTCATAAAAACAATATTTCTTATCTGGTTAATTTACGTGTCGAGTTTTTACGAGGATAAAACCCGTTTCGCTCGGATTTCGCTTGTACAAGACGTCTCTCCTCCTTTATCATTACCCGACTTTATGTTCGCCGGCCGTGTAAGCGATTAACGCCGGTCTCCCCACTCGAAGAGATTTATTTACCTTGTTTTATTCGTCTTGTTTTGCTTTATTTCGAAAAATCTATATGGTGTATCGCCTTCAAAACTTTTTTGTTCACTCTATAATTTTTTTAAATAAAATCTCCTTAATAGATTATAAAAAATAAAAGTCTATATTCTATTAAAAATGAATTTTCATCTTTTATAAGGTAAAAAAACGATAATATAATCTAAACAATATAAGCGCATATGTTACGTATACATATGTTATTAAATTAATATGTTTATAAAACGAAGTTCCTTAACGCGGCTTACATAGGAGGTGCGAGTTGGTGGATATCATCACGTAACGATAAATCGTTACGTCCCCTGCATTCGACTCTTTCGCTGTGTTTCTTTTATTTTTTAACGAATTCTAGTTAATTGAGAAATGTGGAGAAGGACTCGTAGCAATTGATTAGTTGATTCTATACAAGATTCACAGAGATCTTTTTTCCAACTTACTACAATTCACATTTTTATATCTAATTTTCATTCGAGTGATTTATTTTTCTTGAAACATTAAATGTGACGATTTGATTTCATTATTTTATTTCTTACTTAACAATGTTTAGCTTGAAGAAATGATAGAAAAAAAAATTAATATTTTATTTATAGTCAAATACAGAGTAGAAGGATAAAAATGAGGAAATTTGTTCCTGACAGAAATCCCCCTATAGTACATATTTTTAACTGAAATGTTCCATTTTACATACATCCTTTTAATTCCGATAGGTGTGTCATTTATTTTTTTCCAATCAATGGTGAATATTACAGAAGTAGTGCACCGCTTTGCAGCGCGCGATGCGGTCGCTCGCCGAGCCAACAATAACAGCATAATCCCTTGTCGGAGTGCATCCATCATTCGAGCAAAGCCGGCGGATTTGCGAAGCGCTGCCCGCGCAGAGATTACTTCTGCCGTGCATAAACTGCGAATAAATCCGTGCCATCGCTGTGCTTCGCTAACGAACAAACTTTCATAAAGGGTGATGCAAAGGTAAATATCCTTTTCTTCATAACAGTAGCCGAGCGATGCTCGTTAGATTGTATCGATACACGTCGCCACACCAAACAAGGGCAAATTGCAGTACTGAAGTCTTTGCTTCATTATAAATGGGTCGTAATAGTTCAGTGATTAAGAGCTTCGCCTCGAAATAGAAGTTAACGTATTCGACCCCGACCACAAGCTAAAGTGATCGATATGTTTTAAACCGATCCTAGATCATCGATATCGACGGCCCTTCATCACGCTCACGACGATGACGGTTAATCTTAGTGTGATAACGATCGGTTTTTAAGTAATTAGTGTTATTTATATACTTCAAATATATAAACTACCTTTTTTATATTGTATCTGTCTGTCTTTACTTGTTGGTTCGGGGTAATCTTTGGAACCGCAGAAGCGATTTCGTTGGGAGTTTGACTGAATGGTAGAAAAGTTATGGGACTACACCTATGTACATTTTATTCTAGGTTTATTTAGGGTTAGAAAGAGAAAATTTTAAAACTCTTAAAATATGATAATTTCGGTGAACAAAGAGTCATCAGTCCATATAAAAGAGTTCTTTACAGTTGTTTGATTAAGGGAAAACTTTGGTGTACTCGCGAAGGTTCCTAAGAAAACCTAGTACTTGCCCCGACTTCGACCGCGTATTTGTACTGTTGAACCTAACTATGTAATTCATTCTAAAAGTTCATTCACAAATTGAAATTTGCATTATCCCTGAGTAAATTAAGGTACTAACATTCTTCCCCGGCTTCCTGCACATATTTGTATTATTACAACAATTCTATATTTATAAAAATTATTTTACCTACACCATCTATCACTCGGGTTTGTGATATTTAGTGTGAGAGACGAAGTATTAATTTCTATTAACGAGTCACATCAAACGACGGGAACACTAATTGGCTAAATTAAACTTACGATGTTACATAATTATAATATAAAGAAAATCTATAGTTGATGATTATGGGTTGTGTTTTTTTTTTTATTCGGTTTAAATGGCCATTTGTCCACAAAAGCGAAGCCGCGAGCTAAAGCTAGTCATATTTATTCAAAAACTCGAATAATATACGAAATTCACTGCGAGTATTGAATCAAAAATTGAGAATTCTATCCTGTAACATTTCTAGGAAAGACAATTATTACTCCGTAAAATCGCATTTACTCTACGAATATATTTTAGAAACATAACCTTTGTGCGTTGAAATCGTTCAGATCGATCAAAGAACAATCTTTGAGTTAATAAAGGTATCTTTTTTTTTTCAGATATCTCTTTAAATGGATTGCCCCGGCATAGCGCAAGCGCGAAACGAATGCTAATGCGATAGCTTTAAAGTTTAATCCGATCGCGAGTATAGTACAAAAAGCGTAATAAAAAGCTTTTATCGGAAGTTCTCATGTGCAATTTGAATACCGAGCTATGTGGTATTTTAAAAATGCTTTTATTCTTAAATTTGGATGACAAAAAAAAATCTGGCCTATTGTTGAGCTCGCAGGCCAGCGTCAAAACTGCCCGCATTATTTTGGATGATAATGGGTTTATCAAATCTAAAAGTTATTTTAAAGGAACACTTTCTTTGAAAAATTTTTGGAAAACGATATTATTTGTTTGTATCATCGATTTCAAGGTGATTTAAAACGTTTATCACAGCTTAGTTAGTGCAATAATGGATTTTATTTTAAAAAGATTTTTTATTCAAAACATTATATTATATCACAAACTCTTTTTAGGGTTCCGAGCTAAAATGGCAAAAATGGAACCCTTGTAGTTTCGTCATGTCCGTCCGTTTGTCCTAATGTCACAGGCATTTCATTTAAAAACTTCAAGACGTATATTGATTACATTTATAGTGTAGGTGTCTTGTATAAGTCGCTACTAATTATGGTAGTTAAATAACAAAAATATTTCTATGGGGGGCACTCTATAGATATAACAGGAGCAAAAATTTTTTTTTCTGTTTAACATCAACGTGTGTGTGATACATATCTTAATAGTTCTTTTAAAAATATTTAAATTTTTTAGCTGTCTTTCCGATTACATGAATAAATTCGGAAATAATCGCTCAAAAAACAGCAAATATTGTGTCCTCCCCCCTTTATTTTCTAAACCGTAAGTTTTAAAAATATGAAAAAAATAACCAAGGTAACGCTTAATAAATACTTTTAATTAAAATTATTTGGAACATGATCGCATATGCTGGTTTTGAATTATTACCAAAAAACTGTGTTTCTCAACAAAAGGATATAAGCGCCATGAAGGTACGCTCTTTTATTGATTCCTTTTAGTTTACACTAGTTTAATAGTAATAATCGACATACCTATTTGTTTTTCTAGTAATAGGTGACTAAAATGCTTGTAACTATTCTGTGCAGGAAACATGGAAAAACTATAACAACGTAATTTTTTCATCTTTAGTGCGTTTTTTTATAATAATGACTTCGGAACCCTATAATGAGCATGGTCCGACATGCTCTTGACTAGTTTTTAATATATTTCATTCGCTACATCTCTTGAAGTAATGAACCGATCTCGATCATGTTTGCAACAACATGTTTCATCACAACTATTTCTATGGATAAATTTTGAAATCAATTAGTTCAAAAGCAAAGAGATTATATGAAAATTAATTTTTCAAATCTTTTTTCAGGTTTTCAAAGACATCCTCATTTTTTTGAGAAATATGAGTTCAGTCTAGTTCCTTTGAATGCCACAAAGCCGATTCCAATCAGCTTATTTGTTCAAAAATATTCAAGACTTATACAAACACATACATACATAGCGACCTCCATCCATATATCGAAATAGTCCTAAGAGCTTCCTAGACCCCGAAACATTGACTTCTGATAGATTCTCGGTTCTTGAAAGTTGGGGTTGTAAATTGTAGGTTGTCTAATTTTACGAAAATGTTCAGTTTTTTTTAGCTGAAAGTTAAAAATAGCTTATCTCGTCAATAGTAAATATAAAGCGACAACCATAATTGATTTGAAACTATTTCTATTAGATAAATAATGTCTCAGCAAGATTAATAATCAGTTTTCTATGTTGGTTGCATGTAAAATTTTGTATCGTTTAATGCGACAATTAATTTATTTATTTCTAATGAATTTTAAGAGAATTGCATGAATGTATGGCAACGAAGAAATAGATTTATGCTTATGTGGCCGTTTCGTATTTCCACTTACCTTTCTTAATACTTTTTACGTCACAGTAACCTTATGCTTTCAGGAGCTAAAAGACCCACTCAGGGTAATCTTGGATGATCTTCAATATTTTGCTTCTTAAAAGTAGATCGCTTCGGTAGGTTCTAGATAATTTCCTTAATTTTCATTATTCCCGAAGTTTGGGGCCAAATTATGAATTTCATAGGCGTGCCGAAATTCATTTCATATACCCAGCAACGGACTAACTTCAAGTTTTAGAGTTTCGAAGACATTCTGCAAACTACTTGTTCTGTAAATAGGCTTTATGCTGAGTGTTTCGGCTTATTTCAATAGTTTTCATCGAATTTCGTATCTTCAGCTACATTAAATCTCAAATTGAAATAAAAACTTCTTTGACATTTATATTGTTCAAATTTATTAACCTTAACGTTACAGAGAAAGATTTTTGTGAACAGTTTCGGAAAAAAAATTCAATAGCTTATATAGCATATTTTAGTGATTGGATAATAACCTTTTGAAGTCATGTAGCGTTTTCTCATGACTTCGATCGCGTGATCTTCATTTTAGCGATTGACTTTCCTATCGAACCTGATTTATATCCGAATCTGATCTCTGTTTCAAAATTGGTTTCACTGTCGATTTAAACCTCGATTTCGTTCTGGATTTCGAACTCTTTCCCGCCTATCTCTAAATCATGATATATCTCTAGATTTCTATTCCGTCCCACTTTCGACAGCAATTTGAGTTTTAGTTTTGATAATAAGAAGATTGTCTTTGCTCACGCAAAGAGAAAACGTTTAAATCAATATTTCTAAGGAAAAGAAATTAAAATGATATTTCAGAGGAGACTGATGAGCAACCTGCTCACAGATTCCATTTGATCCATGAATACCCTACTAGTGTCCAAAGTGACTAGCGGTTCCATTACTTTCTCAACGGTGAACACTATCCATCGAGAAATGAATTAACAAAATCAGTTCGCAAGTGACGAAGACAATGCATGATTTACACACAAAAAAATAATCAAATTAATTGAAACTTCTCCTTTTTTTAAGACGGTTAAAAAGAGATTCAATTCACACATCGGCGCGAGCGAATGTAGTTAAGTGCACGTAGCATGTCGAGGCGGGCGCACGAGACACTCGCTGAAGACTGATAAAAGGAAAGAACTCATTCGAAGAAAAGACGAGAACAGCTTTTCTTTACGGTGCGGATGCTTTAATCAAGAACTAGGACATAAAGAGGTAACAGAGCAGTAAGATCTATTTAGTGTACCTGTGCGGTTAGCCTTCATCGAACGAATCGACTGATGATAACAAAAATTTGCCAGATAAAACGTCTTGCTCTATATATTTATCAGTACGTCAATCCGTTGGTTTTGGACGTTGACACAGCATCAGCGAGAATAGTGGTTAACAATTCCCATCTAACTCTGGAATTCTGGAACCACTATAAACAACGTCGACCTTTTGCTTGATTTCGACCATCCCTATAACAACTTTATTGAAATCACTCCAATTATATAATAATAGTGCTTATTAATCTCACAAAACACAATCACCGAACATAAGCCACTCTAACAATTAACTCTTTTTTACTAATTAGAATAATTTGTGAAAATTTCAGCGAAATCGATTTAACTATATGGATTCTTAGTAATACTTAAAAAACCCAAAAAAATAAACCTAATCTCCTTTCATAGACTTCCAGTTATGTCTTTTCAAAATTTTATTGAAATCAACTTAATGATTAGGGTCCTTAGTATTTCTGACGGAACTTTAAAAAATATCGAAAATCGTTTTTTTGGCATTCGTTGTCTGTATACGAAATTTTAATAAAATAGCTTAAATTATAAAGGTTCTCAGTAATTCTCAGGGAACCATAAAAATGTATTGGATATCGTTTTAATGGACTTTATTCATATCTATAGTATTTTTTGTTATAATGGCCTTAATTCAAGGGTTTTTAGAAATCATCACGGAACCTTAAAATATACCGGATATCCTTTTAGTGGTTTTTAATTGTTTTCATACAAAATTTTATCGAAATCTTTTAATTATAAGGGCTCTCAGTAACGCTCACAGAACCCTAAACATGTAATGCATACCCTTTTATTGGTTTTTAATTGCTTCCATTCTAAATTTTATTGAAATCTGTTAAGTTATAAGAGTTCCCAGTAATTCTCACGGAACCCTTAAAATGTATAGAATACACATTTACTCGTTTTTAGTTGTCTCCATTCTTAATTTTATTAAAGTTTATTAAACTGTATAAAAATGGAACCCTTATAGTTTCGTCATGTACATGTACATCCAGTCACAGGCATTTTACTCAAAAACTACAAGATGTACATTGATGGAATTTGAAGTATAGGTGTTTTTACGGCTGCTTAGTTTGGTAGGTTTGGTAGTGGCAGTTAAATAACAAAAACAAATATTTGTAGGAGGCGCAAACATGTAACGAAAGCTGAATAATTTCTTTAGCAAATTTTTATCTGTGGCGCGTATTTTGACAATTATTTTAAAAACACTTTAAGGTTTCTAAAGAATTTTATTGATTATGTGAATATTTTCAGAGAAAATCGTTCCGAAAGTAACATAAAGATACGTCCCTCCCCCCCTTTATTTTTTAATCCGTATGTCTAAAAATATGAAAAAAAACTGCAAAGGTAACGCTTAATAAACAGTTTCTACAAAAAATATTTTTGACATGATCCGATGTACAGTTTTTGAATTATTGACGAAAAAGTACGCTTCTTAACAAAAGATTGTAAGTGCTATGAAGTGCTACGCTCTTCTGTTGGTGCACTTTCTCACATTATAATTATAAGACTGTAGTAAGTGTTTTAATTCATGGCTAATTGAGCACTGTTACTTTAAGAGTGATAGTCAACATACCTATTGTTTTTCTAGTTATAGGGGACTAAAGACTTTGCGGGAAACATGAAAAAATTGTAACAACTTAGCTTTTTTACCTGCAGTGTATTTCTTTCTAGTAACGGCTACAGCATCCTACACTGAGCACGGTCCTATATGCTCCTGGTTGGTTTTTTTTGGTTTTGAACATAAACCGGTCAATATGTCAAAACCGTTTTGTGTATTTTAGATACTACGATATTCCAATGGCAAAAAAAATTATATTAATTACCTACGAATATGTAATAAGGCATAAGCATTTTTTTATTTCCATCTTTAAAAAAGAGAAATTTAATTCTTTTACTTATTAAGTATTGCTTATTGTATTCTGTTTTCATATTCTCATTCACAAAATCTATAATTGTATAATACGTTGTAATAAATGAACATTGTAGATGATTTCCATAGCCAATTGTGCAATTTCATTATTTCATGTACAATAGTAGATATTGCTGATTGTATTCTGTTTTCTTACATTATATCTCACTTGGAAGATAATATTGATCGTATTACTATTGTGATTAACGAACGACTTCTGTCTACTTATGATGTTATTTATTGTAATATTTTTCACTTCATTTTAAACCAATCCTGTATTTCTGTTTTGCAGATATATTTTTCCAAATCATCAAAATTTTACTCATAATGCCTCTGCATTATGAATAAAAAAAAAGGAAGATTAGTTAAGTGTGGATATGATAATAGTTACATCCGAATGACTGGATAAAGAAACAATAAACAACGAACAATCACAAACTAGCTGAATGGATATTGAGATACACCAGTATATTTAAGATTCATGGCGCTTCAGACTGTTGCAATACTGGACTCTGGTTCTGAAGAGACTGGTTTAGACTGGAGCAATCCTTCTATCCACCAGATAGACAGGTACATGTCTATCTGGTGGATACAAGGATTTCTCCTGCATTCTGAGGGTGATTTCTATTACATGCTAAAAGATCATGAATTACAAGAGGTGGCGCCAGCAGCGGCGTGAAAAGTATGACACGTTTGCCAATGTTCGATACCGATCGAGCGATCGACGCTTGCCTGCATTAACTAAGGGGAGGGAACGAAACGTATCGTTTAACGATGCTGATATGTCCGACCATCAATAAATATGGTGCAAGTAAATCTTCTGTGTGTCTAACACCCGCACAGAGCAGGCGCAACCGCCACCATCGTTCCGAAAAATACATGCGATAATTACCTCAATGCAATAATTTTCAGGTATTAATAAACTCACTCACTTCACTCACGATACTGAATATTAAAAATGCAGAGAAAAGCACCGAAACTTCATCATTTTGAGCTAAAAATAAAAACGGCATTTGAGCTCAACTACCCCGCCCAGGTACATAATTAATCGAAATCAACTCCCACGCAAAGACCCGGCGACGGCGCTTCCAGCAAAATTCACGGGGCCGTAATCGGTTTTCACATTCCCGGTCACCGAGTCCCGCACCGAGGCGCTCTAAAACAAGAAACAGTCCCGAGTTAATATCAGATAGAACTTTGTTTGTTAAAACTTTTATTGCGGACAAGTCCTATCTAACCCAATAAGAATGCGCGCGGAGTTGCGCCGCCGTTTCTTTTCTTTCGCGTTAACCACGATTCACGTTATTCTTTGCGTTTGCAACCCACAGCAAAAACGGAGTGTTTACGAAACCATTACAATTTTTGATTTCGTAAGATATCTCTTCGTGTGCCACGGCCCCTTGTATTTTTTCTGTTTTCTTCGTTCTTAACTGTACAGAGAAGGTTCTATCGTTTTATATTAATATGACAGAATCTTCTAAAAGTCTCGAACGTAGGCTTCGGCATAACGAAAGTGTGAGTCGGTATCGCATAGAAAAGGCATCGTACTAAAAATCATCGCATCGCTTACTATTTTATTTTATTCGAGTCAAATATGTCTGTAATACGATATTATATTTTATCCTGTATTATATAAAGATTAATGTTTGTATGTTTGTCCCTTATGCGTGTTTAAACCATTGACCTGATTACCGTGAAACATCGGTGATATGTTGTATGAACGCTCAGGAAGATATCTACAAAAAGACTAGCACTTATCCCCGGTTTCATCTGCATATTTCTACTACTAAATCAAACTACTCAACAGATTCTAAAACTACTTACCCTAATAGCTACAGTATTCCTGAGTAAATTAAGCAGTTAATATTTCCATGAATGAAACCCCCAGCTTCATCTATGCATTTATATTCCTAAGACTATTTTAAAAATTCTTCAACTCATAAAAAGCTATACCATCTCCAAATAATATAGCTTATATTTGTTCTGATACTAGCATTTACCCCCGCCTTCGTCCAAATTGAGACTAGAAGCTTGCGTGATCTTTATATGAGAAGTTGGGGAAAAAGTTTTTGTATTTTATAGGTAATGACATAATCCCATTGCTGTAAAACTTTTGTGACTGCGGTTCACAAAACTGCAACATGTAGTTTCAACAGACCTCTCTTGATGTTAACCTTACACTACCTAAAGAATTCTGAAGAGACTGAAATAAATGAAAATCTGAAAGTACAAGGTCAGGGCTATATAATAGATCCATGAACCAAAGTCTTTCAATATTTGGCAAGAGATGTGTGTGAATGTGGTCTTAAGCTATTATGTTGAAAAACCACACCCATTTTGTTGATCGATTCCGGTCGTTTTTTCTCTAATTCTACGTACCTTCAGCTGTTGGCAGTAGAGATCCGAATTAAAAGCTGGTAAGGAATAAGATCTTTCCAATCCCACCGTACAAATAGCATCAATTTTTTTCGAGTCAATCCGGCTTTTTCTATAGTCTGTGGAGCTTGCTTGCTTTTTGACCATGATCTTTTTCGCTCGTTCTCGTCGCAGGTAATACATTTTTCATCACCAGCGATCATTCTTTTCAAACACTGTTCGGTTTCATCACGTTTCAATCGAGAATCGTAAATGAGTACACGATTCTTTATATTTCTTTCGGTGAGCTCATATGGGACCCAAGTGTCGAACTTTTTTATATATCCAGCTTTTTCCAAAATGGCATCAACTTTATCCGTAACAGGTTAACCAGAGCGAGGTTCATCTTTGATATAAAAATTACCAAAGTGAAAGCGCTTGAACCAGTTTTGAGCTACTTTTGCCGACACTGAATAATAGGGTCATAAACGTCACAAATTTATTTACGCGGTTTGTGTCGCGCATTTTTCTCTTTTTTGTACTAAAACATCAAAGTGTAACAAATTCCTATGTCAGATTCACTAATTTTCGTGGACAGAAAAACAATAGAAAAATATCGGGACATTGTTTTTACTATTTTTTTTTTATGTTGTGTATTTAATTGCATCAAAACTAGCCCGATACGAACAGCACAACCAAAGAGATTTCGCTGTAACTTTTTACTTATAAAATACGAATAAAGTTTTCCCCCAACCTAATATGGTGTATGTATATATATATATATATATATATATGTATGTATGTATGTATGTATATATACCCGCCCAAGAGCATGTCCGACCATGCTGAATGTAGGGTTTCGAAATCAATAACTACAAAGAAATGCACTAAGGATAAATAAATATGATGTTACTTTTTTTTCCATGTTTCCCGCACATAATGAGGAATAAGCCTTTTAGTTATCTATAACTAGAGAAACAATTAACATTTTTTTGATAAATGCATTTTTTCGACAGTTACTCAAAAACGGTATATCCGATCATGTTCAAAATAATTTTCATTAAAAGTTTTTATTAAGCGTAAACCTTTGTATGTTTTTTTTTTCATATTTTTTGGAGATACGGTTTAAATATAATAAAGGGGAGATACTATTTATGCTAATTTCGGAGCTATTATTTCCGAAAATATTCACTTAATAAAAAAAAATTGACTCGAAACCTTGAATTGTTTTTAAAAGAACGGTCGAAATATGTGCCGTACGTTGAAGGTTACTGAAAAAAATATTTTTCAGCTTATGTAACATGTATGAAGTGTCCCCCTACAAAGATATATTTTTGTTAATTAACTACTAAACATAATACACGATATAAAAAATGGAGGTTTGTAGGGCGTAGTCCAGGGCGGAGTACCTTTAAGACCTTTGATGAAGTCCAGGGATTTAAATAAAAAAATATTTTCAATTTAAGATCAGTATGTTTATTGATCGATTCTAATTCAGTATCGAATCCAGTACGAATTTCAATACGATCTTTTACCATGTCACTATTAGCAATCCACTTTTTTATCATTATTGAAGCTTGTGCACTCGGGCATCAGACCTCGTCCCCTTTTCTGTTTTTTCTGTATACAGCTTATTCACTTGTTTTCGCGAGATCGGATTCGAATATTTTATTCTACTCTAATATTAAATCAAACGTTAACCCTCATTTGCGGAACTAAGCACGGAGGCCGGATGCCTCACATGTCACCTATCCTAGGTCGGCTACTACAGTATTCATTTTATGTCTATGCGGCCGCAGCCGCGGGTAAAAGCTAGTATTATAGTATAAGTCTGACCCGAATTTGTTTGTGGTAACAAAAACAAAAAAAAAATCTTACAAAACTTAAAAACAAAAATTTATACTGAGCTAGACTGTGACCCCAACTTTTTCGTAAATGGGCTACTATAGCAACCATTAGAATTTTAGCAACACATTTTATAAACATTTTTTCTTCACAATCACTTTTAGTTTCCTGTGGAAACTTAAACACTAAGTATCTCGTAAAAGTATTTTTGTAAAATATGATTGAGATTCTTCATTCTGAACTATGTTGAAAATTTGTACATAAGGGGACTGAATTTCGTATATATTTTTTAATACATTTCAAATTATGCATTTTGCAACTATAAGAAGAAATTACGTTCATGCGTTTCATAACAAATCTGTTCACTTGATATATACGTACGTCACATAATCCATTCGTCAAAAGCTGTTTTACCCTTTAAAATCAGAATTCGTTTATTTACTCTGTACGGTCGTGATTAGGTAAATTCACTCTTTATATCTACCAAATCGCAATGTGTTTCCTCCTATAGACTTAGACTGTGACAGACGACCAGACAAACAGAAACTATCCTATGAGGGTTCCACTTTTTCTTCAGGTATAAGGAACCTAAGATTAAAACAAGGATGAGCATAAAGGGTACATTTATTACCATTCTTTAGGGCACCCGGTTACACCGCGTGTAATAGTAAACTATACGTGGACTTAGATTATAAACAAAATATATATCAATCACGTACTGATAAACGTGTTATTGATAAATAACGTCGTCAATTGTTTTTTCGTTATTCTCTGTATAGATATTCATTGTTTCATTTTTAGTTTCACTGTGCCTTCTGATTTACGAACAAACGTACCCGCATTTTTTAAATTAACGTTATTTTTTCCTTGTAGCCACCAATAATACAACTTAAAAAGTGACGTCATGCGTCCGTTTAGCAGGCTTTAGCTGCTAAATTACTGAATAGAAATCGGTCAGAGGTTGCTACGTCATTTACCTTATTGTTGAAGAATAAACAGGGGATAATTTCAATAATATAAAAAAGAAATATGGGAGGGTATCATTAGATGGACGATCTTTGCTAAATGATATAAGCTTCCGCAATATTTCATATATTGAAGATGTTTGAAGATATTTTTCAATGCTCAAAGAGATATCGGGATCGCAATGAAGAAAACAAATATCTCTAAGAAAGATATATCCTTCTATATACACACAGACAAACGCGTGGAGAGCGAGCTGGGGTGAAATAACTGACGTATGAAGTCAGGTGTATAGGCCGCTTTTAACAATTAAAAACAAACTGCGACCCGGTTTGATCACGACCAAAAAGCGTTTTATTTAGCGCCAGCGCGTCCGACCCCACTCTGGTCACGAATGCCGAGGAATCTTAATGGCTTTCCGATCGGAAGATAATGTGAGGCCTTCTTAATTTATTCCGTTATTTCGCGTTAAATATCAGCGCGGCGTCAAGGCTACAGCGACCTTTCAACACAATCCTTGCCACTTCGCGTAGTCCATAAAACCTTTTCCATGTATGGGACGTGTGTTTCGGCACACCTCTGAAGTCACTTACCGATTGACGAACTGCCACAAATGGCATCAAATCCACGTCTTTTACTCAAAAGATGGCGCTCAAAATGTGATGTGATCTTATATACACGGGCAGAATATAAATTGACATTATCTATTTTCTTTTCATTTTCGATGGATTGCAATTTGAAACGAGCTATTTTTTTTGTTGTTTCCAAACATTTTTTTTATTTATAACGTATGTGCATACTATATATACAAACAAAAATTTAACTACTAGGCTAAAACATTCATTATTTAAAATAACTGATTTTAAAACATTTTAAGAAATTTGTTTAAGTAGATCATAAAATAAACCTTTAGAGCTCTCGCGTCCTCATAAATCGTTTGAAAATAAATATGTTTTTTTTTAATAATTCAATATTTCTCCTTAATTTACATATCAGACGCGAAATGTAAATTATTTCATTGAAATTCAGTTTCTTAATGATAAAATACATATTAAAAAGAAGTTTCCAACGCTTATTAAATTTTTACTAGATTTATCTTCGCAATTTTACGTTCCCTGTGCAAGGACGAATCATTCCCAAGTGATTTTTTGCATACGAAATAAATACAAGTACATCACCGTTGTTCGACTATGACAGACAGACATTGTACAACTGGCACAAATCTAAGGACATTCTGTGACAATTATTGACACTAATCGCACTATTTCAAGCTAAAAAATGACTACACTGACTTGCTTACACTATTAACGAGTCACGTAATTAATTCAACCCAAAATTATATCAAACGATAGTGGACGAGCGGTGAAGAGTGTTGCCTTCGAACTGGATGATACTGAGTTCAAGTCTTGTTGTAGAGCCCGCGCTTAACCATCGGTCCCAGACTTTGGATTAGCGATGATATCTAAGAAGTTGATTCTTGGGTCAAGTGCAAATTGTCACATGAGACAGTTTTAAATGTGAAATTTCTGCAATATCCCGTATACAAAATGACGAAACATGTCAAGTGATGGATAAATTAAGTATTCTCACTCACCCATGGAACTCATTCAATTTCTATTTAAAGATTGTTAATTTTTAATAGGTATGAGAACGTACTTATACAGTTGAACCTCGATAAGTTAAAGTCCAAGGGAAACACAAAATATTTTAAGTTATAGAGGTTTTAAGTTATCAAGGGTCTATGTCAGGGATAGGTTAATATAGAGGTAGGTATGTACATATGTATGTATGTACCCTTGTTCCACCCTTTATCAGCGTATGTGAGTGTTGTTAGTCTTCTTTTTGAACTCCTTTTAAGCCAGTTTTATCACACAGAAAGTAAAGCGATGTTTCCAGGACAATGATCTAAAACTTATGATCCAAGGCTTACTTATGTCTTAAGGCTAACCGCCGCAAAGCTTTAAAGAATTTCGAAGAAGCAAACAATAGGTGACATATGTATTGTTTACGTTAACAATTTAACTAGTGAACACGTGCAAGCAATAAATACCGAAGCCTTTTGTTTTGCACACTCTTTCAAAATGACTCATTGACAAACAATTTTACGTTATAGAGGTTGTGGAAACATTTCTTTAAGTAACTGAGGGCCAATACAGAGATTACTTATTTAAGTTATAGAGGTTGCGTATTTTAAGTTATAGAGGTTTTGGGCTCTGATGGGAAGGGAACATCTTATTTTTTTAAGTTATAGAGGTTTTTAAGTTACCGAGGTTTGAGTTATCGAGGTTCTACTGTATATTTGAAACGGAAAAGGTGAAGCCTTAAAGCTTTTCGATCTGGAATAAAAAGACCGTCGAAGAATGGTAGCAGGCGATTTTTAGTCATGATTTCATTAAAATAAGGTGTCACTCATCATGTTGATCTTTTAAATTTGACCTGTGACAATTAGTATCATGTGCTACAATATACATGTTGTATGTCGCATGAAAGCCATTCGACAATCGCCACAGCTTGGAAACTGAGAATACTGATTAGCGTTTTCGTTTGACATTTATCATTTCGTATAAAATGATAAATTCGATCTCAATAAAAGATTAAAGTCTTGAATATTAAAACCTTTGCAAAGATTAAGTAATAAAAAACAACGTTATCTACGCACCGTTACGAAAGTCGTGGTTTAATCTATTATTTTATATAGCACTAGCTGTCCCGCCCGCTTCGCTGGGTAATTTTTATTATAAATAAAATGGCGAAGGATTTACGGAATTCGTAAAAATGAGGAGCCTAGAACCATCTACAAACCATTCCGCATCGAATGGTCCCAGTCCCATGTCTACACGTTTAGTAGTTTTTACGTGATTGGCGAACAAAGACAACCTATTTTCATTATATATGTATAGATAGCGAGATGGCGCGGCAGACGTTGCTCTGGCCTTTCCGGTAGGTGGCGTGCCCGTGACGTAGACGGCCACTTCCGCCCGCGTGGAATTACATGAATTTCCTTATTTTTATGAAGAAGACGTTCGTTGACATATACGCTGAGTTTAAAAAAGGGATAGCGCGAAAACGTTGTTAGTTTTTAGACACCTACATGTATCAGTTTTCGTGGCAGTCGGTTCATTGGTACAGAAGTTGACGCAATGCAGCAAATTTGATAGCATAAAAAAATCCTACTTGAATAATCTATTTCTATGTGCTAACTTTTATCTATTTGTTTTATTTTACTTATTTATTTTACTTGTGGTAATCAGTCAGTGTGAGATTTATCGATCTCGGATGTACCGAGTTCATTTACATGATTATTTTTATACATAGATTATTATTTATTTTTTTTTTGTAATACATACCTACTCAGTAATAAACGGATTAGTAAATAAGTTAATTTATAATCACAAAATTCGAATAAATTAAATTTTAGAAAATCACTATATTAAACCATTGTATAAGAATAATTGCAGCTTGATACACATATTAATTTTTTGTACAGGACAAGTTGAAATCGTCTATGAACCTTTTACCGACCTATATTTGCCATTGAGTTACGCTTCTCTACAAAGAGGGCCTAACTGATCGTAATAAGAAACCCTTACGTATAGCTCAACGCTATCTAGACGTTAGGTCACAATTCTAATGGCGTTAAATCTAAAGTTAACCTGCGTTAAACGATTTGATATTTGGGGTAATTGTTATTCCGAATGTGATCTCGGGGACTGCGGGCTAAACTGGTTATAATGAGATGAAGTATTCCCGTCACGTCGGAGGGCGCTCAGGGGCGCCGGGGGGCGCGCGGGGGCGGGGCGGCGTGCGGGGCGCGGGGATCTTCTTGTTTTTGACGTTCCACGATTTCATTATCATACAGAAAGTCAATTACGGCCCAATCAAATATGCTCCTTTTTACGTATCCACCTCTTGTGAAGTTTTGGTTATTCGAGATGAAAATATTTCAATGGTTTCTTTACGTTCATGCAAATAAATATCCCTCATTCTTGAACTATCTTGATTTTATTAGACTGACGATAAATCTTATTATTGAAGATACATGATCCTAAATCGTAGTTATGCAATGCAGATATAGAAAAAAGAAACTAAGATGTCTATTGACAAGACGAATTTCGTTAAAAGGTATTATAATATGAAAAAAAAGACAAATCTACTAAATTTCTTAGAAAGTATATAATTAGGATTAGAAAAAATGTTTTTTCGTACTTTTTAAGTAAAATGTTGCGATAAAATCTCTTTGGTTGTGCCTGATTTGTTTGTATCTGACTAATATTGATACTATTATGACATTTAAAAAAAACAAAAAGTAAAAGCTGTTCTATTGCTTTTCTGTTCACTAAACTGAGTACATCTAACATAGAAATTCGTTACATTTTAAAGTTTTATTAAAAAGGGACAAATGAGACTCAAGCCGCGAAAAACTTGTGACGTTTATATTATATCTATGCAGTGTCGGTAAGAGTAGCACAAAATACATTCAAGCGTTATGATTTGATGCAAAAGATGAACCTCCCTCTCGTCGACCTATTACGGATAAAATCGATACCATTTTGGAAAAAGTAGAGCAAGATCTACATTTTTTTTTTAAGAAATAACTGAAGAGCTGGTGGGGATTGCAACAAGTTGTTGATTAATATAGCATATATATATATATTTGTATATATTATAATTAAACATAAATAAAATATGATGAAAAATCATCTTGATTTTCTATATGAAGTACGAATTAACTTTTTTCCCCGACCTAATTAATATATTTCGCTATGATTAGCTTTCTCCCGTAGCATTGCCCTTATCGGCATATAATAAATACCTTTATCTTTTACATTGAATATTTTTAATTGATTAAATAGTACTTTGAATTACGACCGCGTTTTAAATTCCGACCCCGAACCTGCTCTAGATTTTAATCCCGATCCCGCACTCAATTCCAGTATCAGTCACGTTTGCGATTTCGATTAATTATATCGCATATTTAATTCGACCCTTATATTTATATACATCTAAAAATAATCGAGCTTTAAAACAAGGGGCTGTTTTTCTCTCTAAAGGGACTGACAAAACTGCTTTTCCCCCTTTTCATATAACAATGATAAAATCGTATAAAAAAACAAGTACGAATAATGTTAAAATCCTTATCATGATCGACTTTAAAGTCGATTGGAATTGCTTATCTTTAAATAATAATAGCGCAGTGAACCGACACCTACGTGCCCTACTATCATAAATATAATACATGGAGTCACATCGTGAGATTATTAAACATAGTTTTAATACGTGTACAAGACATAGAAAATCGTAGATACTGTTGGAAAAATATGAATATTGTACAAAAAATGTTTTTGGTGCAAATTTTGCCCAGATACTGTTATACAATAGTGTTTATTTGACAATTTAAAATTTATTCACTAAACAAGAGCATTCTTAGATTGTATTAGTTTCTACAAGTTCGTTGAGCGTACGAAAGTTTTGTTGAAGATCACTTGCAACAACAATGAGATCCTTCAAAAAAAAAAGCAGATGATATTCCGCACCGGGGCGTGGAGAGGGCGCTGTGCGAGCGTAAAGGCTGCATTTTCGTTTCTGCGATTTCTCGTAAATTCACCAATAAAAACTTAATTCGACGTGGTAAAGAGTGCAATTTTATTCGCCCGGCGCTTTCGCCTTAAACTTCCAGCGGCGGCGGCGAGAGTTATGAGGGCGACGGGAAGGAGGGCGGGGCGGGGGCAGAGGGTATCGGAATATATTTTTATGAAGCCGAGGGCGAGATAATCTGCTGATATTGAGCATTCGTTGCTAAGGCGGGACCGTCTGACACTACGGATAAACGAACAAACACAACAGCGGATGAATAAACATTTTAATGTAGATAATATTACGAAAATAATAGGGGTGTTCTTGAATCAATTAAAATTATATTTTCATGAATTAAAATATTTATAAGACTATTTTATCAATCCGCAAATCGATATAGCCAGCTATCACGCCCTTCTCCTTCAACCCTTGTCTTATAGAAGAAGTTCAAAGTGCGGTGGGGCCTGCATTACTGAATAATTATTTATTCGGTAGTGCAATTGAAGGGTGAAAGAAAAAAAGCACTCACAAATACTTCGCATTATGAGTCACGCGATAGTGAATAAGAAGCCTACGCGTCATTGAAGATTTATTCAAGGCTTTAAAACTATATGAAGTTTACGGTAAGCATTAAGCGTGGAGGGGGTGGCCCGGTTCTGTTTCTGTGGAACAACGTGCAGTTACGAACTGTTATTTAGGGGCATGGCAGTACCTTCTTCAAAACCAGCCAAAAAAGCATAGTACTACCACCTGCCTTTTCTCGAAGCGTTTCGTCCTATTTTGAAACCCTCGTATCTTCGTCCTGGATAATACAAGAGAGCTCAAATTTTCAAGAAAAATGTAGTTAGCCGACTTACGACACATTAAGTATAATTTTTCTATTTTTTATACTTTAATTTTTATTAATATTTGAAAAACGTCGATTTTGCCACTAATTCCCTCGTTCAGTCATTAAAACCTCTAGAGTGCTTTCCGAAGTCCTAGCAAGCTGAAATTAGGTATGCAGGCTAGGATTAATACACAAATACAAAAAAAAAAAATGTAAGAAATCTGTAACTATCACTCTCCAACCCTCATAAAGGAGGGGTGAGGGTGCAGTTCTGTATATAACAGTTATTATGAACACGTACTTCCATTTGTTATGAGCGCTAGATTAGTATGATAAATAACGAAAATTAGAATAGGCTACGGGCTACAAGAGATGAGTAGCTGACGCAAATAAAACTATAACAATCTACTTCTTGTTAAAAATATGGCTGGACTATTTACTGGCCGTCGCAGAGACACCACAGACTTATGGTGTGGAATCGAGTCATTGTTCTTTAATGTTGTGTCGTGCAATAAATCTATGAAACAGTCAATCCATACTTTTTGAGAGCATTTTTAAGCGACTTTAAGCAAAACCGGCCATTATTTTATGAGCAGAGATGCAGTATCGGCACACAAAGAGAGAAGAACTCGTTTTCAACATGGTGAATGTCAGAGTCAGTGGGAGACAGTTCACTTCCGTCGCAGAACTCGGTTTTAAAGTGCTCCTGTGGCCTATTTGTAAGCACTGATGAACATTTCGTACTCTCTTGTAAAAAAAATGGCATAATGAATAAAAACTATGCGAAAATCAATGAACCAATAATTCATTCAGCATAACAATTTACTTAACAAACGAAACTACAAACTCTTTCGTTTTCAGATAAAACTTATAGCATGTAGCAATTTCAGATTTTAAGCCGACTTATGTTATGAGTTATTTAAAACTAAAAGCGAGGACTTTGTTCGACGCCGGCGATCTAAAGGGTGCGAGAAAGTCACAGGGGTAAGGTCCGAGATGTGTTGTGAAGAATAGAATTCAAATACGCATAGACGTTTCCTAAAAAGCTACTGAAACAACAATTTACACTGAAGAACTTAAGTACCTTGATGGCGGTAACGCCGATCCGAGCGGGTGAAGGGTTCGACGCCCGCTTGACTGAGAATGCTTCAGCGCCTCCAAACGTCATCTACACGAATCTCGGCTAGCACTTCCAAAGCCGGGAAGTAGCACACAAGGCGCGGCGACGTGGGCGCTGTTGCCACGTCAAGACTCCGAGTCACTTTGAAACCAGAGACGCGGGACGCGGCATCAGATGCTCCGATCACAATGCAAATTGAAGCTCATTAATGATTTCGACCACTTTGTGGCTGGTTTCTTACTCACTGGAAGAACTGAAACAGCGGAAGTGGGTACTTTACGTATTATTTGTGAGTGTGATATCTCACCGAGCCCATAATGTACATAATATGCACAACTTTATTACATACATATTAATGCGAATTGAAAATTTTATTATGGACCATATCAACAGAAATACACCTAAAGTACTTAGTCCCTTTCCAATAAAAAATAATCACAGATATTAAAGAAAATTATGGCTTAGCATGTAGAGGAAATGTTTTTGGAAGTCGATTAAAAATATGTCCTTGGATCACTACTAGTTGATAATCACTCTTCGATCAATTTATGCATTTTGAAGAATCATACGAAACAAATGTAATGACGACAAATGACGATAGTATTCGTCATTTTTGTTGTCGAGATAAGCATACGTTGTTGCGCTAAAAACATCCTATTTTATAATGAATAAAATTTCAATGCATTAAGCTATGAAAATTAAGAAATACATAAAAAACAAGCTAAGTACGAGTCTGACTATCACGCGAAGGATTCCCTACAATCATACAAAAAAGTGTTTTTGTATTCTATAATTAAAAATTTGCAGCAAAATACCTTTTTTTGTATTAGGCTAGTTTTGATACCATTAATTAGACGACGTTTTAAAAAAAGAAAAATAAAAAGCAAAAACTGTGTCACGCCATTTTTCTATGTTTTATCTGTCCACCAAAATGAGTGAATCTAATGTAGAAATTCTATACATTTTGAAGTTTTATTACAAAAAAAAAAGAAGAAAGCGGCACAAGCTGCGAAAAACATTTCTAACCTTTATGGAACTAATCTAGCCCTGGTAAGAGTAGCTGGTTCTGGCTAAAACTGGTTTAAACGTTTTCAGTCCGGTAATTTAATGTCAAATTTGAACCTCGAACCTCTGGTCAATTTGTTACGGATAAATTCGTTGCCATTTTGGAAAATATAGAGCAAGATCAGCATATTACTTTTACTTTTATGTCATAGCTGAAGAAATTGGGATCGATCACAGAACAGTTCTAATCCATTCAGAAGAAGCTGAATATACATAAAAGCTCGACAGTTGGGTCCCACACGAGCTCACTGAAAGAAATCTAATAAATACTCGATTAATTAGATTTATATGAATCTAATGATTCGTGTATTCATTTGCAATATAAAACTCAATGGAACAGAACCGTTATTGAAAAGATTGATCACTGATGATGAAAAATGGATTATCCAAGACAAGAATATGCGAAAAAAATCATGGTGAAAAGGTAATCGACCTCCGCGACTACAACAAAATCCGGATCAACTCGCAATAAATTGATGCTATATGTATGGTGGGGTTGGAAGGATATTATTCATTATGAGCTTTTACCGCCGGACAAAACCTTCAATTTGGATATCTACTGCCAATAGTTGAAGAGACGTAGAAGAAGAGAAAAACGGCTGGAACCGATCAACAGAAATGGTGTGGTTTTTCACCATAATAACGCCAGGCAACACACATCTTTAGCCATTCCGCAAATATTTAGAGAGTTTGATTGGGAAGTGTTAGTGCATTCACCATATGGGCCTGACTTTGCACCCTCATATTTTCACCAGTTTAGGTTTCTTCAGAATTCTTTAGGCAGAATTAACATCAAAACAAGACTGGTAAAACTACTTGTTGCAGTTTTTTGATCAAAAGTTCTAAAACTTCAACAATAATAGGATTATATCACTACCTACAAAATGGCAACAAAATTATTAAAAAATAAAGTATTCGTACTAAGTAATATGTGTTAAGGTTTGACCACGTTGACGCCATGTGTGGTGCGGGATCATGAGCATGCGTCTAACTCACAATTTATTTTATTATTTAACCGGATTTTCATTATTTTTGGTTTTATTCAAGAGCATGAATTATAAACAGTTATACTAGTTAGTGGTCTGTATTTAAAGGGCATTATTGCCTATATAACATCGGGCAAAATGCGCATAAAAAAAGAAATACGTTTCTTGTATGGAGGCTCACTTTAATTTGAGAACTTCGTGTTTTATTATTTGTCGTTAAAGCGACCTTAGAAGCACACACTATGAAAATTTCAAGTGTGTGCCTACTCTGACTGACGGACGGACAGTGAAGCTTCAGTAACAGGGTAAGTTGGCAGCCTTCGGGTTTGCATGTTGCATAAGATTCGCCTCGTTGCAAAGCCGTTACGTAATATCGCGTCAAAATCGTTGACTCGACGTAAATCTGAAGGCGCGCAGCGCACACGACGGCGCGGCGGCGGAGTAGGTGCGCGCCCGTCGCGCGCGACGTGCCAATACATCAAGTGGCATTACCGACTGAGAAATTGGCGGAAGGTGACGCGATCGCGGAAGCGGCCGCCCGCCCGCCCCGCACGCGCCGCCCGCCCCGACCTCGTTACCAAAACCACGCTTCGCCGATTCGCAGGGGAAATCCGATGTGGGAGACTTTTTTTTATTTTATTCCGTCGAATCCCGATCGCCGTCAAAATAAACGGCTGTTAGTCAGTAATTTCGGTTCGGTTCGGCGAGCTTTGAAGATCGATAAGCGAACGAACGGCGAATCGCTTATAGCCTCATTACCGGATTTCATATTATGGACTGGGTGGCAAAACAAATAGAACCCCTATTGGGTTAAGCCATTGTAAGTTTTAAAAAGGTCATATATAGTACCTATCACGAGATATATGTCTAATTGTTTGACTCGTATCGATAGATAGGCGGAGTTGGGAGGCTTCGAGATTTCTACTTTACTATAAGAGTCAAAGGACACACGACGCCTAAACAAGTTGAATGTCGACATGCCAAAAGTATAAGTTGCTAACGTCTCCGTGTACGAGAAAACTCTAGAATAAGTAGGTTGGTACTACTTATAAAACACAATATAATATTCAATTGGCGCTTACGACTAATTTGAAAGATGAGAACGTTATCTCACTATATGTAAGATATTTAAAGTGTTTGAACCTTTTTCATAGTTCACTTCGAGGTACACAAACACTTGATAATGTTTTAAATACATTGGTAGATATGAATAGGAATAGACAGTATCTATGAACACGATTCTTTCAATTAATATATAAGAGAATTGTCAGTAATATTATAATATAAGTGTTTAAACAAATAGTACCTACTATATCGTATTGTTTACTAATACAATAAAATTTCATGTTATTTTTTTAATAAAAACTAGTACTATCAATGAAGTCCAAGTCTTAGAATTAGGAAAAACAATCTATAGACGGAGTGAATAAAACAGTCAATAGAAATGTAAAATGAATACTTATGCTTCTGATAGATAATATTTTTGATGACATTAGTGTTCCGAGTCTAATTTTATATAACAAGGTGATTTAAAGATATTGTTAATTCTGAAGATTACATAAACTGCGGTCGACTATTGTGTTTATTATAATAAAATAAACTCCCACTTGTTTCCGAAAAGGGTAGACAGAGAACATTAATTACCTTTCCATGTCTCTCTTGCTTTACTAACATCCATAAATATTTTGATGCTAACTCATCGGTTTGGATGCTTAAAGTTAAGCGTTCAAAAAAAGCTTAAATGGGCTTAAAATGAAGTCCTTAAAAATAAGTAAAGCCTAATAAATTAAGCTTAACAATTAAGTTTGCGTAACATTTTCTAGAGCGACTCTTGCCGACCCTTTTCACACATTTTTGTCAGTCCTTTCCAGATGGTCTAACTAGCATCACATATATTATACTGTTATTATATTGTATATATTAAACCGAAATAAAGTTGTTAGTAGTATAATAATATCTATATATTACGTGCAGAAAAGAAACCTAATTGCTGAATAATAAAGTTGGAACAAAATTACACTTCAAACCTACGAAATCTAACGTGACGTGCACCAATTGACACTAAATAGGCAAGGCTTTGCATTCGGGCATACTTCAGAGACAGATAGATGGGTCATCATTGTCGGCGTCGGACCACCATACATCACACGACGCGGTGCAACCGCTTACGGTCTTAATAGGTGTCTAACGAAGGCTTACCCAAACATGAATATTATATTTGTCTAAGTGTACTCTGGTCGAGCCCGTACTAAATGTTTCATATAAATGTGTTTCTAGACATATCTATGATATAATATATTTTTTATAAGAAAGTACTTAATACTACTTCAATAAATAGAGAGAACGTCTTCATCATTACTTTCATATAAAAAGGAGTATAGAAAAAGTTCCTAATATGCTGATCATCCAATATTGTTGAATAAAAGTCGATTTTTAATGTGCTGTTGTGACCTAGTAAAATGTAACGTAGTAAAATGCCAAAAACAAAACGTTATTTACATTTAAGTTCTAAAAAAATTATGCTGGCTAATTGCATTTGCTAGTTTACATTTAGTAGATTTTTGACTATAGATTGAAAAAAAAAACGAAGGTTGGACCTAATAAGGCCGGTTGATTTGTTGAAAATTGTTAAACATGAATTTACACAATCGTAAAATTGAATCTAAGAATACATCTGTTATTTTCTTCGTAGCTGCATTATAAAGCACTATATCACTTAGGAGAAAGTACGATTCCCAATTCGTGTGGTTCGAGACCATGAAGCTATAGTCCAAGAAAATAGTCCTTTAAATCAAAATTTCGAATAAAAGCTTGAATTTTTGAAATAAGTTCGAAAGATGTGAAAACGAACTGTGTGAGTTTTTTCTTAAATCGTCCCCGAGAAGCGAAGAAAAAGAAAAACAAAACATTTTTTATTTTAATCTCGGAAAACGGTAAGGATTAGAAAAAAAGCTTGAAGTAAAAGTTGTAGAACACCAAATCTTATAAAAAAATGATCTCTTTACTTTTTTCGCTATTTGTAAAATTAACCGAGATAGGGTGGCTAGAAGTTAGGGGATGACAGTAACAGCTTTAAAAATTCATAAGTTGCTGAAAAATTAATATACTTTAATTTACTCAGAAAAAAAAATCTTTAATTTTAGAGACTTATTTTATTTTATGCAACAAAGTTATGACAATTCAAAGTTTTCATTTTAGTATTAAAACAATTTTACTCAGTGAAACAATTTTTTTAAAGTATTATATTATTATTTCATAAATTGACCATACGCGTTTAATTTTTTTTTACCTGCTATTTCCAAACAGGTTTAAAATAATTCACCTAAAGAAATAATTTTTGAGACAACTTAGTTTTTATTACCAAATAAGGTACCTCGTACACATGCGCTATTTTTAACCGACTTCAAAATTAAAAAGGAAGAGGTTCTCAATTCAACTGTATTTTTTTATGTTTGTTACCTCAGAACTTTTGATTGGGTGAACCGATTTTGATAATTATTTTTTTATTTGAAAGCTAGTGCTTACGGTGTGGTACCATTTTAATTTGGTTCAGTTCCGACAATGGTAACCATAAGAAAACATATCAATCTTAAATTTGCATTAAGTATGTGCGCGACAAATTGACAAATAACTCACTATCACGCCAACCGATTTCGATAATTTTTCTTTATTGAAAAGAATGTACTTTAAGGGTAATTTTATGAGAGTTTGGTTAGGTTCTGATTATGGGATCTATGAGAAAGTAACGGAACTCTTCAACTCTTTGGAGCAAATTAACAATACTCGGCCGAATACTTTATAGGCTATCTGGATATTTGAGTCACCTACCGTAACGTGGTTATGGTCAAGTAATTTTCGTAGTCGAATATGATGATCAATAGAACTCCTTAACGGCCTACAGTAAGGGTGCGATCTATAAGCAGCACGTTTAGTAGGTCTACCCATTTTCAGAAAAAATAGTTAGTGTACTGGAGATTCACAAAAATCAAAAAATAAACAAAATTTAAAAAAAACCGACTTCAAGAACAAAACTATTCCAAAACAAATTAATATGCACTAAAAAGTAAAAAAATAATTGCGTATTCTTCTACAACTTAATAATTTACATTGTGTACTCATCAATATGTAGGTACGATCTATGTGTTTACCACGCAAGAAGATAGGTACCCACTTCAAATTTACCTCAACACGTACCTATGAATAACTAACAATGATCTAAATATTTTTTAGAGTTCTAAGTAAAATGAAATGAAAAGTATTAGACTACTTAAAAGTCAATAAAGTTATTACGATAGTATAATGTAGTTACGATTATTGTTATTTTTGGAGTCGGTGCCTATTGCTAGGTATATTGTAGTGTTTCCTTGGCTCTCATACCATTGTATCTATTTGTAGTGTAATACGATCATATACGACTTTTAACTGATGAAAAATATATTTGAGAGCATCGAGAAAGTGAAAGAGAAAGAAACATTGCCGAAGAAAGATAGAAAACAATAATGATAGATCGATATGAAAATCCATAGAAAGAAGGAAGACAAGTTGTGTGACGAGCGCGCGACCTTTGTACGTGGCTTAAAAGAAAGGCCATGTGTTTGTTTCATATAAATTTATGAAAATATGATTTGATTGAAAATTAAGAAAATTGATTTTACGATATTTTAACAAATTTCCTTTGTGAAACTTTAGTTTTTCACGATAAGTGCAAAATATTTAAAACAAATTGTATTTTGGTTGTTTTTAATTGATAGACATTGAAATGGAAATACGTCATAAACCCTAAGGACTTCTGAAAAATAGGTACAATAATTGATAGGAAATTAGAGGTTCCTCAAAAAAGAACGAGTCACTTTTTTGAAACACATAATACTTTCGCTATAGTATTGCAAAAAAATCCAAAAAATAACGAATTAAACTCTTAACCTCCAATAACTTTTGAAGGAGTGGATTTATCGAAAATGTAACATTTACTTTTTTTGTAAAGCGTCCTGTTTTCCCAGAATTAAAGAAAAAAAAAATGTTTAAAATTTTTCCTTCGCTTTTCGAGGACGATTAAGAAAAAAACTCACACAGTTCATTTTTACACTTTTCAAAGTAATTTATATCAAAAATTCAAGCTTTTATCTCAAATTTTGATTTAAAGGCCTATTTTCTTGGACTACCAGGACCTGACCGTCCTACGTCCCCTATTGATAACGTCAATACGGAGAAGTCGAGCGGTTGACAATTTTATCACGCGCTTTAATTTTTGGAAACGAAAACTTCTTTAGAGGCGCTGACGAAGTCGGCTAGAGTCAACTAAGAAAGTGAGAAAAATAGTCAACACGTCACTGCTACATTCGCTCGACAAACGTTACACAAAATACCTACTTTAAACATAAAACAATTATATTTAAAGTACCACACAAATGGCGATCAGTCAGAGCAAAATTTATCAGGATAATTTATACACATTTATTATTACATATCTTGTAAATGTTATTGTCTTATAAATATAGAAAAAAGTAGTTGTATTTCTTATTATTAATCTAGCCTTGATGGTTTTTTCACTAGTGTCGCGTGTTCTTTAGTATACACCGATTTTTTGTTTCAAGTGCACAGATGAACAACAACTAAATTTGCATCTCTTAATTTCGTTACCCTTTTTTTGCATTCTTTTGCATCCCCACACACACACATTTGCTTGATCGACAATCCTTTGTTTTAGTACATTGTTTTGTTTGAGCTTACTCTATCATTTCGCCCATAAAATGTATTCCGTCATTTATATGAAAACCTTGACTCTAATCCCGATCCGACACTCGCTTCGATCCCATTATTAGTTCCGGTCCAAATCCTGGCTCTCGGTTCTGCTCTCCGTCTCGCTTTCAATTTCAATAACCGTTTACGGTTACAATTTGTACGAAGTTAGGATAAATGCTAGTGTAAAAAAGAATAAAGGCTATATCACTCAAAGATAGTGTACCTACCTATGTTTGAAGGAATGTTTATATTTTATACAACCCGACTACCCTACTAGATAACTTTTCTCATGATATCTGAATTAAATGCCAAGAATCCAAGCAAAGCTCTATCTACCCCTTAAAACCGCGTTAAAATTTGTTCAGTAATTTTAAATAAGTGTGCGGACAAACAGACAAATAAACAGATAGGTACACAATTAAAAAATCGTTGTTTTTACTTATACTACCTTTGTCTTATTCTTGCCTGTTCATTTTTCATTCAAACTTTCCATATATAGACACACCCAGTTCTACTGTTATATTATGTGTATAGATAATAAATCAAATTTAAAAGTATTATAAAGGAAAAAAAAACCTGTAAGGTTATTTCGATGGATATTTCTCCTCTAAATAATCAATAATTATTTCTTTGACCGTTCTTGACCGATGATCCGTCATGTCGGTCATCATCGAATATCTTCGAGAACGTCAGCCCAATTAATCAAGTTGACCCGTGCCTCGAAGAACGTATTAAGATGTCGGTTCTGGACGTTGTCACCGCAGTCGGAGCAACGTCACGACAGTCGCCACTGTCCCAGGTCGGCGAACCCGATATAATAGCTTTCTTTGAGCTTTTCGTTCCACGCTTTTTTTTTTAGTTTACTGAACGTTCTTCAACTTAAGTATATTCCATTTGTAACTGATTATTATAATAAAAATTAACGCCAATTGTGATCAATCAACTCCGAGCAAAGTGAATCGTGGAACCGTGGAAGGTCTCGAAAACGAAAATTGGAATTTTTATCGGCTAAAACAACACACTCTTTCTTCAGTATCATTCGATCCGGGGAACGTCATCGAATCGACTAATTACATTGTAAACAATCCGAAACGAAATTCTAAAGACGTGACGGGAATTAGCAATTAGGCAGTAAATTCCTAGGGTTTCGCTGACTCGCGCCGGCAAAAAAAAGCGGCAGATTGTTAATGTGCGCGATGGACTCGAAAACGACCTTAATTTATTATTTGAAACATAAATCCCACTGCGGGGAAGGAGCTAGGTTATTTTCTGAGTAAAGCTTTAATTAATGCTGGAAAAATTATGAGTGGCACTCGAATGTGCCTCGCGAGGGGGACTTATGAAATATAATTTCAGCTATCGTTAATAAGGTTCTAGTTTACATATGGCAATAAATTATGGTTCTGATAAAAGATACGTTGAAAAAGTATTGAAGTTAGTTATTGACGGTAAAGAAATTCAGCAGTTTACTTACTCGAAGTCGAAAAATCGCCTTTGCACCTACGGAGCCTCAACGAATAATAGCTGCGGTCTGCTACCGAAGTGTGTTAGTGTGAAAAGTCTATCTGATGACCCCAAGTCCGAACTTCGTGCGGCCAAACTGCTAATCTTGATATGTCAACTACCTAGCTGTGCTACCTTAAGTTTGAGTACATTAAAAATAGAGCACATCCTTTAGCAGTTACGAAATTCCCACTCTGTTTTGTATCCACTAGGCCTATTGCATTTAAAAAGAGATAGGATTTAGCTAATAAAAGTTCACCATGTTATTTCAGCCGTCAAAAACACAAAGTACTGCTCTTCCAAGTCTATAGCAGATCTTAAAAAAGAAGTTGAGATACACGAAAG
Organism: Eumeta japonica; assembly: GCA_005406025.1. NCBI lineage: Eukaryota > Metazoa > Arthropoda > Insecta > Lepidoptera > Psychidae > Eumeta > Eumeta japonica. The sequence continues at coordinate 47,641 of BGZK01000541.1, forward strand.
TAGTTATAAACATACGTTAGATTAAAACTAACATATATCGACGCGAAAGTTTTTACGATTCCCATTACAAGTCGTAGAAACAAAAACGAGAGAATCACGCCAGCGGTCACGAATACTAAAGCAGTTTGTATTATGTTAGTAAGTTAACCGACAAAGAAAACATGCATCACGCGAGCGGCCACGGATTTACAACGCCACTAGGAATCGAAAACTTATAAGGGCGACAAGCGAAGGGTGTCTGTTTCACCAAAAACATCTTGGCCTCTTTTACTGTAAACCAAGATCGGTCATAGTACGCACTTTATTTTCTTCGTCCGTTCATTTACGTCATAAGATAATGATAGAATGTAAGACGTTTAAATTGAATATTGACGTATGAGATCTATAGAGCGATGCGATGGAAGGGCAGCCGAAGAAGGTCCTATAAAAAAATATGCGGATTACGCTTACACTGGTTACATGTTAATTAAGGGCTGTATTTGGTACAGCCACTAACCATGATATTGCATGAAAATATTATTGAGTATTAATTAAGCAAATCAGATATCTAAACAAAGTATTAAGAACCCATTTGTGCAATCTTTGCTTATCCCTCTGGGAAAGAGAAATGGATTTATGCAATATCAATTATAAAAGTAATGATAAGAGGGTTTTGGTTCCTTTTAGAAGAAAGCGAAAATTATGTGTATTTAAGCTATTAGATATTCGAAACATAACCAATATTAATTGATATTGAAAATAGTAGGTACATATATATCTTGATGACATATAAAAACGGAGTAGATAATAATCGTAAATAAATTAATATATATATATTAAGAAATTCGATATAAAACACCAAAATTATAATAAACCGCCTAATATTATCCTTACATATTCTTTTACAAAATTACAAATGGAAACTTTGCATGGCTTTTTTAAGGCACCGCCTAAAATTGATCAAAATGATGGAATTCACCAAATGCCCTCCAAATGTGACCTTTTTGACCTAATTCAAAAGAACAGGAGGTAATTGATTGTGCTATTTATGTGATAATCCAAGAAATAGGTACGAACAGCACCCATACCGTAACTGAAGTGTTAAGGATTGCCGATCATAGCTGGTCGGGCGGCTAGCGTTGATAAGTGTGATTGTTTTTGGATCTCTAGATTGTTTTTTACTTTTTCTTAATGTCTAAGGCATTCTCAAAAGTCACTTTTAAAAATACATATTTTTTTGTTTTCTCTTTGAAATAGGATTTTCTTCTATTATTTTAATATAAAAATCAAGCTGATTATATAAATGAATGAAAAAATAAAAGAATATATTTGAGGAAATACGATGCTATTTTTTTATTAAAAAATGTTTATTTTATCGTTGGTGCATATAAATATAAGCCATATCCAATAGTAAGTAATCTGAAAATTTTTATATAATGAACACTTTACAGGATCGATCGAAAGCACATTGACACAAGACTAAAATTTTGTATTTCCTGCATCAATAATTCTTAATGGTGTATTTGTTATGTGTAAATAAAACTAATTTTTAAATATCCTACGTTAGTAAATCTCAATTATGTATTTCTCATTTATTGTATATTTAATAAAAAACACTAAATGTTTTTGATAAGAGAATAAATGACAAAGTAAAATACTTAATACCTTTTCTCGTTATCGAACAGCATATCCCTTGAAAGGAATACAAACCAATGCCATTTGATTGACGATATTGGAAAGGACTTAAATCAACAAATATAAAAACAGTATAAACAGTAAAAATATTCGTCTGCATTTTTAAGGTTTCTTTTGCTTAGTTGCTAATGCTTTTACTTTCAAGTTAAAAGATTGAATACTTAGTAAATTAGTACATTGGCGGCCTTAAAAATGTGCACGTTCATTTGTTATGTAAGGCTTTAATCACCTCACCGCTGAGCCACGCCCCCTCACAGTTTTCTTCTTTTATTTCCGATTGAGGGGTATGAACTTTGAACCTTTCATGACCTGGGCGGTGGCCCGAAGCGGGTTGAGGGCGCAAGGGCTGAAATATACTTACATTGGTCTTGTGATTTTTTAAGACTTTTGCTATGAAAATCTAAAAAATTTCTTCTTCTTCTCGAAATCTTAACGTTTTATGCTCCTAGGAATTTCTTTTAATCATTTTGTAATTATCGTTTTCTCCTGTTTGTGTATATTTGTGTGAAAAGGGATATCTGACTAAAAACAGTAACTTCTTTTCAATTTTCGTAGCGGAAAGTTAACAATGCAGTTTATATCACAGTCGACTTACTTACGTTCTTCCTGACCTATGAGGTGGAGAGAAATCTAAAAGCATAAGGATCTTGAAAATTGATCAACCTAATTACTGCCTTAGGAAGCTGTGAGTCAGAGAGTGCAGCCATCCTTTCACTCACAGTTCAACTAAATATATGCAGACCTTAGAATGACTACCAGCTCCACCGAAAGATTTGGTATGAGAATTGTTTTTTCCATTACCTCTTCACAAAAGTAAACGGGACGATCTAATCAGTTATACATATTTCGGTACAACTGACTCACGGTTTTTTAAAAAAATATTAAATTATAATTCTTTTAGAAAAGTAAAAGTTACTTTTGTCAAATTATTTACATTTTCTAAATTCTAAATCTTTTTCCTTTGTCTTATGAAAACAAGAGCATAATTATTTTATCTTTCAGTTTATCACACAGACTTGGCCGGTATTTTAATTTTGAGATAATTATAGTAGGTCCGTTTACATACAACGACTAGCCCGCTTCGCGGGGCACTATGGGTTGTGGAAGTAAATATAAAAATATTGCGCAAGCGCGGGACGATTAGCAGATGTGAAACAATTAAATTTATTTGTACAGTAAATATGTAAGGATGAAAGAATAATTTATAAATAAATATATCATAATCATAAAATATGGCATAATCAATAAACAGAATGTCCAGATTTAATAAAAAAAATTGTTTTATTAAAAAATATAAAAGTATTATTTTAATACTAAAATTAAATTTATGAAAGTGTTCCGAAGTGAACGACAACATTACATACGCTAAGGGCATACGAGCTCAGCGCGGAGAGAGAGGGGACTCCCGAGCCGAATGGGAAGGGAGTCGCAGAGCCGGTCTGACCCGCCGCATTAGAAGTTTGAAATCAAAAAGTTGATGAGAGGTGTACCGATATTGAAAAATAAGTAGATTAAAACTATCTAGAAACAATTCAGTGTCGAATAATCAAAGTTTTAAGCCGTATAAGTTTTAATAATTTTTAATTCTATTCCGGACAAATTGTTTTCAATATATATGTGCTTATCTGGTAATCACATATAACGCTAAAAATGTTTATACAAAATATCGCCTACAAGAAGCGGCGGTTTTCGATCGGCGCGCACGGCTACGACACGCGTCCCTCGTTACGCATGTAAACACGTCAGACCTCCGGCGCATAACTCCTCATAAGTCGCGTGTAGGCGCACGGGCCCGGACGTGGATCGATCGCCGGGCGTTAGCGCACACTAAATTGCGTGTCGTGATGGAAATAGAGCGGGCTCCATCCATCACGGGCCGTTAGGCGGACGGCTAACTCCATATCTCCCGTCTAGGAGCTCGCCTCGAATTCCGGGCTGAAAACTGCTAAAACCCCCACGATCGAGATGAGTTCGGGCCGGCGCGACAGGCGTCGGAAGAGAAACAGCAAAAGTACATCTGAAGGCACTTTAAAAGACTGCGATCGCGTTGCTCCCAGAGAATAATTAATGCCTGAGCAGAAGCTGGGCGTGGTGCCTTCATAAATAATTAAAAGGCATTCGAAATAAATTACGGAAAGACTATGAGATTTTCCTGTTTCTATATTCTGTGCACCATGTTAATGCGGATCGCTGAGTGATATCTCAAAACGGTTGATTACACGAATTGAGTTTTTAAAAGTAAATCCCTGCCAATGCTTTAAAAATAGTTACAGTCGTACAACTGTTAACTGTAATGTATGTCAAACATATATATATTAAAACAACTGAAAGTTTATAAATCTTAAATATTGTTGTAGTTTTCTAAAATATCAAAACTAGCTTTTCCATATTTAGATATATGTAAAGAATTTAAACAATTTCGGTATTTATTCGTTACGCGCTAATTTACAAATCATTAACGTTATTGTGGTACAAGTCCTGTGATACAAATTGTTATTAAAAAAGTTAGATTATATTATATAAAATATATCCATAAAATCTGCTAATGAACTCATATTTTTTGGTTTTAATAATCATAATTGTCCATGTCTCTAAGTCCTGTATAAAAATATGGAAATACTGAAATAGTTTTTCCAAAGAACAGTACACGAACTTATAAATTTCATCATTTCACTTGTTTCAATATGGAGCACTCAGCATTTGATATATCGATTTAATTACTTCACTACTGGGCACTCCTACACCCTTTTTATTACAGATTGAGAATCTGATTAAGGATCCCACAAGCTTTAACTTTCTATCAGGCCCAGTGCGGGTTGAGTGTTGAATCGAATTGCTTGCGGAACAAATCCTGGGTGATCGGAGCGCCGCCTTAAGTATAAAGAAATGTTAGTTTTTCGAAAAATCGTGACTGATCTCCTGTTCCTCCTAATCCTGTTCCTGTACTAAACAGCATTGTCTCGTGGAGGAACACCAAAACGTAAGCGAGAATAATAAGCCGATGCTCACGATGCGCTCACACCGCCTAGGCCAGCTCAAATGGTGAATATTTGAGCTGGCCTCGCAGACGTTATCGAAAATGAAAAAGTTCTCAGAAAGGCAACCCTACGCCGGCGCCCGCGGCCCTACTAACGAGAACCGATCTCGAAGAATCAGTTAGCAAATAGAGCGACAAGCGTTAAACTCCAGCACGGGTATTAGGTGTCTCGTTAATTGTTTATTCTTCGGGAATAACAAGAGGTCCTCGGCGGAGTTAAGCCGATTATAATTACGGCCGGCATTCGGATCACGTAACCGAGTTAAGGGCGCCCGGGGAGCGCCGCGCCGGACCGCCCCGGACCTCGGGCCGGACGAAACGGCGACCTCGGGATCCCGAAAATTGCCCAGGAAACGGCATAAAATACGAATATGGAATAATGCGAGCGGCGTGCCGCGCGTATGTTTCGAGCAATATTTTCCAGAAGTTAGGGCAGCGCCTTTGCCGCTCCACCCGTAACAGAAATTGTGAGTGAACTATGTCTGGGTAATAAAAGGGAAATAATGATCGGGGGTTCCTTATCGTGAAACGAGACCTAATAGATTGCTGGTCTACTTCGGAATCCCCCAAGAAACAAGCGGCTGTCTCTACCGTTTGAACTCGGCATTATTGTTTTAATGGCTTAGTACTGAGTGGTCACGCATAACCTTCGGTATTGTAGGTCAATTCGGTTTTTGTAGCCTTCTTTCGAAAAGTATGGACGTATTCAACTTAAATATTGCTATAGAACTCATCCACCCTCATCTCGTAGTTATAGAATGTTTAAATCATATCTAATATTTCATTATTTACAATTACGTATAATAGCAGTTGGAGTGAGTTTTCACGATATTACATATGATTTATAAAGGATAACTTTATTATCGCTACCATAAGTATCGTTAAGGTCTAAGGTACACTGTCACGTTTGTAATCAAATATTAGTTCAGGATATCTAAAAAATCTACTTCCATGAAAGAAAACATATTGATGAAACTTGTAGTTTTAGGTCCGCTGTAGCCTCTAAGAATCTAGTAAATTTACCAACTTATTATCCATCATCGGAACTATGACTCCTCCTACGAATCAAAGATATTTGTGTTAAAATTGGACGTCTTAATATATAAAATTACTTTGAGAAATGAACTGATATTATAATAAACACGCAAGAGAGACAAAACCCAAATACGTAGAATCGGTTTACAATATAGGCCGAAATTTAGCATTTTGGCGTATGAGAACGACAATTTCATATATAGTTCGTTTTCATGTTTATTTTTATATGTAAATGGATTTGGTTCAGATCTATAAACTTCGACACCGTCACAAACAGAGATGAGACATTTTAAAAATAACAGCATTTGAAATGCAAAATTCCCAATACCTATTACCATTTTGTATTTAAACATTGTACTTTTTTTAGAAAAACATTTTTTATTTTATTTGAAATACTTTTTAGGACATATTTTGTATATCCTAAATGAAAAATACTTTTCGATAAGTTTCGTAAACAACCAATACATTAATGAAATATTTTTTTCTCGAAATGGCAACACTGAATTAAATCTGTAACTAAACGTTATATTATATCTGTAGTATTCCCGCTTTAATCAGTCAGTATGATTATGTTTAGTAAAATAATAACAAAACAATGTTTGTTTATTACATTCATTCATCTACATCTGTATACTGCATACATGTTATTTTTGTTCCATCCCCTTATATAACATTTTCTTCTCTTTTATTTCAGGGACGATAACAATTCTCTCTATTATACCATTGATATTAAAGCATTGTTTTAAAAGTATAAAAAAAGCATGCTGGAAATGAGAGTAATAATGTGTCAGCTACTTGCAAGATATGTTCTAAAATTTAAAATAAGTCTAATGGCAACTACAAACTTTTTAAATAATTTAAAAGTGAGTAACATATTATTAATTTTATTTGTTAATCAAATTTAATTTTTAACTTGTTACAATAACAGTAGACCACAGGTATATACAAATAAACTACAATAGCGGGTTATTTAAGTATGTGTGAATGCATAATGATATTTAAGTACTTCTTTTTTTTTCAAAGGAAAGATCATGTTGATCTATTGATAGAGTATGAAAATCTAAAATCACAAACCACAAAATCCAAAAAGAGAAAATGTTACGCTACACACACACTGATAAAAATAGAGCAAGTACTTCGGATAAACTTGAACCAAAGCACTCTTTCAACTATTTTACCAATGTCAATTAATTTAGACAAATTGGTGTTAAATTTTATAATTGACACAATTTCGCTAATATCTATACCCACCAAAAGTTATGTGCCATCGTACATAAAACAAGAGAGTTGCTGATATTTGCGCAGAATATAAAGAAAATCAAGAACTAAAATTATGAATGATTATGTGTGTACGACAGCAGATGTTTGGTCATCGTCAAAGAGAAGTTACTTAGGTATGACTGTTCATTGGATTGATCCTCACACATTTGAAACATTTACAAAATATTTAAAGGATCTAATACCTTAGACAAAATGGCAGAACTGATCATTTATATAAACAGAGTATCATTTGAGATTACCAAAAATAACAAAAACTGTAACTGATAATGGCTCCAATATGGTTAAAGCATTTAAAATACATGGAAAATTTGCATTAGAAGTGGATGTTAGCAATGGAATCTTTTATTCATTCTCTGATATAGAAACAATTCCAATAAATGTAAATGATGATGACCTTGATAATAATGACGATCATGAAGATGATGATAACGATGATGAGACAAACCTCATACAGAAATTTCCTAAATCCCAAAAAAGCTGATTAAAGATATCAATTACCTAACTATGAAACATGTGCAACTCACACGTTTCATTTAATTGCCTCTCGTGACGTTAGTCAGGCAAGATCTCAAAATATTTCATATAAAAAGCTGCATGATGTTGCTATGGCTAAATTCCAAGCAATTTGGAATTTGTGTTCCAGGTCCCTTAGACCGGCTGAGATTTATTTCAAAACTATCGGAAAATCTCTGACAAGTCCATGCGTCAAAAGATGGAATTCATATTATAACTGTATTATGAATTTTCCAAAAGTTCAGGAAACTTTAAATGAAACCTAAAAAAAACTAGGATTGTTGGTTTTTTAAGGAAATTGAATTGCAGTTTCTAACTTTATATACCGACTGTACAAAACCGATAGCGGAAGGTATAAGAAGCTTAGAGGGAGATAAAGAAACATTTTATGGATGAGTTAATGAGAATACAAAAAATCTTGCACTCATTAGAAATGGACAATTCCATATGCCGTGGAGTACTGATACAGATAATAAAAAAAAAAGCTTAAAATATAGGTTTGGAAAATTTCATGATTTGAAAGATTCTAAAGCTAATCACGTGATTTTGGCATCAGTGTCATATTTTTTTTTAATTAAAATGGGTGTCAAAAAGAAACAGAGAACACATAAAGGAATAGTTCCTTGTAAAAGTGAGAAAATTTAAAAATGATCATAAAGATGAAGATAATATACCTCAACCACCCAAGAAAGAAAAAAAATAATCCCACTACACTACATGTTCCATGATGATTCAAATTCCTCATTAGCTAGTGATAGTGCAAATGCAAACACCACTATTGACCTGGAATCATTGCAATATCTGAAGAATGACGATGTTAGCCAACAATCATTAAATAGGGTATTATCCTAGAGTAAGATGGTCTTCTTAGGAATATAATACCTCTCTGTCTAGCTCTGCGCCGGTAGAAAGGCTTTTTTCTTGTTGTAAATTATTTTTACAAACTTCCGCAAACAAACGTTCTGATGTCATTATTTCGCAATTTCATTTCCGATAAACGATAGATAATCCGCTTCAAATTTAGTGCGAGCCGCTGCGGACTTTAAGCGATTTTAACCGAATGGAAAATATCAATTCCGGTTAAAATACAGCTTTCCACATGTATATATTTCTCTGTTATAGAACGGCGTTTCCAATTTATTGTGTAGACGGTTTAAAGGTTTTAACGCTAATGCTTTTCAAAATGATTAAATTAACCATGAAATCCTAGGGCGCCTTCTCGCTGGGACTCCGTTCGGGCGGGCGGGGAGACGACGGGCACCGACTCAGAGGCACACTGCCATAATCGATGCCTGCACTTTTTTTTCTATTTACTTCAAATCGAGGCACCCGGAACTTGGTTTAGCTCTTCACGTAACTTGGAAGCTGTTGAGAGCCCATGCAAACGCATAGGTGACATATGCAATTACAACTTGCGAAATCGACGGCTTAACATGGCCCCCGACGTAAGGAAGAAATCGTCAAATTCTATTTTAAAAACCTATGGGTCAGTTCATTTGATGCAGTCAATAATTTAACTTTTTGATTTAAAATCGACCCGTTGACCGTCGCTGCCACCAATAGTAAATCGTCAAATTCAAATTCAAATTCAAAATATGTTTACGTATGTCATAATATTTAAAGAATTTACATTTACCACTCGTTCATAAGGCAGTTATCCCTCAAGAAAAACGAATAAGAAACTTGAGGTTAGCTCTTTTCAAATTAAAATTGTATATAAAAACAATAATACATGAAACCATTTCTCTAAAACTATAAGTCGAGCCGTTATGTCCATTTATCCTCTAAATATTCCGAGATTATATAATACCCTTTTGTGCAATGTTTGCTTAATAAAGAATTTAAATTTGTTAAGGGTAAATTTTGTATATTCTCAGGAATCTTATTAAACATGCGCACACAGAGGCCCCTAAGTTAATTCGTGATCCTATGCAGTCGACTAACATGTCAACTCAGTTTATTTTTATTTGTAGTGTTGAAATGATGTCTATCACTATTTTTATTAAAAAACTATATTTTCATTTCTTTCGTATATTAAATTTTGGTAAAGAAACTGTGATACACAGTTAAAATTCTATTTCTTTATACTTACTTCTTAGAGATACTCGAGTTCCTAGCCCGCAAATTGCGCAAATGGCCCGCCTTTCAACACGAAAATTCTATGAACGTCCGCAGCATGTTCCCAAAGCAGGACGCCATATGACACGAAGCAGCCAAAATAAACCAATCTGATGGTTTGAATATCGGACAACTTTCGTATATTTTTAATTGAAAATGCAGCAGTGCTAAGGATTTTGCCAACTCACTAATATGAGAACCCCATTGAATTTTATTATGTAAAGTAACACCGAGGAATACATTAGTGTCAACAAGCTCTAATTCGTCATTTTTTTTATAAAATAGTGCCAAATCCATTATTCACAGACGGAAGTGAGAATTTTACACATTTAGTTTTCTTCCTATTACGAAGAAAATTATTTACAGTAAACCATTTTTCAATTTTGAAGATAGCAATGTTAACATATCGAGTTGAAATCTTTTAACTTTGAACAATAAAGAGGTATCATCTTCAAACATTACTATCTCATGAACATCCTTAACGCGGCTAGGTCAGTCATGAATATTACCTAAAACAGCAACCGGACCGAGGATCGATTCCTGTGGTACCCCCGTGCGTACCACGGATCCAGATGATCTCAAGTCATTGACATCGTCCCTCTGTACCCTATTAGTTTAATATAACGCCAGAAGGTCGAGCGCACTGCTCGTAACTCCATGATGATGCAGCTTCCCGATCAGTGTTTCGTGATTTTCATAGCGACACGCCTTAGAGAGATTGCAAAATACTCCTATGGTATTTCGCGAACCCTCCCAGGCTTTGAAAATTTTCACAACAAACCCTACACTGGAATCGATTGTTAAGCGAGCTCTTGTGAAATCGAACTGTTTTTTGAAAATCATATTATTACTATAAAAATGTAGTAGAAGATGATTTAGGATCAACTTTTAAATATATTACTTAATTTCGGCAGTATAATACCTTAAGTTAGTAGGGTTCGATTTACCACCGTCTTTGAATATGTGAATAACTACTTTCTTTCATCAGATCAGAAAATACACAATCAGACAAACATTTATTAAAGACAAACGTCCTATAATGATACTAGTTTTTGAAATTATACTATAACGTATTTGACAATAGAGATAAACGGTTAAATCTACAATAATATTTCGCAGACTAAACACTCTACCGACAAATGTTAATAATTAACTGGGGCTTAAATTGTATTTAGAATGTTCTCTTCGTACAAAATAGTTCTTTATTATGTTTTAACAGCCTCTTAATTTTTAGTACTGATTGGTGAAATCGGATCTAAAAATTTTAACTAGTAAATAATAAACTTACAGCTTCAGTAATGAATTTTTGTAAAGGAATATATTTTTAACTTATTCTAGAACACAAGGCGAGCCCTAATGATGCCGTAACTTAATCACCGAGACTGAACCACACTTTACAGTCTTTATATTTATTTACGATGAATATCGAATACTTTGTAGCGGTAAGCAGCAGAAGTACTTCGAGAAATCGCCAGCTTACATAGTGGAAGCGGGATTCGGGCAATACGCGCCCTGGCGGGCTAATCACGCGGGATCTCGGCGGGCGCGCACGGCTCGAGTGACGTAAATGAGGAAACTTTCTAATTGGAATTTCAAATGGCCCTCCGGTTCATCCGGAGTCATTCTACCGGCACTCCGAAGTCAACGAGTCGGTTCAAAGTTACCCAGCACTCGTTTCAATTATTAGATACGTACGTGCGCGCCGGGGGCCGCGCGCGCGCCTCGGCCCACGGCGCCGCCTCCACTGGTGAATATGTAAATGCGCGACTCGCTAAATTAGACTTAGCGTCCCGGGGAATTGATATATTACAATCCGGCTTTTTATTAGACTTATTTCGTTGAAATCCCTCCCGAAAATGGAATCGATGTGAGAACAAACACCGTAAATTTTATTATGGTCATTATAAAAAAAAAATATTTAAGAGAAAATTAACACAACGAAGTTGCTCACCCTATAGTCGTTCTCTGTGACCGATTATTCGTGTGATATTTTGAATATCATTGATAGTGTCCTTAAAAAAACCACTTGTAAAACATTGTCTAAATTAAACACTTGCCTGCAACATGCAGTAGCACGCAGCGTGCAACCCACTGCTGACCCTCTACCATTACGAATCCTCATCCGACGCATTGAATATTAATTCGAGAGAATTGCCGCATGTTACTGCACTTTGCGAGCAAGCGTCTAATTAAAAATTTGCGCGAAGTAAAACCTCACACAAAAGAGCATTGTGTAAATTCAAACTGCAAGTCACTCCTAAAACTTCCCTTTATGATATTTATCGATGTGTTTTTACGCTCCATGAGTTAAAAATATAGTTATCTATAAGTTTTTAAACTTTTGAAGCTTAAATATTTGAAAAACGGACAATCTTAGGCATCGTTATGAATCATATGCATAAGGAAGGTCAGGAAGCTTTGTACTCGGTAGATACTTCATAATTTGATCGAAGTCAAAAACTCAATCGTATTAATGGGTGCCGCTAAATGATGCAAAGATTTGCCGGTTGTGACTCAAATGCTATATACGACATAGTTACAGATGGCGAAAGCTGGACTTACTGTTACGATCCCAAAACCAAAAGAGAGTGTGCTCAGTGGGTATTTACTTTAGAAGAGTTGCCTATTAAAATAAAATGTGGTCGAAGCGTCGGAATAAAATGATGGCCGCTTTCTTCGGAATGACAGTTCACAATGCAACAATTGTTTAAGATAAAATAATGTAACTGCAAACTGGTATACTAATAATTCTTTGCCTCTTGTTTTGGAAGAAGTTCGAGAAAAACGACTCTGCATCAGGGGCGTGCAGGAAGATTTCAGACAGGGTAAGCATAGCTAAGAAATCTTCCCCGTTTTAGCATATTTCGGTTGGTGGGCTACCAACGACGGCACCTACTCTACCTGACACTCGCAGCACGACAGATTCTTCTGGAAAATTCATACATTACGAAGAAATGTTTTCGTAAGGAATTAAGTTAAAAAAACTCCGTTTTTTTAATTTTTGAAGCGTCTATGGTATGAATTCAAAACATTGTTTAAAATCTCGGAAAAACCCACGCTTGTAATGCAATTGAACGTTACCGATTCCGGACTGACTGATTGGCGCAGTTGCTGGTAACCCCACCCGTAATGATGGGGAGCGTGGGTTCGGTTCCCATACAAGACAAACATTTATTTATTTAATCAAAAAATAATGTTTTTATTGAGTCTGGATATTTCATTGAATTATGTGTACATATTTACAAAAAAAAAAAAGTGAATATTTATTGTATCAACCATCTGATATTCACAATACAAGTATCATTACTTAGTTTGGGATCATATAGTGTTGTGTATGTGTTGAATGATCTTATAAGTTATTATTATTGATATTACTTTTTCTTTTATATTGATTGCAAATGAATTTGTAAACAATAATAGTTGATGTCAAATTTAGTTCCGTATAGTTCCACGAAAGTCTCAAACCCTTTAATTTTCAGGACACAGTTAACAATGGCAATAATCTTTTCAGGTAATATTTTACACGAAATGTCTGTCTCGAAAAATATTTCTGAAAATATATTTAGAAAAAATTAAATTCAAATTCCTTTTCCGTCAGAATTATTATAATTAAATCATTTCTTCAAAAGAAAAAATCGAAACATTTCGCCAGAACAAAAAATACATATATATACTAAAAAGTAAATTTACTAAATAATTACTCAAAGACAGTCAATCACTTGTGGTAAGAAAAAAAACTATAATAAAACCATGAAATAGCTCTTCGTAATTTTAATACCACGGAAAAGAACAGAACACAACGGAAAAAAGCCCGTTAGATGTTAAAATATTGGCTGACTTGCCTTAAAATCCCGACCTCGCACCGTGTAATTTTTATTTATTTCCTAAAATAATAAAAAAAGCTTCGAGGAAAGTGGTTTACGGATGCCGAGAAAACACCGAAAGGAGCAGAAAAGACCATCAAAGCCACCCCTAAGTTTCTCTCGGTTCTTACGGTGGTTCCATTAAATGCTACAATGTATTGATCTCAACGGACACTATTTTGAAAAACAACAATAATAAAAATAACTTGCTAGTTTGCTATTTTATTGATTTTTTAAGGTCTTTCAGATTATCCAATGTATTGAGCTCATTATACACAAAACATTGCTTTATAGATGTCACATATTTCTACGTCTACTGCGTCATTACGGAATGACAGGCCGAGCGCTCGACCTTCTGAAGTCATATTTAATTAGCAGGGTTCAGACAGTTGATGTCAATGGTAAGAGATCGTCTACATATGTGGTCTATATGAGTATCTCAATGTGGACTACAGATCAATCATCAACACGGATCAATCTTTGCTCGGTTTCTATTTATAGTCTATATTAACGATTTACCTAGCATTGCTGGAAATGTTTATGAGATAGTACGATTTGCAAATAGCACATCATCATTAATTAAATTCAAAAGAAAATAGTTCGCATATGGGGATATAAAAATTGCCATCTCAAAAGTAGAGAGTTTATTTTCTGTAAATAACCTACTTCTTAATGAAAAAAAAAGAGGTGTATAAAATTCGCGCTTCCAAATGTATGCCATAGATCAGGATTTGTTTCGGTGCTATATTTCTGAGTATTAATCCTAGATAAAACACTTGAAGGGGCGGTCCTCTCATTCGGTGGTTGGATAAGTAGACGAAAGGGCTTAGCTCTGCTACATATGCCGTTAAAGATATACGAGTTTTATCATTTTTAGAAACTACCAGACTAGTTTATTTAGCTGCTTTCATAGTCCGATGTTATACGGCATTTAACTATAGCGACATACAGAAGATGTACAGAGAACTTTTATGCAACAGAAGCAAGCCATTCGAGAAATTTACAGACTAAGACCTCGAGTATAATTGGGAATTTGAAAAAAAATATATATTTTTTTTTATGTATTTTAAAACTTAATTATTAATTTTATTGATATGTTATTGGAAAAACGAAAAAAAAAATTTTTTTTCAATTAATTATAAGCGATTAAAAATTGATAAAATTTAAAAAAAATCACGTGACTGTGAACGCGCCACGATTGGCGACCATACAAGTGACGTCATAATGTTATAGCAATTCCATAACAGTGCAGCGTTTACAGCTATTATAAGTAACTAATGACAATATGAATATGAAATGCTTACATCAAAGTGATCTTCACAACAAAAAGTTCGATTTCGTTTTAGGATTATCTCGGAGCACTGCTTGAAACCATTTTTTCGACATTTCTCGTCTTGAGGAACGTTTAAAACATTTTTCGGAGTTGTCTTTGTAGTATTTGTACATAATGGTACAAAACAAGAGCGGTAACTTTGAGATTTGACATTTTATATATTTTGAGTATTTAACAATGACAGAATAAAATTAATCAAAACTCAAAAAGCACTACACTTATTATCTCCGTATACTACTACGAGTGACAACTAACATTATGACGTCACACGCACTCGGATTTGTTCGGGAGTTGTCGGCGCGTCTTCGGTACTGGATTAAAAAATTAATTTTTATTTTGATATAGCTTTTTAATTATTGCAGAAGAAAAAAAAATTGTTTTATTATAAAACTTATTAAGAAACAAATTTAAAAACAAATGGAACCTTGAATTTAGCATTTGAGTTTATGTACGAAAATTATGTTCAAGAAAAATAGTTATCGACATAAATTCAATACGAAAAATTAATGGTGATATGTGTACACTTGTTCAAAAATGTCTTTTATATTTTATATTACATATTTATTAAACAATTACTTATTGTTTATTATTAAACAGTTACTTGGTAAAAAAGGGTATCATAAAATGACCGATTATTTCGAGGACTACTTGTCGGGTTGTCTCTTTTGTAATACTTTTGTTTTTGATTCTTATTTTCTATAAATGAATTTCACCTATCTTTATGTTTCTTAATCGCTCTTCTTGAAGGAGAACTACCCTTTCGAACGAGTGGTATGTTCAAAAGATATGTAGAACTTATGAATTAAAGAAATTTGTGAAATTGAATTTATTTTAATAAATAACAAAAATATTGGGCTGGCTAGTTTTTTAACATTATTAGCAAACCAATTCTCCCAGAAAAACCTGCAATTACCTAACATTGATGCACGCAGATTGTCGGTTATTGATTACATTTTTTTAGCTAACGCCATTTTCATTTGTTTCTATATTGAGTTTAGGTTCTTTTAATTTATTTTATTTTTGACTTGTAAACAACTCAGTGTTTGAAGTCTTCATCACTGTGGCAGATTTTATGACTTAAATCAAAACTTTCTTCTGGAACTTGTACAGCAATAATGCCTCTTTAATAAATTCTAGCATGATAATGTCGCAGTCTGTGCTGAAATTATTCGTCTTAGAAAAAAGAGAAGAATATTTTAACATCCGTTCTTATAAAAATAACTCTTTTCATAAAACGTACTACTCTGTTTATTTGTGGTAGCATCACTCTATATCTATGATAGCATTTTTATATAACATATAAAAAAATGGGGATATGCTGTCTTACATACATATATTTATCACAAATCAATTTCAATATATTACCAAAAACACAGTATAGCACCGTACTGTACTTTTTGACGTGACAACGTCTTAAATTAGGTTGCGACTGGGAGTCACTTATGAAAAAGGTGTAACGCTCGGTAACGTAACGATGAGTCACCGAACGAGAGAGAGCCCGCCGAATGCCTTGCGTCTCTCTCCACTCAACTATGATCGGTCTGCCGCGCGCGCAGATTAGTGCATAGCTTGCAAATGTATTGCAAGTTATTGTATGTATATTTGTATATAAATACGTATGTATGTGTAAAGGTAAAATAAAATTTTGTTAATATGAAATTCAGTGCGAGATTCTTTGTATAAATTAATGTTTTAAATATAATTCTTTGTATAAATAAATGTTTTAAATTGTTACTATTATTTCATCCTTCTTCCTACTATACGAATGAATATTCACATTAAAATGATTTTACCATTCAAAGTCGTTGTCACGTAAAACTTTCGCCCGTATACCGACTTTACAGGCAACCAAATTTTTTAAAGTTATATTGGTGTAATGGTATTTACTAGTGTTTAAACATGGTCCACATTTGTTTTAAAGTTACTTAAGTCGAAGGAAAAGGGCTGTAATCTGATGATAAAGTACTCTATTCAGTTATAATAAACCAATATGATTTCAAGTCGTCGCCGCTGCTCTTTAACTAAGCAATCCGTTTTCAAATTCACATTGAAGTACGAAGCTCAGACAGAAAAAAAGATCATTCAAAGAAAAATCATTCCCTATATGCAATAAAAAGAAACGAAAATCGGACATAACACCCTTTCGATTACCGGGACAGAATTACGCGCATTACGAATGTATCTACCATTTTAAAAATCGATGCGATCCTCAATTCGTGGAAATCGTCGCATTTCGCATGTCGAGAACGGCCTCGATCGGATTGCAGGACACGCGGCGCGGTGAACTGCCGAGATATTTCCGTCGGTATGTATACGTCGCAGATGGCTCAACTTCTAGAAGAACGGCTAAGAACTAACTGAACGGCAACGAAAGTGGTTCAAGTCTCGTATTTAGCGGCAGATGTGGTGACATTGTAATTATACAAAAAAAAAAGGCAAATGTAAAAATATAAAGTTTTAAAAGGAATCCTAAAAATTTTCGAATGTGATATTTGTACATGTTAAATTTAAAGTATGTGCTTTATTATTTTCTTTGTAAGAACGCGAAGGTCCAGAGATATGGACGAAACGTATGGAATTAAATTTTGTGTGAGTGAAAAAAAAAGGTTCTATTTTCATTCAATTGGAACACACGATAGAGCGTCAAAATATTAGTTTATTTTTAAATTTATGAATAAATGATAAGGGGCCATCCATAAATTACGTCACACGTTGGGGGAAGGGGACGGTCAACGAAAAGTGACAATGCGCGACTAGGAGCAGGTCAAAAGCTTTGTGACGTCAAATCCGAAATACGGAAAAAGGTTTACGTCTTTTGTTTCGTCCAATATTTAAAGTATTTTGAACAAAAAAAATTGTAAAAACTGCTATTTGTGGTGAGTGGCTTTATTCTATTTTCTATATTATTCTATGGATTTTATGCACAATTTTTTTAATTTAATCATTGCTAAAACTGAATTGCATAGTTAAATTGGTGCCTCTATTTTTTTCTAGGATTTTAGCACAATTTTTAATTTAATCAGCTGCTACTGAATTGCATAGTTAAATTGGCACTACATTTTTTTTCAGTATTTTATAAAATTATATTCAACAGATAATTCCTTGCTTCAACTAACGATCGGAATGTATAAAACTCGGGTGTATTACGGTTGTTAGAAAATGCTGTAAAAAAAAAAACAACTGTGCCTCTCTTATATCCACATGCGTCTATGGCAACTCCCTCCCATTATATTTGAAGTGGGGAGCTAGGTGCCAACGCTTACGCCCCCGGCTCTCGGGCCGAGCTCTCCGACGCCCGCACACCCTGTGGGATTCCCCGCATTGCCAAACAACGCTCGGCGCGAAAATTCTCTGCATACTTTCGTGTTGAGCGGTAATGACGAAGGTGCCTCGGTTAATTTATTTGTAATTAAAAATGGAATCGGATTGATAATGAAGCTAAATTTAACGTATTGTTAAAAAAAATAATTCAAATTGTAAAGGTTTCTACAGAAGACAAAATAAAAAAATGTACGAAACAACCAGAGCGCTAATAATAACACACAGAATAAAGAAGTTCAAATAGTAAAATGGTAAAACTTTTCACCCTCAGAATTGGTAACTGTAGGGTAAAAAGATTTCGCAGTGGCGATCATGAACCCAACGTAGCAACTTAAGATGGGTTCTATACCAAATATGTTGACGGCCTGAGGCGTGTGTTAGACAGTAAAGATCTCGGGCTGCTCATAATTAAAAGTCTGTTGTCCTGAATAGAATAAATTTGTAAGTTCTCTTAAAAGGAAGACTAATACAACATTAAAAGTATTACAATAGGTAATAAATTATGAAAAAAAAATAGTGATATGTTACAAATATTAGTTTTACGTGGGGCGCACTACAAGTTTCTAGAATTGGCCAGTTACATAAACAATATTTAAAATGTAATTACTACATTTAAAAATCAAACTCTTTGGCTGGAAAATATAGTTTGTTTCATCTATATGTCAATTGTTTCGACATTGTGGCGTCATTTTCAAAATTGCGCGTTTTCATCTTGTGAGTTTAAGTCGTCAAAATTTTTATGATTTGATTTTCTGCAATTTTAAGTGTAATTTGACAGCTCAGCAGAGCCTCGCTTAGCTTTAAACTGCTTTTAGCAATGAAGATCCGTACAAGACGACTATTTATCCCTGTTTTACAGAATTCAAGCACTCTAGTGTCAATCTCAGTGACGAATTTCTTGATGGTCGCCCGACCACCGCTGTGAACAACAAAAACCTCGATGCTGTACGCCGTATGATCGAAACAGACAAGTATATAACCTACCGCGAAGTTCGTGCATCCTTAGACATAGGAATGAGTCGAATACAATAAATCCTATACTAAGGTTTGAGTATGAAAAAGCTGAGCTCGCAGTGGATCCCACATATTTGACTGAGTCTCAAAAAACGAACCAATGCGATGCTATGATCACCGATTCAAGGAAGGGGCGTCTTTGGTGTGGGATATAGTGACAAGTGACGAAACGTACATGTTTTGCTACGATTCCAAAACAAAGCAGCAATCGATCGTATGGGTCTATCGAGATGAGCCGAAACCGACCAAAGTGGCGCACGAAGTGCCTTTACGCGGATGATTGCTTCTTTTTTTAATAAAACTTTACACCTGGCTACTTTTGCTTTAGGGATTATCGTACCGTGAATAGTGATTAATACACGATAATTTGTTTGGCGGAAGTTATAGACGAACTCCGTAAAAATAACCGTAAACGTCCTATCGTCATGCACCATGACAATGTTAGTTCTTACACGGCCAAACAGATAAATAAATTTTTGAAAGAGAAAAAGTAGAATGTATGAGCAATCCTGTGCATACGCTCCCGACCTGGCGGCACCTTGTGACTTTTTTTGTCCACAAAAATTACAAACCAATTACGCAGTCAACGATTTTCATCACCACAACAGGCTGTCGAAGAGGGTGAAAAATATGGTTTTGAGGTCAAATTGCTTTTATGCTAACAAAATATTTCAAAAAACAATAAAATCATTTTTAACCATTCATAGTATTTTATATCATTCAATTCAGAAATATCCAGTAGGCCTTACATATTTTTAAAGATACTACATATAATAAAGTCATCACTACTAATACAAGTTTGAGGTTTTTGGTGTTTTGTGGCATTATTAATTCAAAAAATGAGGTGTCTTGAGGATTAATGTTATTCTTCAACAATTTATTAAAAAAATAATAAGTGATAAGTGATATATAGTATACAGTCTATGATAAGCAAAACCGAAACTTCATTTAAATACAGGTCGAAATGACGACATCAACTTTATAAAAATATTCATCGAGTGCATCTAGTGAAATATAGTTGAAAATATGATTGCGATGAATAGGATATTTTGTAACGCCACATAACGCTTCTATTTAATTACATATATAAATAATACATTATATATGTAATCCAGTGACATATATTAGTCTGATTACAGCACACATTACCTCAAATATAAGGTGGAAAGGCCCCCTACTCAACTACGCAAGCCCCGTTTGAATTGATTGAATATCAATGATGGTCAGATAGTGATTTTTCGTCGTGAAATTAGGTACATCAAAGATGACAACTAAGTGAGTACTCGTCCCGGTCCAATTCAATAGCATCTACTTCAAATACATCTAAATGTCAAAACGCCCATTAATTATCCGATCGCGGGTAGTGGTCTTTCAGATGCTTAATTTAGTCAAAAGTATTAAAACGGCTTGAAAATATTTCATAAGTACTTACAGACAAATTCGCATTTTTTCTAATAATTAGATAAGGCGAAGTATTTCCTGGGTCGGCCTCCGATACACTCCCATCTGATTAAAGTTATAGAGTTGTTATATACGCGAGGCTTAGATGACTATTTTTCGATCCCAATCAAAATAATTCTATCATAACCGAATCTAAAATGTTGTTTGCGCAAAATGTTAAATCAAAAGAAGCGATCTTTCTACATGTGGACCAAGTACTCTACGCACTGGCCCACATAACTGCTCACGGGACACGGCAATCAGCTCTATATTTATATATGTTTAATAAGAAAAACTCATCATATCGCATCTATGTCTCAAAAAGATGTTCAAGGTGTATATTGCACATCTTATACAAAAACAAGATATGTCTGAAGATATATACAGAAACTGAAGCGACATTTGACGTCAAAATAATTAAAAAAAAGTTAATCTGATTTTTTAACTGACGGAAATAAATTAGAATAATATTTGTTCCTTTTGAATGAATCGTAAGAAAGTACATTAAACAAGTGGCAGATAATAAAGTATTATAAAATGATAGAATGAGGTTATGGAGTATTGTATTGTGCGAGGTGTTAACACACATTAACAATTTAACAGTTAGCGGAATTAGATAATTATAAAAATAAATAACACTTGCTTAGGTGTTCGATGTCTGTCAATCCTCTAGAATCAATATTCAATCATTTGGATAGAGATTCGTAGTGGAGAGGCAGATTCGAGGGTCAGCGGTGGGTTGCATGCTGCATGTTAATGCATGTTGCAGGCAAGCGTCTATTAAGGTTATGAAGGTATAAAGGTAATAACAAATGAAGAAAAAGTAGAAAGGGAGACTAATTGTGTATGCATTTTAAAGTGAGACTTAACCCTATTAATACAAGATAATCTATAAATAGGGATTTATAAATTAGTATCGTTTATAAAATATGTGAAATTTGGGCAACGTATAATAAATTATGATTTTAAAAAGGAAATAAAAATTGTTCCAAAAAACTAATAATTAGTTTATTGAATTATATTTTAAAAAATCGAAACAAGGAAACAAGAAGTAAATAACAGAAATTTTGGTAAAAGTAATTGCTATATAAAAGATATTTTAAAGGTAGAATAAAACCAAAAGAGTTTATAAAGATTATACAGAGGTTTTAGTTAAAAAAAAAACGTAAACCAAAAATCATGTAAAAAATGGCGCAAGTTTACAAAATAAAATTAAAACTTCTCATACAGATAAAAAAATATCAACAAAAAAGGCTTTTATTTCTTACATTCACAATAATAACTACAAGATTAACTTCATTTTAGTGTTAGTACATTACTTGGCTAGATTTTTTTTTTTATTTAAATCAATTATCACAATTTTAGTTTATTAAGCAAGAACCCCAAGTTAGGTTAAACCTCCTCCAAAGATGACAATTTGTCTCTGTCTTTTGCTACTTGAACCCAGTTTGAGCCAGCTATTTTTTTCAATTTGCCTTTCCATCGTGTCAGTGGTCTCCTTCTTCGTCAATAAATGCGAGATATAGGCGTCTCTACTGCATTTGATACATATTCAAAATACATGTTTCAAAAAGCCACTTACCTTTTTGAAACATGTATTTATTATTATTAATTTATGTTGAAGTGCGAAATCGACAAGTTTCTGTCCTCTATCATTTCTTTGGCCATATCCGTGTTTTTCATAATCAAGTGTTCCTTTTTTTGAATTCCAAACTTCACATTAAAATCCCCCATTATTATAATGTTTTTGTACGTATTTTTCAGTTTTTTGTTGACCGTTTTATAAAATCCGTCTATTTCATCTTCGTTTGCTGCTTCTGTCAGTACACATACTTGTATGAAAGTGAACATAGAACTTTGAATGTTCATGTTTAATACAATAACACGTTCTGTTATGCCAGTGAAGCTCTCTATATTGTTTTTATATAACTTGTTTGTTATGAAGCCTACTACTACGTATTTTCCTGGTGAATGTTGTATATACTTAGCATGGTATAAAGTTTTCGTGTTTTTCTTAGTCCTATAACGTAATATTTAAATTTTTTATTTATTCTTCTAATTCTAATAAGCGGTCGTATGACGACGGGGTATTGACAATGTATGTTGCAATTGTATTTGATGTTTTTTTACTTGTTTTTACTCCATATTACTGTGATTGTCTTTGGAGAGTTTTGCCCATACTCTTCCACCGTGACCAGCCGGGTTGGAAGATGTATATTTATTGTTTTACTTTGTTTGTTTACGGTGTCTATAGTGAAGGAGGGGCTTGGTTGCTATGTTATCATATCTTGAAAATTGGTTGTATTAGTTGTGTTTTTATTAACTAGTAAATTTGGTATGATCGGCTTTATGACTCCCTCTGAGATGCTGTTTAGCTTTACAAACATTAGATACTAAATTTTAATTCTTCATTTTTGTACAATTTCAATGCATAGGAATTGAACTTTTTAATGTACTGAACTATTTTATGTGCTGTATTACTTCCCGTTAATATTGTATTTTTACAGTTAGAATCCCAAATCATCATTTTTCATACTATTTTAGCATTTCTTATAAAGTTCTTTTTCATTGATATGTTTGTATTACTTTAAACTCTTGATGTTATAATATATAAACATATTAAATAAATAACCACAATATTTTGATAATGTTATTACAATGAATAAAGTACATTTAATTTAAAGTTGAAGCCAAAGTAGATAAAAAAACTCTGAAAACGGGTATTATTTAATATGACACCAACAGTTACAGAATTACTGCTTTCAAAGATAATAAAGCTTACAAGAAAAGCGCGTCTTATGAACTCTTCCAAGAATTTTCTGTCGGTGCAGCCAAGAATCACTGAAATTTCGAGGCTAAACTCCACAAATTGATAATTCATGCATCAGCGCTCGGCATTCCAGCCGCTTGATAAATTTCGCTGAGCAAGCAACCGAATCCGGGGTCAACCAAGTAGCTGAAATGTGACAAGAATACGTAATACTACATCCACGCAAACGGAATTCCGATTCAAATTCACTCACCGACTACGACACCGGCGTCGATTCGTCAAAGATCTGCCTTCAGAGCTGATGTTGACTTCGGCCGTTTGGTCTTATAATGCTTTTCTAAATTAGATCTTCGTGTAATAGTTTTATCAATAAAGCTATAAGGAGAAAAAATTCTACCTGCATTCGTTTTGCGGCTTCACAACGCCAGAACCGACCGCTGCTTAAGTTACAACTGACGCAGATGTGAAGAAAGCTCATGAGTTAAGAAAGCTATGGCATGACTCG
Organism: Eumeta japonica; assembly: GCA_005406025.1. NCBI lineage: Eukaryota > Metazoa > Arthropoda > Insecta > Lepidoptera > Psychidae > Eumeta > Eumeta japonica. The sequence continues at coordinate 71,545 of BGZK01000541.1, forward strand.
TCTTTTTATTACAGTGCCACCCTTAAATTAAAGAAAAAAATGGAGTATGGAAACGTTTGTTGATCGAAGCTTTCATTGCGATTGCAGCACTAACGCAGAAACTCGGTCGCGAACGGTCGCCAGACATTTATGGGGCAATATAACATGGCGAGTTTTAAAAGATTTAAAAAAATAATAATATTCAAAATTATAAGATCACTTAAAACTAGAAATAATAAATCGCATATCCCATATTATATAACAATAGTGAACATCATTTCGCTTTAGGAGCTGCCTGGTATAAATCATTGTAGGCATTTATACCCCCACAATCTAGTGAAGCGGCGTACAAAGATTTCCGTCTAGTTTTGAACCGATTAAAGACTCACCAGTACCTTTCAAAGAGTTCCCATAAGAAATAATATAACGATATATGACACTAGTAGGGTATGAATCAAAAGATTCAAATATTTTTGGGCGTGGTGACGACATAAAATTTATTAACTAGATTGATGCAAATATCTAAAAAATTATATTTTTTTTGTATCGTATTGCTACCGCCATTTAATTTATCGCCATGATCTGACAAAGGAAACATTACTTCATAGTTTTTTAGTATTTTTCATAGGAGTTAATTTTAGCCATTTGATTAAGGTTCAATTACATGCCTAAAATTAAGAATCAACGCGCTATGAGACGAAACCAGATAAACGGACACCTTGAGGGGATCAGATTAAGAAGATCCTGATCCATATGTCGTAAAATTAAACGTATTTGTTTCTACTGTATTTCGTTAACTTATGTGCAAAAAAAATATATGTAACAAAGTAGTCGTAGGCGAATCGGTAGAGTAGCAGTTAATTATACATAGATAAATGTGAAAGAAGTCACGTAATCTCAAAAGAAATTATACCCAAAAGATTTTGAATCTGTTAAATATGTTAATGAGGTTCTAATATTTTTTTAAAAGTTTTTTAAGGGCGAATGAGCATGCGAGAATTATAGAATTATTTTTGGACTGGGCTATGTTTGATTTTTTTGCATAAACTTTGCTATTCCGACAATGTGTTGTATCGTTGTGGTATAGCTTCATTGTACTCCTTTTTTCCGACATCGTCCGAATTCATTCCTGGAAAATCATCGATACGTAGTTAGGTGGAGAAATAAAATTAATGAAGCAAATTGTGTTGCATGTAAACACATAAAAATTAATATAAGTAAAAAAACGTGGCAAAGAAAACATCCAGTACCAAAAAGTAGTCGTTTTTAGGGTTCTTAGATTAAAGCAAGAAAGGGCTTTTATAGTTTCGTCCTGTTTGTCTGTATGTCTATATTTCATAGATTTATAAGTCCTCCCATTTACCGCCATATAACTAACGCTACACAACTATTCAAAAAAAATTTTTTTAACGCCTTCCATTGTATGGAGTGTAGTTAAATGGACATTGTAAAATTAATTAAAGGCTTTTAAGAATTTTTTTCTTTCAGGTGTGCATTTTTGGAGTTACATATTATTATAGTTTCCAAGGTTATTAATTTTATGTTTTTTCCTTCTGACTTTCAAACCATCTGTTTTGAAAATCTGAATCAACCACAGTAAGCTTCATAAATAAATGAAAAGACAGTTGTTTTGACTAATTCTTTATATCAGCTTTTTAGATGTACCTGTACAGTTTTCAGTAGTTAATAGTTACAAATTAATACCAGCCCATACGGGTACATATGTGGGTTTAAATTCGATAAGTTCCTAATTACATATGTTTGCGTCTGTATTATTTTAGATAATTCTTTTAAAACTAACAAGGAATGTAGAGATCCGCGTTTAATTGAAATTTTGTACAACTTCTCGACCTTTCGTTAATTATTACGGAACCTTGAATATAGGAGTCCAATTCCATCTTTGCGGTTTTTTTTTTAATGTATCATACGAAATAAAGTTGTCTTGAAAATATGCAAACGATTCTCTTTCGGGCTTAATCTTGGTTCGTTTTACATTTATTTTCACTATTACTACTTTCCCAGTGAAAGTAAGAATTTGATTATTTTTTTTCAAATGGTTTCTATTAATCTGCCTGTTTTCAGTGTGACTGTTTTCAATTTCAATTCTCCTCCTTGATGAGATTGTAAACCTAAGCCTCCAATACTTCTGTATTATTATCATTATTCTCGTTATTTGAGTTTGCAAGAGAATCCTATTCAACTGTTAACTAGAATTGTAGTTAAAAAGACTTATATAACAAAGTTGTAAACTGTCAAATATAAAATCATTCATGTACTAAAAAAAAACTTTATGACAATGAATATATTAAATACTAAAAGATAACAGCTTGTTCTCATAACTGTCGTTGTTATTATAAAATGTAAGACGAAATTATTACAATGTTGCAGACTCTATGAATTTCTTAAAACATTATGTTGAAGCTAAACTGCCTGCTGTCGAGCGCATTATTCCTGTAGTCTGATAAAATAAAAAAGATGTTGATTTTATTAAACGCATATAGCTTTCTAGTGTAATACTGTAATATTTTAACGTTACACTAAATTAATTAATGTATATTAATAAAATACGACAATTCGTAAATAATGTCTAGTTTTGTTTAGCCTTACATTAAATTTTCTGTATGTTTGTCAGATCTTTTATTACGTCACTGCCGAGACAGTCTACCTCGAAGTTAATCTTTTTCATAATCTTTTTATTTAAGGTTGAGCAGTTGGACCTCAAAAACCCTTCCTGATTATCCACTTATAAACTTCTAACTCTCATTTTTCTGTCTCTCCGTTTATTACACGATAAGTAACAATAGCAAATGCTGCAACTATAAAGGGCGAACAAGTTAAGGTCGAAGCAAAGATAACACAGAACAGAATGCGCTAAAATTCAGGAGCGCTAATGTAATATTAGAGAAATTCAACATTAAGAAATATAAATCTGTACTAGTATTCACCAAAATCTGTGGGACCAAAGTCACGATAAACACTAGTTACGTCGCAAGGACGAGTGCAATGTTCTACGGAATGAGAACGCTTAATCAAATTACACAGCACAGAATGCTTTGTAGTTATTAAAATTCCTAAACTAATGCAAGGTCTAGTTTTAGCCTAAAGAGAATTATATCATTTGTACCTAAAATGTGTATGAATGAAACGGTCTCGGGATGGAATTCCATCCTAACCTAAATGATATAACTTTAAAAGTAAAGAACTGTTATTGTGTAGTAAAAACCATAATCAGTACAAGTGTCGCAATAGAAAGAAAATTCCCCGACCCTAGGCGTTTTAGCAAAAGTACCCGAAATAATTAAACGTTGTCGCTTTGTAACGAAAGGGTACAAAAGTTTAATTTGAAATTTCTATTAGATGTTTTTGTACTATAACCAATTTATTATACACGTATCGATGTGGAAATGACGCTCCAACAAAAAAAAAAACACTGTCCAACAAAAGCAATTAGTGCAATTACGCAATGATTAATGAGATTTGTTCAAACGATTGACTAATACATAAGTTGTGCTTTTATATGCAGCAAAGACTCTACAACTGCGATGTCATTTGGTCAGACCGAAACATATTTATATTACTAAAGATGGAACTGTTGTTGGCATTGAGAAAAATCACACAAATGTATATAATTTCGAAGTTAATGCACACACATGTGTTAAGTGCATTTTTCTGGGTTTTGCACGTCTTTTTAAAGTGCAGGAAACACAGATTAGATTACCAGCCTGAATCAGTTTCATTTATCTATTTTAAAAGATGAAGAAAGACTATGAAAATAATTGCATTTTGGAAAGGTTTCGTCCGCTTTCAGAAACACACACGCAAGTAGAAATGCATATTTATTGGAACTTACAAAAGGTATACATAATAACAGCCAGCTTCGGCTATTTAGCCGGTCAAACTTAACAGAAACCTTGAGGCAATCAACTCACAAACTTATACTTATAAGGAATCCTCTTATCAGAACCAATTAACACCAATATTGGCTAGTGTCAAGTTTTTGTGCACTAATACCATGATTATTCTCGTTTAAAAAATAATAAAAACAATTGCATTAATTAATAAAAATATTTCGTTTTAGATTTGTTGTAGTTTGCTTTACATTAAGATAGACATGTCTATTTGTTATTAAAAAAACTAGCGATGATGTATGAAAAATCATATCTGAATATTTATGACAATACTATACGTTTTACATACACAGTCTATTTTACAACCGATGCTTGTCAATATTGTTCGACTAGAATGAAATCAGATGATCCGATAGGCTTGTGTACGACATGCGCTCTCCACACCACGCTCTCTTCACACTACACGTATTCGATTGCGCTCGATTGATCCGATTGATCTTGAATTCCGTCAATCCGTGACATCCACTACATAGTCGGCTGTCTGCAAACGAGACGGCTTCAACGCATCGCACTGAAAAACTTTGTTTACGCATTACCCGCATATTCTCTTTACATGATAAATTTAATTTCATAAAATAAATATTGATATATTTCAACGTACAGCGATGAGTATTTTTCTTGATGAACCAACGATTCAACATAAAAAGCTTCAATGATTAGGTCCTTCAGCTCGTTCGCTCTATATTTGCTCACTCGATACGGCCGTATGTAACTTTTCATTTTTCCTTAGGAATTTTGCGCAATGTAAGATTTAATTAGGCTTTAGAAACAATACAATTATTGTAACATATAGTAAGCTGTAAAATTTATGTATATCAATAGTAAAACTTTATAACGCAATAACATAACTTTTTGATAGTAATATCTGCTTATGTAGATATTACATGCATCAAAAGTTACACATAATGACGTGTTTGAAAAATTAAGAATTAGTTCATGCTGAAAATTCATATAAATACAACGATGACAATAATGCATGGAGACTAATTTGATAAAATCGTAAATTAAATTGATGAAATTGACTTAAAAAATGGCGAAGACATTTACATATATATCTATTATTATATTTCTTGTTATACTTTAGTCACTCCAACGTTCACTTTTTAGCTGCATAATATACTTGTATAAGTGTTCACGAAAGACGAGTGGGAGCTTGCGCGTTACGGAAGTGAAGGCATGGCTTTCAATTTTGAGTCTCGAACGTGATCCAAGAAACTTTTGTTAAACTCATTTTCATAATAGTAATTATTGGAAACGATAATCACATGTATATCACAACCTCCCATTCGCGAGGAATGTGACTCGAAAGAGACGCAATTAGCATTCGAATCGGAGTCAATTAATGCTTTAGCAGTTTGGGACCTTTCACGAGTGAAGTTCGACAAATTAGGACATTAACTGTCTTCTGTCGTTAACTTCACAGCGCTACCGTCGCGTGTCTCTCGAGACTTCCCTGCATACTAATAACCTATCGATGCGCCTACAGAAGTGTAACTTCAAAAATCAATAATATATTTTCTTACTGTATTTCTCGAAAAAGCTATTAATGCAATAAAGCATTTAATTGCTATAAAATATTCGACAGTTGTCTCATTCATTCGGTGTAGAGAATGTATTTAATTTCATATACTAGCCGACCAGACAGACGCTGTCTTGTTCAAATTTATAATGTGATTGGAATATATTTCATACTAAATTCTTATAGAAAAAACATAAACCCAATAGACTATTAAGAAATTAAAAAAAACATTTTTAGAAATCTATTCAGACGTTCTCAAATAATGTGCTTACAAACGAACAGCTCTTAATTCTTATTGCATCCAGATGGTTGTAATTTACTAAGGAAGAAAACGAAGAGTGTGCTTAGCAATAAATCTCTCTATGTGTTATCTGTCAGTCAATTCCATTTTTTCCTTCGATTTGTGTAATATGAAAAGAAAACAATTTTATTAATATCAATTTGTTAAAAACATCAAAATGGCCGCTTCATTTTCCGAAACTATTTTTTCATGCAAAACTTATCCAGTCAATTACGAGCACAACAAAAAGGAATCGACCAAATCAGTCGAGTTTTGTTCTTTCTTGTGGGTGCCTATATTGTCAATGCACGCAGCTCCGTCAGCCTGGACATAGAATGATTTTTTTCATCTTTTGTATCGGTCGATGTCGATCTCAATTCCTGTCTTGCTATGGTTCGTTTTTACGATGCGTGCTGTCTCTCTGGCAGAGCTCATAAATCTCTTCAGTGGAAATTCAAAAACATGTGCAAATTTCAGCGAAATTGATAAAACTAGTAGTCGTTGGATGCTTAGTAATAACAACAGAAAGCTAAAAAAATGAATCATATACTCTATATATATAATCTTCCATACCAAATTTCCATATCAAATTTTATTGAAATGGAGTACATTATAAAAATTTTTAGGAATTTTTGCATAACCCTAAAAATTTATTTTATGATCTATCATTGTATTTTTGCTATGGCAATTCTGAATTTTACTGAAATCGTTTATATTATAAGGGTTCTTGGTAAATTTTAATAAAGGCTGGCTTCAAACCCTTCATAATTTTCACTGTAGATAGCTATCACCCCTTATGAACATAGAACGCTTTCCTACATCTTTTGTATCTACCAATGACGCATTCCGATTTTGGTTTTGCTCCTCGATTCTCTTGATTCCGGTTCCATTTTTGATTCAATTTCTATAAATTATCCTGTTTTAAGTTTTGTTTAGAATCTTAAAATTACCGGGATCAAAAGTACCCTAAGTGTAGCTCAGAGAACTTCTCTACTTTTCAGTGAAAGTCACATCGTGAGCGATTCAGCCATTCTGAAGATACCCCGAACAAAGAGATAGACAGAGAGAAAACGATTATTTTATATCATACAAACTTTGTTCTGATAATTTACACACACAATAAAAAAGTAATCAGCCAAATCGGTCGAGCTGTTCTCGAGTGATGCTTTTGCATACGTGCGTCAATGAATTCTAGAATCGTATATACGAGTACACTACAATATACGTAAAGTATTATTAAAACTGAAGATTTAAAGCCGAACAGCAACATACAAACGAATTATAATTTTAACATAAGCCAAGCATTAATATGATTCCAATACAATTAGCGATTCGTCAGAAAGAAAGAAATCGGTCCGACCGAAAGGTTCGGCGGCTGCGGCGGCGTTCGGCCGATCGGCCAGGCCGAACCGTTTGATTTCTCTCGTCGCGAGAGGCCCTCGAGGAGCGCCAGGGGTCGTAATGGAAGCCTGCGGCGGCCGAGGGCGGTCACTGTTGATGGATGTCGGCCGTCCTCGCCACGGAGCGGGAATTCGGCCTCTTTAACGAAGTTTATTGCAGTTTTTGTTAACCTGTTTCCTAATTAATTTTCAGCAACAAGTGCTCTCCGAATAATTAAGTTCATAAATCACCATCAAAACTGCTCCTTTTTTCCACCGGCAGCCTACGGTCGCTAGTGTAATATCGGAGCTCATTAAACTATAGGATTGTTACCAGCTGCGATATTCTAAAAACACTGATATTAAATGCATATCCTTTTTGTGAAGTTTAAATGTATGAATTATGATGAGTATATGCTTACGCTTTGCAGTTGTTATTGCTTTAAAGATCAAATAATATTTATTATATTATTGTTATATAAAATGCAAAAAACTAGACATTAAAAATTCGTTACTGATATTTTTCGCGGCATTACGAACATGCATGTAGAATAAATTCCTTCGTATTTTTGTATCGAACCCATCAAAATAGAATGGGATCGATATCGATGTGATCAGGATCAAGAACGAGATGAGAGTAGACTTCACAACTCGTCTTTATTTCAGACCCAGATCCCAGTACTACTCTTGTTTTTGATAAAAGAGCAACTTTCATTTTTGTTCTCGGTCGTATTCCCGACACCGGACTCGGTAAGGTTAATAGTAGTTCAAATCGATACAAAATTTATTATGCGCCTACGTGGGCGAAACCATCACATAAGCTAACCAGAAATATAGAACAAGATACAAATTACATCTTAGTAAATGTTGATCCTAACTGGACATACAGTTGAAACGCGAACACACCCTATATAAACAATATTGCTTATTCTTTTGATTAAACTTAAAATGGAATAAGGCTTATCAAGGGCAGTTATTTAACGTTTAAATTAAATTAATGCATGTACTAATTCAGTGTAGATTATTTTCTTTTTAAATTGCATTTTTATTGACCATTTCATTTTCTGAGTGCAAAATGTGACAAAACATTCGGACAAACGCATTCCTTATCTCTTTCTATTTCTCTCAGATATTGTGTTAGAGGTATGTTAAAAAAAAAAGAATCTATATTTTTTTTAAACATACATATTTAAAAAGTATATAGATTTTACGAAAAGAAATATCCCCAATTACAGTGAAAAAAAACATTGCATTTATATACGTGAAATGGAAAAAAGATTTCAAATTTCAGGTAACATTTCGCTTTGAAAAACGCTTAAAATATTTCTGCTACTATTAACACTACAAATGTATTTATTCTACATAAACAAAGCCACTCGTTTTGCGCAAGAGTAATTGTAAATCTTTGGTTTTATTTTCTAATTTCAGTTGTTTTTGTATCAAAATTAGAGTAACATTACACCAAACTCACTACCCTGATTCGACGCTAGTTTTTATTTAAAAGGCTTTCTTCTAATTTAATATAGACAACTGAAAATGGATAACAACGGTAACAATTGCTGATGGGCATGAAAGGAATTTTAATGTGACATTTTATTTTGAAAAAAATTACTACAATGTCATCATAATTTACAATAAATATGAAAAGAATTTATTGCATAGGAATAAAATACCAAAATATATGAGTGATTATTGATATTTATAATGAAAGTGAAATTAATTTATTGTGTAGAATCCAAATAAAATAACAATTGGTCTTTATGATTATGTAGCGATGATAATGAAAGGAATTTCTTGTCTAGAATTCAAATTGTAAAATAATTGAGTCATTCTAATTACATGATGATCATAAACGAATGATGAATATTCATCAGTCGTATTGCGAAAGCTCATCAGTTGTGGGTGCTTTAAGTTTTCATATTGTTTAACATTGCTTCAATTTGATTTGTACAAGATATTCTAAGGTGCCTCCTGTAAGGTTATCACGGTTAAGATTATCACCACGCATCTTCTAGATTTATTTTTTCAACCTACATTTGTTCATCGTTCCCAGATGCACAATTCAGCTCAACATACTCATTTTTACTCTATTTACCACATCTTATTTCAAATCATGCCGTTCTGTTATATCAACTTTCCTATATTTATCTTACGACCACACATTAAACATATTACGCAAGAACCTAGTCTTTACTGAATTCTTCATAGTTTCGTTTTATAAATACTAGTATTTTGTTATTCATATATGAAAGCACCTGTCGCGAAACCATTTTACTGCTCAAATTAGCAATAAGACGCAATTCACTTCATTTTCCACGTTTGCTTTCAATTCAATATCTCGTTTGTGCTTACCTCCATTCCTAAACAAACAATTCCGATAAACAAAGTTTTTCACTCGTTCAACTCCCTTAGTTCTAGTCGTTTCTTAGGCCTGAAGAGATTTAATATAATGCTTGGCTTAGCCGAAGTAGACAGCTGCTTTCAACGGGCTATTGTTAATGCTAGACTACAACATAAAGGAGGAATAATTACTCAATTTGTCTACAATGCGATGTTCGCTCTAATTTTACCGATACTAATTCATTTTGACGTACCTGGGCATATTTGCCCTTTTGTATTATTTCTTAACGGATTCTGAATACAATGTATGTATTATTCGATCTCGATAGGCTGTAGTACAGTTTCCCATGAGAGTATTATTATTCATAAGTTAATAAGTCCGTATTAATTATTATCTGTATGTATCATTTTGAGGTTTTTTTCAATGGAGATCGCGATTTTAGTATCACTTGCCCTGGTTTCTTAGAGAATGCTATAAATTAATGTGCACCAGAAACATGTCATGAATAAATAGGTAGGAACACTGGTGGGACTCGCAACTTGACGAAGAAAAGGTCATTTTCTCCTTCGCTTCGCGATGTAATGGCCGTCACACTTCTCACAGTCCTTATCCATATTTCTGGCACTAATTAAGGTGACGAATGAGAGGAAATCATATTCTTTGATAATTTTAATAACAGCGCTTACGCATCAGCGCGGGTGGAGGATGATCGCTGCCGTGCAGGTTTTTTGTACGTCAGAGGTGGGAGGTTAGAAGGAATCCGATAATAGGATATTTAGAAGGATCGTAAAGAATGAAAAAATTAATATTGCAGATATAAAAGTACCAATTAAAATTGCGTAACAAAGTATCTAAAATTGATAAAAAATTGCGGTCCGGTTATGGAAATTCAAGCAATATACACTGTTTTCTAAACCGATAATACAGTGAGTTGAGAATCTCATTTTTAAAATGACGAATTCCCGAATGAACTTCATTGGTTTAACTAACGATAGTTCAAAGCTTAATAATAGTGCGAAATCAGCTCCAACGTACGACGGCAGTTTACTACAGGTAGTTAAATATATTAAATATGAAATATATAAAATAAATAAACACAACTCTTATACTCCTGAAAGAATTTATATATCGTTATCTACATTCATTTATGTTACATCTACTTTGTGTACCGCGGGCTATGTATCAAAATTGGTTTTTAAGGAGTGAACTCCAATAAAGAAATGTGAATATAGAAGGTCGGGGAAAAAGGTTTTTTGTATTCTATTACGAATTCAAGATAATTTTTCATTATATTTTATTTACATTTAATTATAATATATATGCCATTTTGTGCAACAAATTGTTGCAATTTTTTAGGTAGCGGCATAATTCCATTGCTGTAGAAATTTTGTAACTTAACTGCTGATCAAAAAAGTTCGAAAATAGTAACACCACCTAAGGAATTCTGAAAATATTGAAACAGGTGAAAATCTGAGAGTGCAAGGTCAGGGCTATATGATGGATGCATTAACATTTCCGAACTAAACTCCCTCGATATTTGGGCTAAAGATGTGTGTGGTCTGGCGTTATAATGGTGCATACCACACCATTTCTATTGATCGGTTCCCGCCGTTTTTTCTCTACTTCTTTTTTAAGTCCCATTAGCTGTTGGTAGTGGAGATCGGAATCAATGGTTTTTCCTGGCGGTAAAAGCTCGTAATGAATAATGGCCCTTTTATCACCAGTAATCAATCTTTTCAAAAACAGTTCAGTCTTATTACGTTTCAATAGAGAATCGTAAGTGAGTACATGATTCATTAGATTTCTTTCAATGAGCTCATGTGAGACCCAAGTATCGAGCTTTTTTCTATATCTAGCTTTTTTCAAATGGGGCGAAACTGTTTTGTGGTCGATTTTCAGCTCTTCAGCTATGTAGTAAGAACTAATATGACGATCTTGATTTGCTTTTTCCAAAATGGCATCGACTTTATCTGTAACAAGTTGACCATAGCAGGGTTCATTTTTGACATCAAAATTACCGGACTGAAATCGCTTGAACCAATTTTGTGCTACTCGTACTACGGACACTGCATTAGGTCCATAAACGTCATAAATGTTTTTCGCGGCTTATGTCGCATTTTTCCCTTTTTTTATTTTGTAATAAAATTTCAAAATGTATAGAATTTCTACGTGGGATTCAGTCATTTTGGAGGACAGAAAAACAATATAAAAATGACGGGACACCATTTTCACTTTTTATTTTTTTTTAAATGTCATCTATTTAATGGTATCAAAATTAGCCAGATAAAAACAGCACAACCAAAGAGACTTTACTGGAACTTTTTACCTATAAAATATGAAGAAACTATTTCCTTAACCTAATATGTACATATATATGGCGATCCGAGTAGCGTTTCCTAGATTTTAATACAATTTTGTTGCAAGGTAAAAAATGAAAAGATTTAATTAAATGAAATAGAATGTTAACACTTTTAAAACAATTTAATACCAATGAAGTTCTTGTAATAAGTTTATAATATACGATTTTTTATTAGGACGCAAAACCGCGATCATTCGCAAGATCCCCGAATTAGTTTCCCTTAAAGGGCGTTACACGAGACCTAAAAGTGTTTTCGCCCCCAAAGGGCAATCCGACGATACACACGCGGCGCCCCTCCCGGGCAAATTCAACAAAGGCACTTTTTGGGGAATAAAAGCGAAAAAGTATGTGCGACGTGTCGGCCCATTTATTTTGTATAACATTTATTATAGCTTGTTACACGCCGGCGCCGTGAGAGCTTTCGGTCTGGCCGTATTAAACCGGGAATTTTCTTCTAGGGCTCGCCGCGCGCCGACACGTGAAACTGTCCCCCTTTACTTCTTTTATTAATAAAATAAAATTAAATAGGTATGACGGTGGCTCGGTGGTGAGTGTGTTGACTTCGAATCGACGAGTGCTTGAGTTCGATCCAGGCCGCGGGCGAATTGACCGATGAGTTTTCAACTTGAGTCAATTACATCGCAAGCTCCGTGCCCCGGGGAGTACGAATGAATTTCATTAAGCCGACATTGCGTTAATGCCGACGGTCGTTATCAGGCCCGATGTTCGCTAGGCCAGCATGGAGGGCTTCGTTAACCCCTCTCATCCGCCCTTAATATGCCCCTCAATGTGAAATAGAAGATTGTGGGGAAGTATATCTCAGCAGCGAGGTGATTAAAGCCTTACTCAACAGACAGGTGCGATTGAAATTCTTGTGACACTCGTTCTTCGTGACGTAATTTTCAGACGTAACTATTAATTGTACGAAAACCGATTAAATGTTTATGAATCCATAGCATACGATACTTTGTGCTTGTGCATCGACCCTTATATGTATAATGTTAGACGACCCCTTAGTAAAACTTGGTCAAGTCGATATTAATACTAAAAATGTTTTTATGCTATACATAAAAACAATATATGAAAAAAGATATTTTATATCCGCCTGTTGACATTTGGAAATAATTAAAACCCTTTTTTGAACTTTACTATCTCCGAATTTATTTATTTTTATATTGAACGAATTATGCGTTTGTCGCCAAAAACTACTGATGTGTTTAAATTTTTTTCTTTGATTCTCTTTCTGAAAGAATGGCGTCATTAAAGTCCAGCCTACGAAAGTGTTTCGTTTTTTGAATGAAATAAAGGCTAAAGGAGTTCTTTTTTTTTCGAATAGATTTGGACTTGAAATTCATCAAAACCATGTAAAATGTTGACCATAAATTTTATATTAATTTTTATTACTCGTTAATATATTAAAATCAAAACAATCCATGCCTTTTTTAATAATGTTCCAGGATTTCTTGAAAGTTCCAGACTATTCCCAAAAATGTTAAAACATTTTGGAGCACTGAAATGCTAAATGCTCGCGAATATTCATGAATGCTCTCTACTGTTGTAGGAATTTCCAGAGAGCAAAACTTTCAGCATATCTATCTCCAAAAATACGCCCCTTAGACAGAAAAAAATAATAATTTTCATTAAAAATTTTGCACTATGTTCCAGGATGTTTCGGACTGTTAGCGGATAGTCTTTAAACTTTCTAGAATTTTTAGAACAATCAGAACATTCATTAGTATTATTAATCTGAAATGTTTAAGAACATTTTGGAACATTCTAAAACACCAATTGGTAAGGGTATAAAAACAGGGTCCGTCGTAGATCCGAGCATTAGTTACCCATCCATGACGAAGAGAAGAATTTAAACAAAGTGAAAACTTCAAAATATTGTTGTGAGTATAAAAATAAACAGTCAAGTGTGAGCAGTAAAAGTTATACACAGGGACTGAATATAAATCAAATATAAAGTATGTAAAGTGTTTGTAAATTTATTAATAAAATTGAATTGATTTTTGTTTTGTATGATGTCCAAACGTAAAAATAGGTGCAAAACTTGAAAATTCTGAAGCAAAGTGGCGAAAACAAAAATAACGGCAAAAAAAGATATTACCGAAAAACATGGAATATATTTAGGTTTTCAACGAACCAGATTGAACACTATGAAAAGTAGAAAACCGAAGACCAAAAAAATGAACGAATTGAAGATTCAAAAAATGCGAAATGAACGAATTGCGAACGAAAGGCACTTGAAAAAATATTATTTTGCGAGGAGCCAGGATGAGGATACTTTAGCAGTACAACATAACGAATAAGGCATTCCACTACGACCTGATGAAAGAATATCATAAGCACAAACACGTAGTAAACGGAAAAATAGATAACGTCTGCCAAATTTGCAACGCAAAATAATTTAGCAGAGTGACACCAGAATCTTCCGCATGAGTAGAAAAAATTGATTACTACCACTTGAACCATTTCTATAAGAATTTCCACATTACGTAACCGGGAAAACTTCAGAATCTAAACACTTTGTCCAAAATACAAAAGCGTACAACGCCTGATTTCAAATGACTTCTTTCGGTACTACTTCGGCCAACACTAACAGAGTTAATGTTGATTATGTTTTTTTTTTTCCATCCAAGGGCAAGTCTATCACAAAATAAGATAATTTCTACCACTACTCGACAAAGACCCTAATTTGTTGCAGGCGTATTTGATCGGAAAAAGAAGAAAAAGAAATTGATCAACGATTCACAAATATCAATGGACTGAGACGAGAAATAACCCAAGATATACAAAGGATCCTACGCACATACAATCAACTGATTCACATATTCAAAACAGTACTAAACCAAATGATTACCGATGACTATTAAATTATAATTGGAGCCGATAAGAGACTAACTGGAGAACAAGAATAAAATTTAATGTACCTTAGATAGACCAAGTCACAATTGTAACAGTGAACAGTGAAAAAATAACCCATTACATAACTGTATAACGAAGAATAAAAGTACTACAACGTATTGCAGAGACACACCGATTATATTATGCCTTCCAATATTCCTTAATATTTCTGTAAGGAGAGGAAGGATATAATTTTAATGTCAAACAAATTAAACCGTAAACAAGCGTAGAAACCGACAGAAAAGTCTTTTTCAAGGCGATTTATGCTTATTGTTAATGATCAGAGACAATGAAACAAAAATCACATTTTCAACACTTGCCTTTTATTCCAGCATTCCTGGTATACATATATTCAAAATTAGTATTCAAACGAAACTGTTAAATTACATAAGAACGAATCATAGGAAACTACGCACGTAAGAATACATCTTCATTCGAGCCGCGATCATAAAAGACGGTAACGTTGACAACATTGGAGCAATGGTAATCTTGCCCTCATCATACGTAGGAAGTCAAAGACACATGCATACACTCTAAACGCCATAACCTATGTAAGAGAATATCGTCAACTTGACCTTTTTATAACATTCAATTGCAACTCATCGCAGCCAGAAATCCAAGAACAACTACGATACAGACAAACTGTCATGGATCGACACAACATAATAGTTGGAGTTTTTCGCCAAAAATAAATAATATTTATTGAAATTATCATAAAATACCACACTTTTAGAAGTATCAGATACTGGATGTAAAAATCGAATGGTAAAAACAAAGATTGCCTCACTCACGCAATATCATATATTATGCGTATATGACAGAATAATTCAAACCGAATATCCCAATTCACAAAAAGCTGCGAAACTGTATGACACAGTAGTCAAAAATATAAATTATAAATCATGCTGGCCATTAATCCTTAATTTGTCATGTATGAGTAATGAGAAATATACAAAAAGGACCCAAGAGTCATACTTGGATGAAACAAATCAGAGATGATAGTTATCCTAAACACATAAGACCATCATCCAAAAACTGTGGCTTCACAGCAAAAATATGAATACATAGTAGAGACCAACTGGAGGTACATAATCAATGGATAATGCCATATAACTCACTACTTTTCAAAATGTTCCAATCACACATAAACGCAAAATACTGAAATTCAGTAAAATTAATCAAATATATCTGTAAATATGTGAACAAAAGGAGTGACAAGACAGGATTTCGAGTAAAAGACAGCGATCAATGAAACAGAAACGACTAGATCATCATGTATCAAATGGAAAAATATATCAACAGTGATAAAGTAGCATGGCGGATTTTAAATTTTCCCATGCCCGAACGCAAGTTGTGCAACATCTCGCAGTACATATGGGAAATGTACAGAGAGTTTACTTCACAAAAGTCACTGCCAGAAAAATTGCAAGCGAACCATCTCAGAATTTAATATTAACAGCTATTTTCCAATTGAACCAAACAGATCTATTGGCGTAAACATTACTAAATGTTTACGACCTTATACATGAAACACATAAAAAATTTAAAGAACGTAAACAGGGGATTCTAGTAGAGGAATATCCTTAAGTTTTGAAAACTGATGCACTAGGCTGAGTATACACCATACATCTGAACAACGCCGAATCCTTTCTATTCCCAGATGTTGCTATACGAAATACGGGAATCATCAAGTTTCGCAGATCTCGACGGCTACTTATGCCAAACATACAGGAAATCATGCCCGCTTAGGACTACTGGAACACGATAACCCCTGAGAATTAACATTACAAGAAGTGTCACTCACAGCTACAGCTGAGCAAATCAGAGATTTATTTGCCATAATTCTAACGACATGTAACCCATTAAATCCCAAACTTCTTTAAACAAAGTACGAACATGGCATACCGTATCAAGTCCGACAAGCTCATCCATACTGGTGATCAAATTCAACGACATCTTCAATGAAACACTCATTCGCCTAGAAGATAAATGCTTACCAATAAAAAACCAACAAAAGACCTTACTTCAGCTTGGGATTCCAGCACAGCGAAAAGTGCTTTCATTGTGCTTAATTTTAAAATTACATAGGAAAAAAGTTACTATATAAATGAACTACTTTAGTACATTACTCACAACAAACCACTCCTCAAAGACATTCAAAAAAATATTTACAACTTTATTATGGATAAAATCAACAACAACACTTACAGAATTATTTACTTTAATGCACCTTAATGCACCAGATGGCACCGGTAAAACGTTTGTAATTAATTTATTACTGGCGACAATATGTCATCGCTTGCTCTTGCACTGACGTCATCCGGCATTGCTGCCACACTCACGGAAGGAGATCGAACTGTTCACTTTGCCCCACAACTACCATTGAATTTAATCCAAGAACAATTATGTAAAATTTCAAAAGCATATGGACAAGTTGAACTTTTAAAACGTGCAAAAATTATCAGGACGAATGCACAATGGCAATCACTCGAAGCCATGGACAGAATAACTTACGAGACAACTCTAAAGCTATGGGAGGAAGGAGATATAACTCTTAGGAGATTTTCAAAAAACAATTCCAGTTATTCCCAATACCAACAGACGAGATTAAGCCATGATTAAAAAAATCATATTTCTGGACACACATACAAATACTTCAACTAACAGAAAATATCAGAGCTGAACTATCGAAAGACGAAACAGCAGGACGTTTCTCTGACATACTTTTACAAATAGGTGAAGGACATATCCTGCTGATTAGATGACCGGCCTCATTGAACTCAAGATTGATTTCTACAATATAGCCATTACTAAATAAGTGCTCGTTGACAAATTTCTCCCGGCATCTTTTATAACTATACCAATTCGGAGTGGCTATTTGAAAAGGTAATTTTGGCAACTAAAAATAATATTGTAGACGATTCAAAAGAAAATTCCTGGTGAAGATAATATATATTAATCAATTGATACGATGATAGACGTTGAAGAAAAGATAAACTTCCTTACAGAATTTCTGAACTCTCTTGTAGAGAGTTCAGAAATTCTTTATTTTTATGTTCTATGCAGTAGTAGTAGTAGTTTTATGTAGTTTTATTTTAATTTTAAGTCAAAGACAGTGTGTATTTGTACCAGGTCTTCGACTTAAATTGGATCTCTGATCATTTTACTCCAATATCTTAACTCACCAAAAATTTGTAATAGAAAGAGGATGAACGTCAAACAGTTGTCAAATAACATCGTCGAAACTGAGCTTATGACTGGAAAGGAAAAGAGACACATAATATTTACCCTTAAGATATCACTGATCTGCTGAACTGACAATCCAATTTAAAACATTGCAATTTCCAATAGGGTTAGCTTATAGTTTTACTACTAAATACTCTTGTTTCTCTCACTGTCAACTATATGTGGCTTGCTCTACGATAGTAAATCGGAAAAGTTTGTACATATATACTCCGGATAATAAAATGAGAAATTTTGTATATAGAGAAGTATTGTAATAAATAGCTATATTTTTGTCAATATTTTTTGTGCCCATTTCATTATAAACTTTTATCCTTTTATTTCAAATACAACAAAACCTTATGTTAAGCCCCGAAGCGAAACCTATTACTCCAGTTAGTTTTATTATATATATATAGATAAGTCATTACGGATGGTAAGGGTACCTTTCTTAAACAACTATATACTGTATTTTACAATTTAAGCGTTATCATTTTATCTTTCGGCATCTGAAGATGACGAGATTTAAGAAAGTTGAGATGAGACACTTAGTGTATTAGTGATGCCCTTAATTTGTGATTTGGTGGTAAGTTAAAAGGGCTTACGACAAAAACTATCAATCAAGTTAATATAAAAAGTTATCAAAATCAGGCAACTGCCGTGATCGGATATCGGCGGGGGCAGCGTGACAGGTGATTAAAGTTCCTATTACGGAGTCGGGTACTCGTAAGAGCCGGCCACAGAGCGGCGCCCGTGTAATAACTTGCTCAAACTTATATAAGTTACAGCCGAGTGTAACCGGCGGCCACGGCCCATTACACGCTACGGGTCGGATTCTCGTTACATGTGACTTAAACCGTTGACTTGCGTCGTTTGATTGAAAACGTAAAAGAATATCAAGACGTGGAAACTAAAATTTGTTTTACGATTTTGATATAGTTTACGAGTTATACATTTTTTTGGCCTAAACTAAGAGATCATGTAAGAAATTTAGAAAAAAAAATTCTATAGCTATTATCAACGGTAGATAGAGGTATGACTGTGTGGGTGTAGAGCAGGATGAGCATGAAAAAGTTTTACGTAAGTTAGGAGATGAAAGAGTGAACGACAAGCATGATTGCCTTCTTCTGTTTTTCCCAGTTTTTAACTTCCGTGATTATGTTTGACCACAGAAGGCTCGACGGACAGAAGAGAACAAAAGCGTAATAGACGTTAAATTGTAGATGCTCGGTTAAGGAAAACGTGGGTAAAATGAAACCCTATGAATATTTAAAACCTAACGAATTATGGAAGTTTACTAAATCTATTTTTGAAGACGAAACGAAAAAAGCATGTGGAGTAAGTAAAAGAAAGAAATAAAAACAATGATTAGTGGAACTTGAATTAAGAAAAGTAGAGGTTGAAATAAAAAAAACCGTAACTGTATGACGACCTGCGAAGGCCAAATGCACTATGCAAAAAATAAACATTATGAAAAATAATATAAAAGGAGTTAAAAGTGCATAAAAACCTATAAAAATTATACCTAAAGAGTATGAGAAAAAGATAAATAATTAAGTAAAAGAAGATTATGCAAAAAATTCTCAGTTCATAGATAATTTCCGATCAAATAAAAAACTTCGCGACATCATCTACAAATGTGATTAGAAACGATAAAGGATGTTTAATGATTGAAGAGAACCTTGTGATAGAGCGTTAAAAGAATTATTTCTACATTTTTTTCACATGTGAGGATAAAGTGAAAAATGACAATGTTGCTCCAACTGAATGTATGAATGATGATGAAAATGAAAATGAATTTGATATAATAAAAAAGAAAACTATAAAAGAATAGTATATAAGCTTTTTATTAAGTGCTGGTAAAGATGAAGATACCTGATGTAGACATAACTCGATGTAATAAATTGCAAGTGTAAGTTGTGACTCGTAAAAATTCGCCGTCACATTACTCTAAGGCATCCGCCGATTGTTAATTTTTGTAGTGGTGACTTTTTGTCACTATCACCTACTCTTCTTTCTCTTAAACTGTCACTGAGTAACAAAACACGCTTATTCCGAGGATGGATTTTAATGAGGTTGCTGGGATTTGTTCTATTAAAATACGCAGAAAAAAATTAAACGAAAAAAACGCTACTGAGTGAATTACATATATACTGAAAGATTGTTTAAAGAAAAAATTTAAGCTCTATATTTCGAATTACACAAGTATCCTACAGAGTTCTTTGATTATTTTCGTATGTCAATAAACAGTTTAGATGACTTGCTGTGTTTGGTTGGTTCTTTAATTACGTTTCAATGTAGAAGATTTCGCAGAGCTATTCCTATGTAAGAAAAGCTAGCGGTAATGGTGAGGAAAGTCACATAAACTACATTAATTATATTTATATAGAACCTCTTTATTATTCAAATGCATAAAAGTTAGCGATATCAGGATCATCTATAGAGTAACTTTATATTAATGATTGTACAGTTTCATTTAATTGTGGGTAAGAATTATCACAATCAAGTAATGCTTGAGTAGATGTGGATTGTATTTCAAAATGATTTAAACATTCTTGTGAGTATACGAGATTGGTTATGCTTAGACCCGAGATATTATTTGTATACCGGTGGCTGTTGTTGGGGTAGAAATATAAACTGTTGTGATAGTATACGAGATAATTGTGAAGATATTGTTTATTGCGACGGTATACATATAAAGATATTCTGCTCGAGGAATTACAAGTGATTCATCAGTATGATTATAATGATTGCTATAAGATGATGATGAGATATAATATTTTAATGTGTTCAAAATCGCAAATCGGGCATGAATATTTTGATTTTGCGGAATGGATTTTGACATTGGAAACAAAGATAAAGCTAAATGATCGTCTTGACCTGTTTGTGTGTTACGACTACTTTTTTCTTTTAATATTTCTAATTTCGATTCTTCATAACTTTTTTTTTCTTGTGTTTTTTGTGTTATTTTTGGTGTAAAAGGATCACTTTTATGTTCATTAAATTCGTCGTGCAATTGTACTGTAGTATTGACGAAGGTTTCTCTTGCTTGGTCCATTTAAAGACCGTTTTTTAACTGTAATTTGTCAAAATATACATATCGTTTAGATGCAGCTTGGCCTGATTTCACGTCTCTTTGTAAACATTATTAAAAACATGCTCTTACATTATTCCAACTATGCTGTACTACTGTCACTCCAAAACAAAAATAACAAATTTGTTATTTATTTTCAGGTACGCGGTACAAGTTTTTAAGCAGTATCTTTCGAGCGCTGAATTGGAGCCACCACTGTGCGCAATTTAGTAAAATTAACATGCCAGTCCATACGGGAGTCTTTGCAACCTCTGAATACATATGTCAGAAAAAAGTGAAGAAGACTGGTATAAAATTTCTGAATAATATTATGAACTAATTAACTTTCCTAATATTGTTGGCGTCATCGATGGCAAATGTGTTAGAATAATGAATGCCAAAAACTGTGCTTCTGATTATGTTAATTATTTAAAAAAAAATCTCTGTGGTTTTGATGGCGTGGATAGAAGCAGATTATATATTCATTGTACTCTATCTAATGATAAAAATGGGAAAACAATGCCTTTTTGTATCGTGAACGATGAAGCCTTTGGCCTTTCGGGAAACATGTTACAACCGTTTTCTAAAAGAGGACTAACAATTGCTAAAAGAATATTTAACTATCGAAATACAAAGGCACGTTGAATGGTTGAATGCACTATTGGAAACCTATATAATAAATGAATAATTCTTAATTAACCCATTGATTTTAATATATAAGTTTGTGATAAGTTTATTATGGCTTGTTACACAACTATATACGTGTTATATATGGTTTTCAATTCACAGATACTGCGTATGTTAATACCCTTGGCAATGTATCTACACATCAAACACACCGAAACATTTTCTGTGTAAATTTAGAAATTATTTTGCTTCTTACATTATTTCAATACAAAGATCTATGGGTATAATGTGTTCAGTATAAAGATCTTTGCGAGTGTTCGCAATATGATAAAATATAATATAAAATGTGTACAAACGGCATCTACCTAACTTAAAAATAATGTCATAAAAATTGATAATATGTAAACAATATTCCATAAATACTAATACTTAAAATTACCTACCTGCATTTACTTTTGGTTCTTGAGTTAAAGTTCTGGGTGAAAATTATTGTATTCTTATTTCAGCCCATAATCTTCTTTTTAAATTAATATCCGGGTATTCCTATAAATCTTTCGTGTTAAACGCCGCTCTCTTTTTTTCCTTCTTCTATCAACAATTTGTTGTCAATATCTTTCTCTTGTAGACAACTCCCCATCACAATAATAAATAAAACACACATCACACGTCTACTCCGTGCAAATTTTCTGGCCAAAAATGTGACAAAAAGTCGCCCAGTGAGCGCACTTCCATAGGGGTACACGTAGGGTGACAGTAACCTCAAACAATGTCACCGGTCGCTACGAACTATTTGTCACCGTAATGTTAGGTTACCACTATTAGTCTATGAGCGCACTCTCATATATGAGGTCGGGGACAAAGTTTTTATTTTTTGATGTTTCGTCATATTTTATTTATATTTAATACTAATTTTATATCTATGCCATATCATTCAACAACTTGTTGCCATTTCGAAGGTAGTGACATAATTGCATTGCTGTTGAAATTTTGTAACTGCTGATCACAAATCTGCGACAAGTGGTATTGGCAGTCCTCTGTTGATATTAACCTTATACTTTCTACAGAATTCTGAAGAAACCGCAACAGGTGATAATCTTGGGGTGAAATATTAGGGCTATATGATTTATGCATTAATACTTCTTAACCAATCTCTCTCAATATTTGCTGAGCGGCTAAAAATGTATGTGGCATTATCATAGTGAAAAATCACACCTTTTTTGTTGATCAATACCAGCCGTTTTTTCTCTACTTCTTGCTTAGTCTCATCATCTATCACCAGTAGAAATCCGAATTGATGCCTTTTCCCAACGGCCAAAGCTCATAATTAATAATGGTCTTCTAATCCTACCATACACATAGCATCAACTTATTGCGAGTTGATCCTAGTTCCGCTATAGTATGTGGAGCTTGCTTGCGCTTTAATCATGATTTTTCTAGCACGTTCCTGTTGTAGGTAATCCATTTTTTTTATCACTAGTTATGAATCTTCTCAAAAACAGTTTGGTTTTATTAACTTTCAATAGATAATCACAAATAAGTACTCGATTTATTAGATTTCTTTCAGTGAGCTCGTGTGGGACCTAACTATCGAGCTTTTTTTCTACATCTAGCTTTTTTCAAATGGATCAAAACTATTTTGTGGTCAATTCCCAGGTCTTCCCAAACCTTCAGCTGTGTTATAAATCGAATATGTGATCTTACTCTAAATTTTCCAAAATAGCATCAATGTTATCCTTAACAGGTCAACCAGAGCGAGGTTCATCTTTGACATTAAAATTAGCGGATTGAAAACGCTAGAACCAGTTTTGTGCTACTTTTACGGATACTAGATTAGTTCCATAAATATCACATTTTTTTTCGTGGCTTGTGTTGCATTTTTCTCTTTTGTTTTAACTTTTTATTTAAAAGTTTTCTTTTTCTTTTTTTTTAAATGTGTCTTATTTAATAATATCAAAACCGGCCAGATACAAACAGCACAACAAAAGAGATTTTATTGCAACTTTTTACTCATAAAATACAAAAAACTTTTTCCCCGACTTAATATTTTCATAGCATTCGACTCGGCAACAAAAAATCACCGCGACAAAAAATCACAATCGGCGGCGGGCCTAAGAGATTAATTGACGTCCCCCCACAGACAATTCCATTTGCATTGATCACGTTTGTCACATAACCGTTAAAGATTGCAAAATGTCACAGTAATATAGAAAATTGGAATATAAATAATTGAAGCCAGTTAGTAGTTTCCCACTGACTTCTGTCTAACGAAAAATGAGACTGATGAATATTTAGCATTCTTCGTATTGTATGAAAATTATATAAACTTGATCCTGTATTTTAATAATTTTATTCTTTTTGTCTGTCCATGAACTCCATTTCTTATATTAAACCATTAACCTTTAAGGACTATTTTAAAATATATTGATTGTTCATTCTAACAATAATTTTGTTCAGGCTTTTTATTTAGTAGGTACATAATTAGAGTCGTAAAATATGAATGAATAATTAGCTATAAAACAATAATGCTTCGTTTATGTTTCACACTAATTCTTTATAAATCCCAAGTCGCGTAATAAATTGCTGGAAATTTGCCTTTGAGCTGTTTATAGATTTCATAAAAAAATTATAGCACCTTCCCTTGTACAAGTTTCATCTTGTGTTTTTCTGTGATGGTTCACGCTGATGGAACACTGGACGCAGTAAAGTATTACAATGATTCATGATAGTTCATTGCATCTAGCGTTTCGTAATTTCTTAAAAAAATCCTCAAAACTTTCATGCAGTAGTCTTTGGAACACATGAGTCATTTTATATATACGATCATTCTGTCGTGTCTTTCATGGGACTTCCTTACCAGCGTAATTACTCTATGTTGTCACTTTTATCACCACACTTACGTTATGTCAATAACTTTACAACAATATGTAACTTCCTTGAAATCCAACTTTTTATTTTAATTTTTTTTACCTTTTAAACAATTATTATTCCATAATTGAATTCCATATGTCATTCAGACATTCACCATTCAATATCTGTATACATATATACAAAACAAAAAGTTGTATCTACTTATTGAGAATCAACCCTCTAGTGCAAAACTTGCCAATTGCTGATCCTTGGACGAATTAAATGAAATTACTTTTGTCAAATTATTAACTTTAACTTTAAATAAAACCGGTGGTGGTTATCACAAGTTATCACAACCAGGGCGCTGCGTCCCATCCCACAAACAAACGTCGTTCGGCCCTTTGTATTCGAGATTGCTTACAATTTTGACGTCCGTTTTCCGTCATTAGCGACGCGCACAAAGAGCTTAGAAAGCATTTATACCGCAACGTGGGTTAAATACACCAGAGGCTTTCATTATCTTCTTTTGTGTAATGATATTCGCTGAAGGTACGAAACGAGATATATTACACATACAAAGATACATAAGCTTATGTAAAATTATTTCATTATTAGTAACCAAAAGTTTTAAAAATTTAAATTTAAAATTATGATGACTTTCTTACATTTGTAAATTATTCTGGGAAGTTTTTAATTAAGCAATATTTTCACCGTGTTTATGTTTAATCAATTTGCACTTGGAATTAAATATATTCTACTCAAAAATTTAGTTTGAAACCTCAATCTCTATTCATAGTTTATATTGTTTTGTAAAATCCACAATACAAATAAATTTTATTTGTATAAATTGTACGATATACAAAGCTTACTCTAAAACTTTATGCTAAACGATAAATGAAAAAATTGAGAAAACAAATAAAATCAGAAGCAAAAGAAATATCAAAAACAAAAATGAAGACACCAAAGACTAAATTTTGACCTAGATACTTTTAGAATTCCTGTACTATCCATATACAAAGAAATTTCGTAAGGCTTATACAGAGCAGTTTACTCGTTCATCTACAATGGTATAGTCCATGCATCACACGTATCGAAGCCATCAACAAAAACAGCGTGTTGTGAGCCCCTCGCTTCAATCTCTCGTCACGGTGCGGGATATATCAAAAAGGCGATGACGTCGAATCAAATATTTAGAAGCACAACAAAGGCGCGCAAGGGTGTATCGTTTGAGCCATTAATCACGCTTTATACGGCGGGCGAGGGCGGGCGGCGCGCGCGCGCGGGCGGCGGCCGCCCCGCGCCGCGCCATCGCCTAGCAAACAAACACCGCACCGTAATCACTGTTGAGGACGAGTTAAATGAAAATCAATAACTCTTCAGACGAGGAAGTCTTCGGGGGAGCTCATGAAGGCCGTGTTTCGGTCGCTTTATGCGCTCCTTTCCTTTCAACGCCCGACTTTTGAGATTAAACGGCTTTAAATGGTTATTTTTCTCGGAAAAACAGAGGGGGCGTTTGTCGCGATCACTGTTCAAAGAGTAGAATTAGAATGGGTAACTTTTCCAATTAAATGTTTTTTTTTTTTTTATAAAGTCGTAAAAGCTGTGTACAGACGCATTGCGATTATCGTGCGATTGTGGGACTTACGCTGATTTCTTGAAGTATCCAACTTTTTAAACGGCAGACCATTCTAAGTTTTAAAATTTTCTGCCGTTAATCATTATTCTAATCCGACTGCTTGAAAATAGGTGCATGTTTATATATTTATTATGTATTTGCGTTCCTTTACGATAGCGTAGAGCGCAAAATACGTTATTGGATATCATGAACTTGATATCCAACTTTTTCTACTTTCAGCCGCGGTTTCGCCAGAGTGGATAAAATGCCGTGATTTTTATCTCTATTAAATTTATGTCCTATTGTAACATCTTTAAACAACTTGTCTCTTATCTAATCATAATCTTGATCTTATTTTTTATTCCAATTTTTATGAATTTCCTTCTTACTCTTAACTAACGGTTGTGTCTCTTTCTATCACTCTTATTAATGTTATCTCCGTCCCTCTCCTACTCTGTTCATATTTCTCTCTCCTCTTTCCTCTCTCGCTAACTATCTACCTTCATTTCTATCTTTATTTATCTTTCTCACTCATCATGAAAAAAAAGGAAATACAATTTATTTTATGACTTGCACAAAATTTATTCGCATGATACACAGCTCGCATTTTACGCAACTATCAGTGTAACAAACCAAACACAAAATATCTTAAACCATTAACAAATTTTAAGAAAACGAACAGACGATAACTTATATTTTACACCACTTTACGATGGACAACCAGTAACGTATTATATATTTTAGCCGACGCCGTATGTTTTATCAGCATCGAAAATATCGGCAAATCAATTTAGGGAGTTATAAAGACACATGCAATTACACAGAGACAAGGAATAGCATATTATTCAGGGTTCCAGGCATTATCATAATCTGTCCCATGATTTATCTATGAAAACGTAACAAACAGTCACTTACTTGTTTACAAATTTTGTTTTGGAAATAGGATCTATATCTTTATGATAGTAAATCATTCAACGAAATTTTATGGTTGCAAACTTTTTATATACAAAAAAAAATGTTAAGCTCGTGCAGACCAAATTGGTGGTGCATTGCAAGTTCATTGCACATGCAAAGATCATAAACATGTTGACATTTGTGGTCTCTGCCTAACCTCTTAGGAAATAGCTATACATTTATACGACTGCACTAATCATCACGCACATGCTGCTCAGCGCTGTAGGTTATGAAATTAAATAAAAGAAATGATAAAAGGTGTATAGAGTCCAAAAAATTAATAGCCTAAAACCATCTACAAGTGATTCCACGTGGAATAGTCAAAATGGTCCAAAATCCCATACCGATACATTTACTAGTTTCTGACTGATGCTTGGATAAAAATATCTTTTTTATTGAAAATGTAGATTATTATTATTACTTAAAATGGAAAGTCAGTTAAAAGTAGAAAATAACAAGTGCTCCTTTGTTTATAATGTAGTACTTTTTTACTTGTAGGGTTTTATTGGTGCTGAAAATAGTTTTCATTACAAATTACCCATATCGTGATCATTATATAAACAGAATTAAAAATAAAACAGTATCCGTCAAATAAAAAAGTTTTACTGTAAGGCATTTAAAACAAAAGTTTTGAGTATAAATTTATGGTTTCAAAGTTTTAATGTTTTCTTTAATATCAAAATCAAGTGCACTAATTTCTCGAAAATACATTAAAACTACAAATAGAAATAGTTAGAGCAAAATCAATGAGTCTTAAAGCGGGGAAGTCCTCGAAGCAGCTTACAAAAGATGTGGCACTATCGAAGGGATTTACCCTCTTTTCTTTTACTAGCCGACCTTCGAAATGGAAAAGCTCGAAATACAATCATTTTCCTCGAATCACTTCGAACGGAGCCACAGCGATATTTTTGAGAAGGAATCGGCTGTACGGAAACCAACAAGCCCATTTACTGGTAGAAAATCTCTGAGGAGCGAGTGCGGTTCAAAGGGCTATGCTCGTTTCGATGAATTTTCTACTTTTGAGTTGTAAAACAATTTCTAAATGGTAAATATAATATGCCGTTCCGCGTTCATCCTCATCCAGCGTATACATAAATCAGTAGCCCTTGAGGTCAAAGAGACCCATGATAAACATCAACAAAACATATTGCCTAGAGGAATTTATTTTTTGAGGTACATTTACATTATTATTTTTTTTATTTTTTGAACATGTAAGTTAATACGTTGTGTAACAGCAACATAAACGAGAAAGGTATAAAGAATAACTTTATTTAGGATTTTTCTATTTATTAAATCTATATTGTATTGGAAATGACACTGTTAAGTGTCATTTCCAATACAATATAGATTAAAGATTTAGATTTAAGATTTCCAATCCAATTAAAGATTTAGCTCCCGTGCTATCGCTCGTAGCTCCCTCGTCACCGCCCGAACAACCTGCAGATTTATCTGACAGACACGTAGACCAAACTTATCCATACTTCGTCATTGAGGTGCGGCGTTGTTTCTTCATGTAACCGCGTCGAATAGGCCCTGGCGTTTGTGCGGTGAAACAAGGTATGTAACTTTTTTTTTCTATAAGTAACTAAAACGTTAAGTTTAACATCTATGGCTTCAACAGTTTTAATTTTTTGTACAACAGAATTTCCCCATTTAGAAGATGAATTTCAAAATATCTCTTCTTAGTGTTCGTTTACGGTATGACACAAAACTCTGTAAGCTCAGTAGTTCGGTCAGTTTGTTGACATATAAGTCAGTTTGTTTACATTTTACATTTACGTGTAGATAAATATCACAAAAAATACACTGTTCACCACTTTTAAATGACAATCATTTAAAAATAGTTACAACAGAGAATAATATGTTTCCAACGAAATACTAAAAAAATGGATTTCAGAATCGCAGGGTATCCAACTTTGTGGTTATTAAGCTGAATCGATTGTGGGCTTTGTGTGATTGTGGAGACTTTGTGAGTCCGATTAGAGACAAAACGACTCCTATTTTGATTCACAGCCCATGTTATGTACAAGACAGTGAATGATACGATAATAATCTATCTTTTGATCGACATGAAATATGACTCGAAGTCATCTTTTTTGTCAATAAATTATTTTCGTCCCTTCACGACCATAACAACAAAGCGAGACAGGATGATGACTTCACATGACAAGAAATGCCTGGGGTCCCGTATATCTAGTACGCATTAACTTTTTTTTTAATTTGATTTTCTGAACACTGATCAGCCCAACTGGATTATTCGTGTTCGGGAAAATCCAACTTCTTCATGGAAGTTGGATTTCTGACCTAAGCGGACAGAGTTTATTCCAAATAGACGTATTTATAACAATTTCGACTGTAGAGTTCTCAACTATCACCGAAATGAGTATTCAAGATAATTTATCAGTGTTCACTTCTGTGATAGGCCTTGTACGGGGGTCAAACTGAAGGTTCTTAGATAATGCAAAAGTGAGCAAATAGGAAAATAGTGTCCGTTGAGATCAGTACATCGCTGTATTAAATTGAACTATTGAAGAAAACACTTTACCCACTCACACTTAGACGCCGCTTTGATTGGGATTTTCATATAATATCCCTGTTTCCTTGGCGTCCGTAAACCAACTTTCCTTGCTTTTTTTTTTTATTTTAGGAAATAAATAAAAATTCCATAGTGCGAAATCGGGACTGTAAGATGATTGAGCTAGTATTTCTATACCTAACGTACCCTAATAGTTAGTAGTTTGTTTGGCGATATGTGGTGAGGCGTTGTCATGATGGAGAAGATTTTCTGCGAGGTTGTTTTTCCCAAACTTTTTTCCAAAACAAGAGACATACAATTGTTAGTGTACCAGTCCACAGGGGTTGTTTATTTTTTTATCTCCTAAAACAATTGTTTCAAAAAGAGGCCACCATCTTTTTTCCGATGCTTTTACAACCTTTTATTTTATTAGGCAACTCTTCTAAAGGAAACAGCTATTGAATAGACTGTTTTTAGATTTCGGGTTCGTAACAGTTAAATCCAGCTTTCGGCTCCTGTAACCATGTCGTATACAGCATTCGAATCACCAACGTCAACTCCTTGCATCATTTCGCGGCACCAACTAACACAACTCAGTTTTAAAACTTCGGTCAAATTACGAGGCAATCACCAAGTACAAATATTCATGTATCATGACTACCAAATATTCATAAACGACTTTATGTAATTTATTCATACTAATGCCTTAGTTTATCTAAATCTAGCGATAGGTCACTCTTTTGTCAGTCTCTATCAAGAGCCAGACACCACAGTTACAAATAGTGGCATGAGATGGAACTCCATCATGAAAGGTCAACTGGTTTGTTATAACTTTCTTGTTGGTTTAAATGGCAACGAAATTCATAAAAATTCATTGAAGGAAAATTTCTTGCATTAAATTCATGTTGATGTTAGATAATTTTTTTTGACGTGATTACGTCTTATAAATCGATGAACGCCGGCTGCACGCACGGAAAAACATGACTCATTGTAGCGTCCCGCCTGAGCCGAGGGTACGAACGAGAGCGCAGAACTAGCGATCTCTCTTCCACTCCATCGGTCGATGCGTCCAAGGAGAAGAGAGATAGCGGCCGCACACAACCTACACGTGAATTGTTTTGTCAACTGTTTATAAAGTGAAGTAAAAAGTTAATGTGATTTCCATTGTTTATTACAACAACAATTGCGGCAAGTGATAATAATTCAATTCAATTCATAAAAGTATGCAATTTTTCATCAATGTTTTCTTATGACGTTATCACGTAAAATTATCACTCGTAAACCGACTTTACAGACAACCAATTTTTTTGCCTCCAAAATGTAAAGACAAATAGTAGATTAATACAATATACATAATAAGTTTGACAAAGCGTTCCATTTTTAAAATTAAATTTCTTTTATTATTTTACACTTTATAAGTGGCCAATTCAAAAACCTTTATGTGTGACCTACGTATACATGAAAAATTCTGCTAAGGTCCTTCATATGACGCCTATGTAATGTTATACAGCGATTACGTCATTATGATTAACTCATCAAAAAATTTAATGTGAATGACGTACTATAAAACAGCGAAATTTAAAGGAATAAAGAATCAAAAAATAATGAATTATCACCGTTCTTCAAAGAAGCTTGTCTCGTTGCTTGGTTTTCTGTTAACTTTTTGATAAATCATCATAATAACATTTTGTACAAAATAATATATTAGATGTTAACTAGAACTAAAACAGTTGCAAAAATAAATTACCTGATCAAATTAAATACTAAATCTATATAATAAAATAAATATTGAATCGCTTACAATGTAGATATCACCATTTTGATAACCTCTAATAGTTTGAAAGATAAAATTAAAAGCTCTAATGAAATGCTCAAGAATAATGATAACTTTCAAGAGAATTCTTGAATTGAAATGAATTCTTTTGTAATGCGAAAACGTATGAGTAACATTCAAGTATCATGTCATGTCCATTTAGAGTTTTGCATTACTACCGGCTATCGGTTGTCTCACAGAGAATCGACTGTCAGTCTCGGTATATTTAGTATTAGCTACTTCGTATATTAACTTTCATTACGAACAACTTCATCGGCTAACTAAACATTGTCTAACGTGTCATTTTAATTTGATGAGCGCGCCTGAATATATTAAATAGCAATATTTTCCATCGAGATATTTAAAGATTCAAGCGTTCTAACGCGGACCTTAAAATACAATATAATGCGATACACATTTACGCTACGGAAATACAATTCTGACAGGCAAGTTTAGTCAAGCGGGAGCCGATATCGCGTATACGAATTCCGTATGTGTTTGTGTGTCTGATTTTACTTACCCCGACGTTGAAGCATTCACTCTCACAACCTTTTTATTTCAGACTGAGGGGAAGCGAGTCGGTTAAATGCTCAATGCCGACCCAGTGTGGTGAGGCTGCTGACGACCGTAGTCACAAACGCGATGATAAAGCCGGGACTGACGGCTTAAGGTATACTGCGGGACACGGAGCGTATAGTTTATATTGACGTATTTTAAAAACTCGTACATCTATTGTATTTTCCCGTAATCGACGTCCAACTCGATACCTTCCGGTCGGAAATCTATGTTCTTAAGCACTGAGCCACAACTGCTCACTACCTGTCTATAAATGCGGCTTAAATCACTGCAATTTTTTGGCAGTTTGCACCTTTATTTTTGACTAACAATAGCTGCAAAAATGTTGTTCGCAGATAAATATTCAAAATCAATGAGGATTATTTATCAAGCAAAAATTTTAGGAGTTCGTATGCCCGTCGAAAAAATAGAAACCTTATACGATGACTCAAGTAAGTATCGGTCTCAAGGTAACAGAAACTATTTGCACCACATCACAAAGTCCATTACACTCGCCGAAAAAAGTTGCGATTGGGTGCATATACAAAATCAGGCGATCTGTTCATGAATATATAGCGTTAAGAAAAGAATACTTATTTTAGAGATAGATTTTGTGGTTCTATCAGAAAAGAAAAATAAATCATTGATATGACATATCAAATGAAGGGGCATATTATAAGAAATAGATATATTTGTATTTTGTCATTTTAAAATGCATCATTTGCAAAAAAAAAATATTTAAACTAATAGTAAAGAAAAAATGGAAAAAGAGCTTCATTCGGGGTTTAAAACCTCAACAAAAAACATTTTTTTAATTTTACATATAAAATTACAAAATAGTCGTAAAGATAAAATATTTACAAATATTGTAATAATAAGTTACTTACTACATCGAGGACTAATATGATGATTTATAATACGGAACTGTCTTCGCGCCAGCCATATTCACACTTGGCTAGTTTTTTTTTTTACCTTAGACATATTAGTGGCTCGATGACTTTCATTGCATATTCCTTAGTACTAAAGAACAATGAATTTATTGAAAAAAATTTTAATTTCTAGATTTAAATATATTGATTGAACATGTCTTGTATAACATAAAAAATACTTTTCGTCTCGGATCACAATTAGTATTTAATTCGCAATGTAAATTCGAAATTAAATCCGCTCTGCAACATTCTATTCTTATTGCCAAATTATACCGGCCTTATTAAAACATTTAAATGCATGCCAGGAATCGAGAGACTACAAGCAGAAGCGATGCGCCACCGCACAGGCGTGCCGGTGCAACACGCCAAAGCGGCTCTTATTAGTGTATTAGTGCCAGTTCATACTAAAAACACTGACGTGAGATTCGAAAACTAGATCTCTTTTTTAGTACAAATCTAATTACGTGGACATGAAAATAGCCACGGTTCGGTTGCATTTTACTATGAAATAATATTATCTAAGTCAAACTGATTTTGATGTGATTTGTTGAATAATAATTCACAACAAAATACGTGGTGTATAACATATAATAAAGAATTGTAGTATGGAACCCCGTTCGAGTTGCACCTGTTTATTGTTCTACTAGGTTTATTGTGGTACAATATAATATTATATAAATATTGTCAAATCAAATCAAAATTATCTTTATTTGGTAGGTAGTAGAATTACACTTGAAGTATAACATTATTATATTATTCTGGCATTATTATTACCGCCCATTCCAAATGTTGATTAAACCCTAGAGGAATGCGTAAGAGACTCAAGGTTTGTATCATGACGTCCTCCGGTCGTTTATCGACTGTGATGAGATTGTGTAGGCAGATGTTTTATATGATTATTTAGATAAATACATTTTGAAAAATCACGAAAATGACAATACTTTAAATTCCATATATAATATATTAGCTATCGAGATCGGTAATTTCGTGTATAATTTTTGTATAATAGTGTATAATTTTAATCTAAAAGTTTGACTTTCTTTTTAAATATTCACTAATTGCACAGTTTACTTTCTTTTCTTTATCGATACGTAACTGCGGGATTTGAGCTTCCATCTTAATCATTTTTTAACTGTACTTAGCTTTCATCCTCGAAACTTGAACAACAATAATCTCATTGTAATGTTACATGATTAGATCTACGATATTCGGTATTTATAATTCATGTCGCATCATATGCTTATCAAGTTGAATATTTTGTTGTGAAAAGTACACGAAAAAAGGGTTTGGAGAAATACAAAATTATGATTTTCGCTCGAAATAGGCGAATACGGTGCTGTCAATTAATCGTAAAAAACGAAGCCACAATGAAATTACCAAATTAGTTCCTTAGAGCGTCGTTACTTATCGGCTGCATTTCCAAAGCCTAGGGTTCTAAATCAAAAGCGGCAACACACTTATCTTACGGCGGTCCGACTACCACTTAGCGGATTTTTCTGTAACTTCTGGAAAAACGCCAACTGCCTCTTGCAAGGAAGTTCTTTCACGAGTGCAAAAACTTACTTAACTAAAAGTTATTCTCTATGGAAAATGACTTATGTCGTACTATCATTAATAATAAATGTTTGACTCTGGCTAGATTACTATAAGTAGAGGAAGAATTTACTGACTTTATTTTTGCCTGACCGACGGGAAAACTGGGCAATCCTTTTAAATAACGACATGTATTTTATTTTTCTGAGTACAAATGTACTCTACGAGGAGAATGTGGGGTCACAGCCCCACTCTGGCCAAATAAAAGTTGAATACTCTTTCTGTCAATTATTTTAGACTAATGTATTTTCTAATTGTTTCTACCGTTAACGTCAATAGGAATTTAATAAGTACACCACAATTTCGCATAAGAGTTTGTTTTCAACTCATTAGTTGAGGAGTTTCTCTTTCTCTTCTTTTGTTCCATTATCGGATCTTGATTAAAATTCTGTGGAACCATTTCGTCAATAAACTCGTCTCTGACAAAAAAGAAGTGCGTAAATATTCAGCTATACAGTTTGAATTTCATTTATTTGATTTCTGACAATAACAAATCAAAATTCAACTTTAGGCTTTTATAAGTGTCGGAACGAAAAGTTATAAAGTGTCAATCATAAGGTGAACATACCATCTCTTATATACGGGATATATTATTAAATAACTTTCGTGTGTAAAGTTATTCCTCGTGTTTTCATAATAAAAAAATATTGCCTGAATTGATATTTCTAGAGTAACCTTGACAAGACTTTATGATGGAAGACTAGCTGTTAAATAAGATTTCTCCATTAAACATTTTCCTCAACTTTAGAAATCTTATCGATTGTCATAATATATTTTTTTTTCTTTGCATATAAAAAGCTTGTTAGTAACGTGCGAGCCACAGAATTGGAGGTTTCATATTCAGCTTTTTGCTTAAAAGTACACAATTTTGACGAGATAATGCGGCTGTTATTTCATTGAAATCTAAAAAAAATATAAAAACAAATAAACTTATACACAAAAATAATACAAACATATTTGTCAATTGAAGGATATTTTTATATTAAACGTAAAGCCTGGTCTCGACGTATATAGGCATTAAGTACTCATACCTGCGTCGAATCATTCATATAGTAGTGTATTTTATTTAATACATTTACTACTTGTATTCCCGGACGGGTCCAGATTTACTATGGGAAGAAAGCTGATGGATATTTCATGGAGCTTATTAAAAAAGAGATAAATATGTATATAGTTAGTACTAGTTCTTTCATTTTTATTATGGGGGGCGCCTCTGTAGTCTCTTAACGCCTGAGAATTCGGATGTATCTGCGTCCGTGCTTGCGCTATCAAGCCGTGGGCAGTGGACAAAACGCACTTGATTCTTTCATTTAGAGTAATACAACATACAAATCCAGCAGGAAGATCCAAGTATGAATCTGCCACCTCAGCCTCTTCCCCGTGCATACTAGTGCTCGCCATGTATTCGTATCCTCACTTGTATTTACATCTTTATTTATATGATAACACGTAACGCTTCAATCTAGACGATTGTGGCTCAGTGGTTAAGCTCATCACATTTGAATCTAAGGGTACTGAATTGAACCAGACCACGGGCGAACCACCTCAATCTGAACTAAAAGATTGTGGGACGGTACCCCTCGATAGTGGGAAGACTAAAACCCGATACAAGATACAAACGTTCAAATTCGTTCTGCATGGATCTTCTATAATGCGGTACAAAGCCGTAGTCCCCTCGCCGATCCCGCGGGTGTCGGTGATTTCGCGATTTACTCGAAACAAAACCTACGTCAACTATTCACTCCAAAACGTATTCACCTCGATATCCGTTTTCGGCGTAATATATCGAGTTCCATGGAATTGAATAACGATTGATTTGTTTGGGCGAACGGTGGCGTATCCTTTGAATCAAAAAAAAAATAAATAAATAAAAAAAGGCTGTACGAAAAACAAAGCCTCACGAATTACAAATTTATTCCCTCCGAGATACAAATACTCTCTGATCGATACCATTTAAATTCTCAAACGAACGTTTATAACAAGCGGCGATAAAAATTTGACAACGGAAGGTCGTAAGCGCCACTTGAACATCGGACGGAAACGATCCCTATGCACCCGGCGATAGGTGACAGAACGAGGTCCGCGTACACGCGGCGGGGTCCCGAAAATTCCTTTCAGGCGAGACTTAGAAAAAGATTTACAGAGATCCCCGGGCACCGTGTAGGTAGTGATTCGGATGCTCATCTACATGCGGATTCAATTGTTTTCAGATCTGAAGTGCGTAATACTTTATTGATTGAGGGATAAATTTGCTCGGCCAAATCCGAGAGCGCGTTGCGTAACGCCGCACGCGCGCTCGAACCGATGGCTGTTTTATTAGTGCGGATTTTCTTATTGCTGCTCATGCGATTTGCTGGTGTGGCCATAGCTTTACCCATTTTAAATACGACAAGTTCGTGCGATGAAAGTAAATATTGACATTACTGCACGAAAGCGTACGAAAGATAGTACTGTAAAATCTTTTTCATTTAGCTGTCAAAATTTGATTAGATTTTTACGACGTCATTGTCTGTACGGTGACGACTCACCGTACGTACTTTTAAGAGAATTAGTAGAAAAAAATTGACAGATTGTGCACACTTCTGTGAGACAGGAAAAATCCTAAGTGATTTTATATCCGAACCAGTATTTAAACTGTAGTATATTATTAACTTACCTTTATAGTTTTTTGAATAATGAAAGCATTGTAAACCTTCAAGGACATACGAAATACCCAAAAGAAGGTTGTCACTGGTCAATTGTAACCTGACAACATCTCAGACCGCAGACGTGTACAAAAAGTTAGAATTATCATGTATACATTTGTCTGTTGTAAACAAACCCTTTGAAACTCTAGACTATTACTGTGTATATGCATTGTATACAGAAATTTATTAAAACCTTAAATGGGTGCGTTGACGGTTTTAATGAATTTCGGTATCGTTCTCTTCAGAAATAGACGATTGGTTATACACAATTTATTTGTATATTTATTAACCGTATTCTATATTTAGTAGGCAACCGTAATTAATTTAGAATAGATTTCACTAATAAAAGATTATGAAGTCTGAAATCTTTAAAAAAGTTTGTTTTCACAATTTCCGTACTGTTAACTATTCTGTTACTTTGACACGAAAATTACTTGCCGATCCCGAAATATCGGAACAAAACAGACGTGATAATGAACAAATATCGAAACCGTCTCTCTTCTTTCAAACTTATGTCACGTTGAAGTTACTCGTGATCTGACATTTCCAGATTTACACAGTGTAGTAAGATGAGTGGACCGACAGAAGCTGGTACATGGTGGGCCTCTATGCTTAGGTATTGAAACCCCGTTCGTTGATTCAAAAGCGATTTGCAATTTTGTGTCATATTTACAAAATTTCATCTGAATCAACAATTTTATTCACATTTCGCAAAAACGCAAATAACTTTTGAACCAATGAAAATCTCTATAAACATATAGCGATTAAATAAAAATTCCCTGTGTCATCTTAATTTGCCTACTCCTCGTGTTGTTCTTGTGTACAATGTCAAAAGTGTTATAATAAGAGATATAATAAAAGATAAAAATACAGAGCGCCAAAAACGAACAAAATATGTGTTTGTTTTATATAAAATCATTTTACCATCAGAAACCGACTTACCTTAAATAATTAATGTTCGCTGGATATCAGTGCGTCATCACAACCGATGTGTGTCAAACTGATGACATTATTTAATTTCCACCCTCCCGAGTGGGCGTTGTCATATTCAAAACATCTGCAGCCTGCAGATGACGCAAGCGTCCCCGTGTTCTTTATTGGTTTGTTTAAGTAAAGAGTAGCTTAAAATGCTTATGAGCTCATTAATTGTGCTGTCGTGCATAATATTGTGTATAAAATGCGAAAAGCTGTTATTTTGTTTCTGTATAATTGCCCTTCTTTGCATTCAGAATATCAGTTTCTATCGTAAATACGTGTGATTTGTCCTTTTTTTAAAAATTAAAGTTTAAAATTCGTTTACGGTCTGCGATCGCTCTGTGATAGAGACGTGATATTTGTTACACTACTTACAATTTCCATTTTAAGGGTCAAATAACCATATTAAACAGATCAAAACATTTTAAAAAATCCTACTCTAAAAAAGTTGTGAGAAATGAGTGATTTGTGCGTAAACTATTACTTTAAATAACACGTAATGTCTTTCCTTTCCCTATGCTAAAAAGAAAAACGCCTGTACGAATCAGACTTACGGTATACCGTACCGGTATACCGTAAATCTGGTATTTGGTATACTGGTATACCGGTACCATACCAGACAATATTCACTTTTATCTATAGGATTACTGTTAAAGTTAAAGCATTAATGACCATTTTTAGTTACGCTACAATTTAAAAGTAATATACTAGCCTTTTTCCCTCGCTTTCGTTCACGTGCGCGAACGTAACCTGACACCAAAATTTAAACCTAGACCCCGAATTTGATCCTGTTTTAATGACCAATCCCGACCATAAGTCACATCCGATTTCAATCCCTCTCGCCCTCGGTTTCGCTTTCCCATTTCCCTCACACTCTCACTCCACATTTCTCGTAACCCCCTCCCCACTTCATCATAATCCTTATCTTTCACCTTCTCCCTCTCCGTTTACAACCTAGATAAACAAATGCACACCTAATTTTTTTCCATATGTAGTTTGCACCAATTTCAAGTCATAATTTGATAGGTTCTATTGGATCTATAAGAAAACAGACAGACAGACAAACGCCACAGACTATTTTAAGTGACGATACAATCTATTAGTATAAAAGATTTCATCAAACTCAGTCATCAAACTATTGTCAAATCACAAGAAGGAACACACTTAAAAATTATCTAAAGTACCTTCCCGGAGTTTAAAATATTGCGATATGTAACACACAGACACACTTATACACAACCGCGTCCCCTTTGCGCACATTATATTACTTAAATTTCGCAGTTTTTCCGTTTTTTAAATCAGTTTACCACTAAAGAAAAAAAATAGGGCATTGTCAGAAATTCGTTTCACTATAAAACGAGCCAAATGAGAATTCTCTCTCTTAACGTGTCAAAGGAGCACGACAAGCTGTTTATTTTCACCGTTTCGTAATCATTTTACTAAAATTGCTTTGCGCCGCTCGCGGTCGGGACACACCTCAGTCGAGTGTATACAAGCGCTTTGAGACGAATTCTCCCGTTAACTTGTTCAGAAGTAGGATAGGCCAAGGGCACTCCCTAATCGATTACCCATTACAAACTTGAAAATCAAAATCGAGACGACGTCACGCCATGTCAGATTATTAACTTACGTTGTAATAGGAAAAGGCTTATGTTTAACTTACCACCAGATATAGTAACAAATAGCAGACAAAAATAGTAAATGATCACCAAAATAAAACTCGCATTTTAATGTAAAATTATAACCAAAGTTTTAACACTTTGCTATCCTATTTAAGTAAAATGACTCCAACTAAATCTTGAGTAACCCAAAAATAGTAAATGATCACCAAAATTAAACCAACATTTTAAAGTAAAATTATAACCAAAGTTTTTAAATTCTGCTATCCTATTTAAGCAAAATGAGTCCAAATAAATCATTGTTATCCCAAAAGTTGTAAATGATCACCAAAAGTAGTAAATGATCACCAAAATTATACCAGCGTTTTAATATAAAATTATAATCAAAGTTTTTACATCTTGCTATCCTGTTTAAGTAAACTGACTCCAAAAAAATCAAACCCAAAGATAATGAAAATCAAATTATTAACCACATTTCAATTTAAAATGGCATGCAAAAAATTACATTTCTTATCCGATTTATAATTATAAATAATAAATTACCCTTGGCAAAATATAGAACATTTTGATACAAATGCAGGAAGTTTGTCATTGCGACCGAGGCGGAATCCACCCGAGCCGTAGGTTGCCTTTTAAGTTATGGAGCCGAGGGTTGCATTGACTTTGCACGTGTCTCAAACGACATTTTCAATGCTCACTGAAATTAATGAACGGGAGACGATCTGCGACTCGTGGGGACGATGCGCGTTCGGCCTGATACAATAAATGTAATAACATTATGGTGGGCTGGGATAGACTGCGCCTTTTCCTGCACTAGTGTGGAAAATTGTCTATTGCATGCCTCTAAACAGTGCGATAAGAGTGTGTTTTCGAGGGAGTGTATTGAAAACACATTGAACAAAGAAAAAATAAAACTCTTACAATTTTAATCATCCTTTTTAATTATATAAACAAACATAAAAGTTAGTCCTCTAATAATTAATAACAAATATTAAAATCTTAATAAGAATCAGTCTTCTGTAACAATTTACTGCACAATTAACGCTTTTTGGCTTTGGCTGGTCGTCCTCTTTGCGCTTCATGCCAATCGGAATAGTTCTGGCCTCTGAAGGTGGCTGGACGTGCTTAAGCTGAATCGCCAATCCAACGAGATGCTAACAAATGTAATCTTTGAGAAACTTTGGGCAATTGCATGTGCCTTGTAACCAATTTTCCTTTTCTCGGCATTATAACTTCCCACTCTCTAAAATGTTGCTCTTTGTATTCGTCAAAGGTTTCCCACGGCTTTTCAAAATTTTTGCATTCTAAATCTAACACAGCTGGAATTCTGTATGAGCAAACTAGCTCAGTGCTATTCTTTAAAGGCACCTGCTTCGACAGTTTTGCCCATTGGTAACTTTCTGTCCACGTCTTTAAAGATACTGTCGGCAGTTTAGCGAACCGTCTCTCAGTATTAGTGATGTATTCATTAGACCAGTCCTTGACTATATCAGAAGCGATTACTAAGAACTGCGCCAAAGGATGACGCTCACGAAGCGTGCCACCATCTTTATTGTTTTATTAAAGGATTCTAGAGCATTGTTTGTAGCAGGAGTCCCCGGAGATGCGCCCAAATACCAGAAACGATTTAGTATGAGCCACTGTTTTCAAAATACGCACTAAAATCGTTTTCAGATTTCCACTTGTCCAAAAATTTTCGCTGGCTCGATCAAATATTTCCTGAGTTGAGGCACACTGTAAAGCATCAATATCTTGCAAGATCTCTTTTTGGGATTTCTTTTGCACACTTTGCTCTACTCTTGTCTGCATCTTCTTTTCCGCATGCGCCCAACACATTCTTATGACTGTATCTGTTCCAAATGTGGACGCAAAGGCAGTTTGTATAGCCTTCGCTGCGTCACAAACCAAAACTTTACAAGTTAAAGGGTATGAGAAGATTGAGAAAACTGCTTTCTTTAATTCAGAAAATAAAAAAATAAAATCTTCCGTTCTTTCTGCTGTTGTCACCGCTAGTCCAAATGGGTGAAAATGTTTATCTCTGTCTGTAGTTCCAATCACAAGTACTGGAAATCCTTGCCAAATAAGCTTATACGTGGCATCCGCATGCAGAACAGAACATTGACGTGATAGACCAATTAAATATTTCGTCGTTAACGTGAACCGGAAGTTCTGATCTAAATCATCTTCAGAAATTTCATAGGCCAAAACAAAAACTTCGTGATCGTCATCAGGTATCTTAGAGTTTTCTTTTAACCATAACTCAACTGTCCCAAGCTTATTACCGATGGCCCGTATTTTTTCTTACGTATGATTTTAAGATAATTGTTTAACTGTAACTTAGTCGGCAGAACTAGTCCATTAATTTTACTTAAGTTCTTCATAATAGATTTGGGTTTCAAACGCAGTTCGAATAGTTTTTCTATTTTCTTTTTCGTTGCCTCATTTATTCTATTAGTCGACTGACAGTCACAATTATCATGGTCGTGACATTTTTCAGTACGAAATAATAATATATCATCACATGATGCGTCAAATAAAAGATAAATCGCAGCAGAACACTGAACTTCAGAACGAACCTTCACTTTGTTACAACGATAGTAACGTTTTACTCCTTCTTCATTCATATGAATTTTTTTGTATTGACCATGTCTTCTCATTTTTAATAAATTCCTCTGCGCTCCGCACAGTTGAAAATTTTCTTTCCAAAACCCAAACTTTATTTTGCCTTCGACGTTTTTTCGTATGCTCTGTGATGTCTTCGTCTTCATCTGATTCCGATGAAGAACCCAACAGTGGAGCACAAGAACTCGGTCCCGCTAAGTTTTCATTCGCCATTGCTAAGAAGATAGATATCAACACACAGAAAACAAAACACACCCAATAGACGCAAGTGCACGCACGTGACTGACTGGGGATCGTGTCCGGGCGAGCGCAGCGCGGCGCGGTGCGGTGGGAGGGGATTGCAAGCCGGAGACATAACTTAATATGGCATCATAATACTTTATTTGATAATAAGCCTACATTTTATGGCAATCACAGTGATTTATTTAGGCAAAAATAATACATTAATTTGGTCGTCAAGATTTGGTGATCATTTACTAAATTTGGTGGTCGAATACAATTTAAAGTGGAGTCGTGACTAAAATAGCTGGTACTATTGTATTTTTAGACTTTATTTTTCTGGTGTTAAGTAGATATTTTTGGTTACAAAACTAAGGGTATCAAAGCATTTTATGGTGGTCATTATATTTATCCCCATAGGAAAATCATTACGTGGGTTACTTTGTCGATGTTTATATTATTTAAGTACCAAAACTTTAATAATATCGTAAAACATGTCTAAATTGACACGTCGAGTCTAAAAATGATAAATAAGTAACGTACTTTTATCAAGTAGTACATTTCGAGACTGCAAAGGTTTTATGGATTTTTCATAATCTGCAAACAAAATGAAAAGTATAAAACTCACTAAACAATTAAACACATTTTTTCGATTAAGTTTTTCACAATAAAAACAAAACGAAACTTTCCGTACAAGATCAAACTTTAGATTTTGATAAGATATCTCTTGAATTTCTTTCCCTCTTGTAATCAAATATAAGGAAAATTCAAGTCCCTCGCCCATCGGCACACAAGACCCGAACGAGCCCTTAACACAGAACCATAACGATCGCGGGAACGCGCGCGATGCGGGAGCGTGAGGCACGGCCGCGTACAGTCCGCGACAATACGTTCTTCCCTATTCACGGAACACTTGCGAAAACCATAAAGGGGGTAGTTAGGTAAATAGATCGCCGGGGGCGGCGCGCGCGCGCTCGCGAACGGCGCCTTAATAAAGAGCGATGACGGCCCGGCTGTTAGTTTTATATGTTGCGCCGTGACCGGATTACATACTGCGCGGGAACTATAATATATCGCACGCTCGCGCGAGCCGTTCTGGATGCCGGCGCGCGACGCTCGTGTGCTCGGTGACGCGTATAAGGTTGTAGACTCCTTGTCTGATGACGTGATCGGCAAGTTGAGCCTGCACGAACAACCGTATTCCGTACTACAAAATTATTGCCATAATAAGGAGACATTTTGAGTGAGTGCATTGATCTTTAAAAAAGAGAAGATGCACAGGCCCGCAGTCAAAAACGGCCGCAGTAAATGAGTGCTAAAACAGACAGTTTGGCACTCATTGTATTCAGTGTAGTTTCGTCGCACCTTCCGTTACGACGTCGAAGTGTTCTGTTAAAAAATGCAAAAACAACACGTAAAAAGCTATGAAAAAGGATGGTATTTCTTATTTTCGATAAACAAATTATTTATTTTTATTATTTATTATTAGTTTGTTTATAATAGATACTCAACCACGTATTATAATGAGTATTCGATTAGTATTTTGTATTTCTTCATTTAAAGTAGCATCAAAAACCGAGATATAAGCCGACTTAAAAGAAATAGACCTAAGTAACACCGATCTTGTATTTCTTGCGTCATCACATTATTCGGTCGCTTAACAATAGAGACTGTTCTTATACGAATGGAGTCGCCTTTTTTTGTTTATTTCTTTTTATCTTAAAATTACCTCTAAAAGAAAATCATACAATAGATTAAACCTATTCCTAAAATAATTATGTTTATTATATTTAAATTGGTAAACTGTATGAAAGTAGTATGTTCATCAAAAATATGTCAATATTTAATTAATTGTCATCTTATTTTATTATGTAATTAATAAAAACGTTTCATATTACTATAATTTATATACTTTAGAAATTATCAAGTTCCTTCGTGTATATTTCCACCGATATTACAAAATTAAAGATTCGAATTAATTTTAATCTTAGATGATTACTACATTAAGCTTTATTATGAAGAAAAATATACTATAATTTTTTTCATACATTCAACCGAAATACAATAATATATATTTCAAATAATATTAAACCACTGCAGTAATGTCTTATTCTAGAACACCACGTGTAAATTGTAAAAAATATGACT
Organism: Eumeta japonica; assembly: GCA_005406025.1. NCBI lineage: Eukaryota > Metazoa > Arthropoda > Insecta > Lepidoptera > Psychidae > Eumeta > Eumeta japonica. The sequence goes on from BGZK01000541.1 coordinate 116,230, forward strand.
TATTTTCTTCCAATAACAAGATGATCGTTTCTTTTTATCTAAGCATTTAAAAATGAACCTTACGTTATGACATTCCGGTTGAAATTTCAGATGATAAATAACATTCCTTCCCTTATTTTTCCTTGACACTGTAAAATGCTATCATAAAACATAAGACAGAGACAAAATACACATTTTTTAAGCCATTTTTCACCACCCAAATAGTAAGCAAATATGCATCTTCTCTTTCTTATACATCTATGAGTGAGTGTTTTAATTATTTCTTGCCGTCACACGCTAGAAGTACATGTTCATGAAAAACATTTTGAGGCTGAATGCTCGGTTGAATTAAGCATTTGTTCTAGTCTATTAAAATACTACTTATTTCACGACTGTTTGTCGAAAAAAATTACACCCTCAATCCGAATTTTCGGTAGGTTTTTATTTACGCGCACGTTTACGCGCAAAAACAACAGTGAGAAATTTCGATAGACCGATTCAATTTCGTACAAAGCATTCGATAATTTCAAATTGTATTTATGATGTGCTATTATAATACATAGAAGTTACCGAAAGAAAAAATTAACGCAGCTCACAGCGACTGAGAGTGTGCCCAACAAGAGCGGTCGGTTTTTACCGAGTTCGTAGAGAAAAAACCCTCGTGACTTGGCAAAATTTACACAATATACTTTAAGAATACACAGTTTCACTGAATTTTTTTTCTTGGGGACAAAGCTGTTGCTGCTGATGAAAACGAGATTAACCCGTACAGGGCAGGCAGTTGAACGCGTTGAAGGAATTTTATATTATATTATTATAATATAGTTTTATAATTAATAACAAACACATTTCCAAGAAACGGACAGATATTATTGTAATTATAAAATTTATATTTTTCTAAAATATACCTACATTAAAGATATCTCATCAAACTTGACATTAACTTTATTATCAGAAACTTAAGTATCTTAAGAAAATAAATAAATGTTGTATTATTAATTCCTTCAAGAAATTTAAAACCTATAGGTTATTAATTAATGAATATGCGTTATTCATATTATAACATGACATTACTTTGATTAACCATATGCAATTTGAGAAGATCTCGATGCTGTGCTGCAGGGTAACAACATGGTAGAGTGTCATCGTCTATTGAAACAGTCTTCAAAAATGGGTAAATAAGATAGATATATAAATATTTATAACCACAACAAAGTAATTATTATGTAACTTATTTTATTTTTTAGCTAATGTAATACTTTACCAAAATTTACGTATTTCACTTTAAAATTCACTAAAATAAAAAAATCACCAAAAACGAAGTCGTTCCAGGAAGCAAGTAATCTGTATCAAGTTTTTTTTTATTATTCATCATTGTTACGTCTTCTTTAAAAATTACTACGAGGGAGAAAAACCTCATCCGGTCCGATGGCTACAACATGCCTACTACAGCGTACAACGATTACACCGCCGTAGTTGGATCGCCATTTTCTATTTTTGTTTTCAAATTTCAAATTTCAATTTCCTTCATCAAAGGGCTCCCCAGAAAATCGGCTTCGACACGCAAACCAGCAGACATCGATTAGATCCTACAAATCCTCCGCTTCGATATAGAACACTAAAAGACTTAGTTTAATGATTAATATTTTAATCAGCCCACCGCTGAAATATATCATCCTGAATTCTCATTATTTAAAATTGGGGAACTACGATCTTAAGGCCTAACATTACAATGGCTCAGTGCGGATCGGAGGCTGTTAACGAACGTTATCACGCAATACTGTGCAGACTATTTGACGTGTTCTCCTAGGATCCGAACCTTCTATTTCGCTTCTGACAGCTACTACCGCTAACACATGGATAAATTTACATACCAAAATTTACCACATTCTGCTTTAAAAAGGTCCACAAGGTGCTATGACGTTCTTCGCAAACACAAAACGCACCGGCGGATAGTCGTGCTAAGAATTTATATTTCGAGGAAAGGTTCCAACGAGCCGAACCAGATTTCTGAATAAGTTTCGGTTAAGGTACGAATCCCCTGATTCCTTGTCGCGACTTCCGAAAAAGGTGACGATGACGTTTCGACTTAAGACGACTTCTCGCGGTCGCTCTCGACGGTAAATGGAATCGCAAGTCGATCGTTAAACATAAATACGCGCCGTCTTAAGCCGAGAATTATTCGGGGAGGCGAGCTGTGTCTCCATACGACTTCACGTGCCGGTGAACACGCCGTCGTACACCCGCTGGAAACGAACGATTGTAGCGTGTAATTTGCATTCCGCGAGTTGTGTAGAGCGACATCTCTCGGCACGGGCTTATCGTTGATTGCTTTCTTAATGACACTGGATCATAACTAGAGAAAGTGAATCTCTGTCGAGAATCGTTTTGATGATGCACTCTTTTCAAATACTCTCTCCACAATTGACGAATTTCATTAATTTTATGATACTAAAAATAATACGATGACTCGTATTATTTCATATCGCTCGATAATCAAATTACAATACATTCTAAAAATGTATATTGTAACTGTTGGAAACTCAGCAACAAACAGTTGATAAATTTTCATTTAACGAATTGTTTGACATAATGTAACTGTTTTGGGATCAGTCATTTCTCGTCTAACTTTCCATATCAGGTGAGTGGCCTGTCAAAATTGAGTATGAAAATCCAAACGATAACAACCTAATCAATAATCGTATTTGAGACTACGCAGGGTATACAGAATATTTTGCGTAATTTATAAATAAAACAATTTACAAGCATTTCAAGGTATTCTCCATTAAATTCTACACACTTTTTCATTCTTTCAAACGAGAGCATGTTTTGCACGTGCTGGTTGAAAGCTATCACGGCCTCTTCTGGCTCCGTAAATGTCAAACTTCTCATCAAATCTTTGATTTTAGGGAAAATAAAGATATCGCATGGTAGTAGGTCCGCACTAAATGCGGGATGGGTCACGAGTATTTCAGTAGTCAAAAATGACATTGTTTTATTCACGGTGTGCGACGAAGCATTGTCGTGGTGCAATAAGACTTGATTTCTTGGTAGTTTTTCCCTTACTTTTTCCAAGAAACTGGGCCAACAAATAGTGGTGTACTACTCAGCATTAACTGTCTTTTGTTCTTTAAATGGGATCATGCAGACAGGACCCGTCTTGGAGAAAAAAAAGCAATCATTTTTTTTGCCTACGCTACTCGCCTGCCTGAATTCTGTTGGTTTGCTGTCGCCTCGAACACCCACACCGAAGACTGTCGCATTCTTTCCAGCATGTAACAATATATCCATATTTCATCTTCTGTTACAATGTCGTACACAGAATTTGAACTACCGTGATCGTACTTTAACAACATTTTTTTACTCCAACACAACTCGGGTCCGTTTATGTTCGGGGGTGAGTTCATGAGGAATCCAACGATAATAAAGTTTTCTAACTCTTAAATGTTGATGTAAGATTTTTTGAATTTCACTCATACCAAAGCTTAAATGTCCTCAAAACTCGTTGTAGGTGATACGCCGGTTTCCTTCAATTAATTGCGTGACAGTAGCTATATTTTCCTCAGTGTTCGCAGTTGTGGACCGTCCTTCACGGATTTCATCATATAAACGATCATGATCAAATTATGCATACCATCACCTTTAAGTGCTTAAATTAAGTGCTTCCTTCCCAAAAGCATTTTGAAAACGAGCAATGCAGTCTTACGGAGAGAGTGATCTTTTAAAATTATAAAATATCATAGGCCTAAAATCTTTTCTCATAAATTCCATTTTTACGACGAACTTCAAACTTGTATTAAGAACAATTGACACACGACTTCCCATCAAAAAATATTTTAATCAATGAATGAGTTTATTATATTGTTAAAAATATAACATTCGAAATTCAAACAATTATGAATGGCCAGTGGTGCAGAACTTTCAGTGCGCTACGTAAACAAGCAAATTATGCTACTGGTATCGCGCTGTCTCTTCTGGAGCAGCATGGGCCCCGCTGACAACATCGGATGACAGTACGGTGTGTGACAGACGCTATGATTACTCTACAACACATAAATTATTTCGATTCCTAATCAGAGCCCGGAAATTCCTCCAGTTACTGAGGTTATAAAAAAAGACGGTTTTGTACAACGTTGTGCGCTTTCAATATTTTCTTCCACAAGTTGTTCTGACTGAAAAATACTTATCATGCTGATACGAAAGATACACAATTTTAACATTATGTTAGAGCTTAGCCTTCTCAAAATGAGGAGCGTTTTGAACTTAAGCACAAACCTATAAGAATTCAACAAGAATATCGCCTGCTTACTGTATTTTGCACGTTATACTGTAATAATAAGAAATGATGGGGACATGGACAGTGGTTCCTTACGCATAGAGCAAAATTTAATGTTATACTGTTTTCTTATTGGAAAATTAAATCTAGATAAAGCACTAGAAGTTAAGTGTCCTAAGTTAATCAGTATAAGCAGGCATCTCTTCCACAACAATTCTTTAAATTATTTTTTATCTAAAGTTTCTTTTCAAATAAAGTTATTTACACAGTTCCAAAGTAAAAACTATGTTTTGTTAAAAATTAACTTAAATTGAGGTAATGGAATATGCTCTTAGAAATATGTGTAAGTACAAAATATAGAATACAAATATAGATTGTAATAAAAAGTCTTCAAAACTATTGACCCTGCAGGCCATCCCTAAAACTTCCCGCTATGATATTTATCCATTTGGTTTTGAGCTCCTTGAGTTCAAAAACAAAGTTGTCTCTCAAGCTCGAAGAATTATCTTTAAGCTTTTCGAGCACGAAACTTCGACAAAACAGTTGATCTTATAGGCCATTGTTGATACTTTTTGCTGCTTTCGAACTCAGAGTTTTCATAAATATACCTAGCAGTGAATTAATGAGTTTAAGCTTAAATTTTTTGTTTTTGTGGTTTTTCAAGCTCTCCGAGTTCAAAAATATAATGTCAATACATTTTTAATTCTACGAATTCAAACATCAAGATTTATTCAAATAAAATATTGTTTTTAATTAAGATATGTATCGAATGCGTTGTACTTGTTCTTTATTTACTGCGAAGCATTCAAGGCAACTTTTGAAATAAAGAAAGTTAAACCATATCAAACATCAACCCGCCAAGTACTTTAGAAGCTATTAAAAAAAAATATTTAAATTTTGGGACTTACAGGTAGATTAGTTTAAAAAGTATTGTAATAAAAACAATTTTTGATCGTTTTTTCAACGCACCTAAAAACATCAATTTTTTCGAATTTTCCGTTAAAGATATCTTTCGAACGAACCTATCGATTTTGAAGTAGTTTACGTTAATTCTTAAAGATGCTCTGCGTCTAAAGTACAATCACTGGAAACACGTCGGAAGCAAATTGATCTAATTTGTCTACACAAAATTGTACACTCCTCGATAGACTCGCCTACGTTATTATCATTGCTGAATTTTAATACTCTTATAAATTTCGAACATTCAGGACATTCTCATTGCAAACCCTACAAAAACAATACGTCCCTTTACAACCCTATACCCAGAATTACCCGTGTGTACGACTGACGGTCGAGGCTGATGCGGGCGACGTCGATGTGTTCGATTGCAGACCTATTGCTTTCAAACGCAGTATACACGATGTCTTGTCTCGGTAATGTAAATTGTATATGCTTTATTTCATTTTCCATTTTTTTTTTGTAAATTCTTGTTCTCGCTTTTTTTTGTACTTTATTTTGTTATGTATACTTTAATTCTGAGCATGATATGTAAACATATTTAAGGATTAAAGTCTAGATCAACCTGTATGTTTATCATATATTTCCAAACAATTTAATAATGGTTGTGATCTGTTTTGTATACTTTTAGATAAATATAAATATATTAAAAAAAAATTGGTTGTCATTGTCAAATTATGAGTATACATACAGATAAACAGAAGAAAAGATATTATCTTGCAATATATTACAAAATGGTGTGTTCTATTAGTACACAAAATCAGTTTAACTTTTGTTGACCTATGAACAAACATACAAAAAACAGACAGACAAACAAATAAAAAGTAGCTTACGGGGAAGTCTGTCTTCAAATGTCAAATGATTTCCGTGCCAAATTTTATCAGTCTGTACAGCATTTTAGGCGCAAAAACGTAAAAGACCGACAGATAGACAGGTAGACAAACAGACAGGCAATCAGGTAGATAGGTAGACAGACAATCAGGTAGACAGACAATCAGGTAGACAAACAGATAGGCAGGCAAGCAGACAGATAGAGATTTTTTCGTATTTATAATATTAGCATAGATTATAGAACGGTTTTAATATACGGGGAATTGCAAATGCCTAAGTATCATATTAGAAACATGCAAAATAATATATCGTTAACATGTCGTAAACATAAAAAAATGTGCTTAAATTATGATTCAAAAATGAATTTTATTACTCGCAAACACTAACAAATATTTGAAATACCAAACAAAATAATTAGCAATAAACGTGTTTCAAAACTATTTCTAATTTAAATTAATTTTTCCATAGTAACAAAAAAAGAGACAATCACAATTCCACTATGGAACTATTCTAAGATCAGAAACGACATAGTACTACATATAGGACAGTGCTCGTGCCGTACCAAAACGCAAGGTCGCGAGCCGCACTTGAGAGCAGCTTTGGAGAGTTATCGTAAGTGATCATTACTCCCGGAATTAACTTATCGCTCTACCGGCGCCCGCAAAGTGCCCCACCTAAGTGACGAGCTCACCCACGCGACACTCCTACGAATACCTTGTTACCTGCCCTTTTCTATCCATACATGTGTTGTACGTGAGATTATGTTATGGACTTGCAAAAATTCGAAACTCGCGGTCTTGTGACGTGACAACTTTCATTGTGTATAAATATATATTAGGGTGATACAAAACATATTTTTTTTTTCGAAACCTCCATATAATAGTTTCCAGGGAGGTGTAAAAAGACGCCTGTGAAAAACAGAACTCCAAATATTAATATTTAGAGGTCGCTTATCGCGTATTTCTATTTCCCATTTAAATGACATAGTAAATGAATTTCATTAAAATTTGCAATTTTTAAATTTTTGAACGGCTAAATGAATTGGTAAGACCGTTAAATATTCTTATAGAGAATATTCTCCATAAAAATGATCAAAATGTTAACTTCCCGCTAAGAAAATTGAAAATTTTCTAAAATTATCGGGAAATTATTGGTTTCAACCCATTTTGCAAAAATCGAGTTCTCATCAGATCTCAACATTCTGAGGGTCTAGGAAGCTTCCCTGATCGTCCCTGAGATGATGTCCGTATGTCGTGTGGATGTGTGTATGTGTGGATGTATGTAAACCTCTTATAACTTTTAAACGGCTTGACCGAATCGAACCCACTAAACGGTGTTCCAAAGAGTTTCACCAAGCTTAAATTTCCTAAAAGTTTGGGTCGATTTGTATCGGTAGATTTTGAGAAATTTTCAAAAAAATAAGAAAAAAAAATTTTTAAAGTGTTTTTTTCAAAATAACTTTAAAATGGCTTCACCGATCAATTCCAAAATCTAGTCAGCTCTTAATTTATTAAAAACACGTCGATTGCCGTAAACTTGGTCAAAATCGGTTGATTCGTTTGTGAGAAATCGTTGTCGAAAGAAATCGAAAAAAACAGTTTTTTTGAAATAACTACAAAACGGCTTAACCGATCGATTTCAAATTCTAACCAGCTCTTGACCCTGTAAAAGCACGTTGATTGCCGTAAACCGGGTCAAAATCGGTTGATTTGTTTGCGAGAAATCGTTGTCGAAAGAAATTGAAACAAACCGTTTTTTTGAAATAACTACGAAACGGATAAAATTAGCAGGAAGTTGCAGAGTTGGCCTTTAGGGTCAACTGTTTTCCACATTTTTTTTTAATAATCTTACTCCTTCAAACGTTATTGAAGGTTAAAGTTAAAGAGATTTAACTGGAAGGTTAACAAGATATACAAGAATATGTTATGGTTTTATTAATTCAGTAAATCGTTCAAAAGTTACAAAATTCCAAATTAAAAAAAAATCCCATGCCATTTGAACGGAAAATGGAAGTGCGCGATGAACTACCTCTCTATATTAATATCGATAACTAGGTCTGCTTTTCACATTTGTCTTTTTTCACCTTTCCAAAAATTTTTATAGGGGAGCTTAGAATAAAAACAATCGATTTTTTTTTAATCAACTTAATCCTAATATACACATATGGATAATCAAATTCATATTTTCTTACTTAATGCGACTCTTGCTACAAGTATACCTCCGACTGCAAATATTTATCATATTTGACTGCATGATTTTTTACGTCTTATTTCCATGTTTTCAGTTGACTTTTATGAAGACGGCTTTTTAAATAAGTTCTATTATTAGTTTTGAAATTTTAAATGAGAACCTTAAATCGTTATAGAACTTAAATAACCATTCAAAATGAAACATGACTAGAGAAATCTAATAATTATTTTCAAAAACCTATTCAATGATACTGCACTTGTGATAGTTCATGGATTTTTATTCTTTTGTTTTCCACAGTATTGCGCCTGGTTATTGCCATATTCAATTTTGATTACTGTTAAGTCATTAGTGATACTCACAACATTAAAACAAATAGATTGATGTAAAAATCGTCAAAATCGGCTCACACATTTAGTCTCTAAAGCTCCATAAAAGAACAAACATATATCCATACATAGGTTGATAAACACACTACCCTCCTTTACGTCACGCAGTTGGGTGAAAAGTAGGTATTTCCTTTAATAATTTCCAAATTGGTAGTTTAATCGACTTTTGTAATTCTGTCACATTTTTGTAAATGTTTTTTAAATCAATAATTAATGTAATAAAGTTTATGAAATTAAAAAAAAAATCCTTTTTTTAACACACTTTTGTAAGCTTGGGTTGTATATATCTATGTATGTAACGGAATCTTTGAACTTAATTTTCACCAATTTGCAGAAGTATGATTAATTTGAAACTTTTCATACGTATCAACGACCAATGACAATACAATAATTGGATAACAGTTTTTCATTACCTTTATTAGGACCGCCAGGATTATTATAAGCTTGGGTTGTATGTATCTATGTATATAACGGAATCTTTGAGCCTAATTTTCACCAATTTTCAGAAGTATGATTAATTTGAAACTTTTCATACGTATCAACGACCAATGACAATACAATAATTGGATAACAGTTTTTCATTACCCTTATTAGAACCGCCAGGATTATTATAAGCTTGGGTTGTATGTATCTATGTATATAACGGAATCTTTGAGCCTAATTTTCACCAATTTTCAGAAGTATGATTAATTTGAAACTTTTCATACGTATCAACGACCAATGACAATACAATAATTGGATAACAGTTTTTCATTACCCTTATTAGGACCGCCAGGATTATTATAAGCTTGGGTTGTATGTATCTATGTATATAACGGAATCTTTGAGCCTAATTTTCACCAATTTTCAGAAGTATGATTAATTTGAAACTTTTCATACGTATCAACGACCAATGACAATACAATAATATGATAACAATTACTCATTGTCCTTATTAGGACCGCCAAGATTATTATAAGCTTGGGTTGTATGTATCTATGTATATAACGGAATCTTTGAGCCTAATTTTCACCAATTTTCAGAAGTATGATTAATTTGAAACTTTTCATACGTATCAACGACCAATGACAATACAATAATTTGACAACAGTTACTCATTCTCCTTATTAGGACCGCCAGGATTATTATAAGCTTGGGTTGTATGTATCTATGTATATAACGGAATCTTTGAGCTTAATTTTCACCAATTTTCAGAAGTATTATTAATTTGAAACTTTTCATACGTATCAACGACCAATGACAATACAAGAATTTGACAACAGTTACTCATTCTCCTTATTAGGACCGCCAGGATTATTATAAGCTCGGGTTGTATGTATCTATGTATGTAACGGAATCTTTAAGCTTAATTTTCACCAATATCCAGAAGTCTGATTAATTTGAAACTTTTCATACGTATCAAAGACCAATTTGATAAGTTTATCTCATTATCCTGATGAGGATCGCCAGGATTGAATAATTTCGTGAAGTATCGTCTGCGTGAGAGCAAGTGGCTCATTACTGTTACTAAATTCTTTTACTGTTTTGTAATAGAATTTAGTAACAGTAATAAGGATTATTATTAATTCAACTATTGTTTGTATCAATCGAACTAAAAACTGAAAAATGAATATAGTTTAAAAAACTAAAAAACACGCTTTTAAAGCACATCAACTTAACAAGTGAAAAATAATTTTTAATAATAAAATAAAAAAAATAATGAACAATGAAGAAAAATACAATTATTATTGTGGAAAAAGCGTAGGGCGCTTTGTGCCACATTTTTCGTATATAGAGCAAACCCACGTTTTTTCCACAATAATACTAGTACTTTTCGTCATTGTTCATTATTTTTTTCAGCTCATATTAAGAATTATTTTTCACTTTTTAGTTTAATGTGCTTTAAAACCGTGTTTTATAATTTTTTTTTTAATATATTTATTTATCTTCAAGCTTGTATTAGAATATTTGGAGTTGTCTTGCGGGGTCAAACGATTTTTAAGCAGGATTCTAAATGCTCATTATCACTCTTGAAATACTGGACACAGCGGTTAATATTGATCATTCTAAAACGATCCCTAAATAAAACTGACATACTTAATTCTCTAATGTTTAGAAAAATATTCCCAATCAAAACATAGTGCAGTGTTTTCTTAAAAATGTCCATTTTATTTATTTTATCGATTTCATTCCTTTATATAAGCGTTTTTACTTATTTAATGACTCAAGTTATAAAATTACAAAACTCACATAAGTCATAGACGTATTTAGATATCGATATATAAAATACGACATTCCCCTGTTTAGTAGAGAATATAGCGCCCGATGTACTCACCATTCGTAGAGATAGCGTTGTCCCTCAGCTTGAATCTGGAATGAGGGAAGCTCTTTATTTGCGGAAAACCAATCACGGGCAAGTGTGTGTACCGAGCCACATTTTCCATTCTTTTGAGATCCGATCGCAGCCAAGTACGAATACATAATCGCGGCGTCCACTCGGACAGCACGCACAAAAAAAAATGGTTTTCGAATGCTTTTGCAATGAAAACACCTATATACATCGATTGTAAATAGATATGTCTAATCGGTTGAAATATCTTATAATTTTAAATATGGAATTAAATAATGGCTGTAGCTAAAATGCTTAAAGTTCCTTTTTTTTTATTTTACTCGGGTAAATTTGGTATCGAGAAAATGTTTTAACTTTACATCTTTTAGATGAAGAACTTTCGATATTTGATACATCTTTTATAGGCATACAATTCGGAATACTTATTCTCTTTAAATTTTTTGCTGCTTTACTATTGAAAAAATTTTTGCGCTAACGACGTCACGTGTAAGTACATTGGCTTGCATCAAAACAAAATAAAATTTTATTCAAAGTACGATATTGTTTTAATCGATACTCCGTTTCTTATTCAACATACCCGCCGACCGGTGTAGCCGTCCATTGAAATGCGCAAGCGCGTTACTTAGTCACGCCTAGTTGTTTGATAAACAGAGCGAAGTAGTTTCGATACGCCATTCGATGTCTTGCGGTTTTTGGGTTGAATTATGAACTCGAGTATCTTTTTTTGTGTGCGGTGTTGCTGATTCGTGGTCACCGTCGCGATGTACGAGCTTTTGTTTTATGCAAAATTGTATATACTAATTTTTGACCTGGATACGTCTACGTTTTCGTTTGTAATAGGGGTCATTTCGTGGACAGGAACTAACGTAAGACGCCATCTGTTCGTGCTTATGTGAAAGAAGTCAGTAAATTTGATATTAAGTATATGGATAATTCGCTAGCGCGTAGACTTGGGTTGACACGACTTATGCAACACTTTTCACTTGTTGCTTGCAAAAATAAACAGACAAAAGTGTCTATATGTTCCGAAAGTATGTTTGAATTATTGATATATTCAATTGTGATCAAACTTTGCATAATTCCGGGTTGCTTTTTTTTGTTATATTCTATACTTTATAAATAAATAATAATCAACCTGCGCTTAATAAACTAACTCAATTTGAATTAATAATTCGTATGGTTTTCCCATTTGTCCGAATATCCTCTCATACATAGATGTATCCACGTAAAAACCTCTGGTTGATTGTATAACTTTATTTCATTCTCGAGGTCGAGGTTAGAATTGGGGATGACTGTGGAATGCCTTCTTACTTGAAGGTGGCTTTCTACTTGACCACTGTCCATTATTGACAGATAAATACTAATACTTCCTTAAGTTAAATCAGCGGATGTGACGCACAGCGAGATACTAAATTTGCGGAAATATGAAATGCTAAGGATATCTATGTAATTTTAGGTGCGGTAATATTAAATTAGCGATTCACCTTAACGAGATCTAAATTCCGGATAATCAGACTTTCTTCCCGATATCAATGTTTTAGTAATATTTTAACATCGCTCCAATATTTTAGTAATTTTTCTACAGCTGTGTTGAACTGATGTTTATATTAATATATTTTCTGTCTTTATTCGCAAACTTTACCTAAGTACACTAATATTATTCGCCTATTTGGTATGATGTATCTCACCTTTGAGCATGTAAATATACGTAGCTATTGCTTTACTTTCTAAATCAACTTGTTGTTTCGACGAAAAATATATCATTATTTTGGAGAATTAAATAGGAAAAGATAAAATTCAGGAACAATGTGCCAGAAAAATATCATTAAAATAGTGAAATAAAAACCCAATAAATGTGGCATCAAATATACCGAATGAACGTGTCTTCATACCCAAGCAAAGAAAATAGTGCAAAATAATTAATTTTTTATGTAAATGTAAACTTCGAGCATTTTTAATCTCCTATCCTAATTTACTCTTGACTCAAGAGCTGAAACATACACAGAAACTATTAATATATGAATAAAGGTATAAAATTGTACATTTTTTTTATTGCATTTAAAGGACCAAAAGCATATGTAAGCCACTAGAGAATAGGTGATCACCTCCACTCATAGACACTTACAACCCCATAGAAGTTACTAATGCGTTACCAGCATCTTAGGAAGCAAGGGGATATCTGATGGAGGAAAGAGCTCACTAATTGGACGAAACAAAAAAAAACCTATTAAGGGGGTCACTTGAAATTATTGAGATAAAGGAAAACATGTAAGCAACATACACCAGATTTACATATGTACAGCGTCAATTCATTTCTGTAAAATCAAAATCTAAAATACCTTCATTTCGTAGATAATGAAATTACACTTGAAATACGTCATTAATAAATTCATTCGACATTACCACCCATTTCAAATGCTGATTTACTTTGATAAGAATGGGTAAGAAACTCAAGGATTGCTGTTTTTACTCATCAATATAAAGCATTGAGTAATTAATAATATAGTTGACATTTAAAAATAAAATGAAGTAACCTAATAGCTGAGCAGTTTAATCCCAAGGGCTTTCTTCATTAAGATATTCAGACACGGTGTGACTGACACAACCCTTGCCATATGACTTTTTTTTAACGAAACGTTTAAATTCATAAAATGGCAAATTTTGAATTTCAGCTGGGATCTTATCATAAAAGCGCACACACTACCCCTTAAGTGATTTATTAACTTTGCTTAGACGGGTTTTATGAGCAGCAAGATCGTTCTTATGTCTAGTGTTAATGTTATAGATGTTGATCCTTTTCTTGAACGATTCTATGTGCCTTTTGACATATACCAGATTGTCGTATATGTATTGTGATGCAAAAGTTAGCATATTAATTTACTTGAATTTTTCTCTGAAAGATGTCATTAATGTCAAATTATAAGCAGCACGAATAGCATGCTTACGTAGCACCAAAATTGTGTTAATATCGGCTGCGTGACCTCATAACAAAATTCCATAGGTCATGAGACTATGAAAAAAACTGAAATAAACTAGTCTCGCGGTGCTTTCATTTGTAATGCGCCGAATTCTTTTTACTGCATATGCTGCATATGAACTAAGCCTTTCCGTCAACCTGACAACATGAGAATTTCAACGCAATTTAGATCTAAATAAACCAAGGAATAAGGTCGTGTCCACAATATCCAGTATCTCGTTCTTGACTATTACATTTGTATCGATCAATTTAGAATTAGACAGCGAAAATTCAACAAGTTTTGTTATCCCTTAAAGAGTTCAAAAATTAATAAAATCATATTCCAATGAAAAAAGTACTTCTTTTGAAGTAATTGTTTATAATTAAGTAGTTTATGATTTTGTAATGCAATAGCTTGCATTTTGGTTGATTCTGCCGCTCTAATATATCGTATGTTTTTTTTTCAATCCAGTTCTTGAGGTTTCAACAGACGTTTTTGCAAATTTGTATCTTCTAAATCAATAATTAATTTGTGTCTCACTAACGAGTTTTCTTGTTCTTTGAATTCATATGTCCTTACCAATTTTTTTAGTTCATTAAGGTGAACATCAAATGGTTCACCATCCTTTTGATTGTGATTGAAAAATAAAAATCAGGTGTACACGGAGTTATATCTGGCACTACAATACTTATCAAAACCGCCAAAACCTTTTTTAGATCCTTTGCAGCATCTTCTAATAGTTTTTCATTATTAAAAATGTCTATGCCTAATTTTTCAACGATATGTAACAATATAGCGTTCATCACTGTTCCCTCACTAGCATCTTTCCCCCATGGCTTTTAAGAAGAATTGAAACTTTTCTTTAAGTTTAGCGTTTTGAAATTTTCAGCTATATTGCCTGATGTGAATAAAATTGCTTCGGGTAGTTTAAAACCGCAAAACCCAATTATTTAAAGTTCGTTTGTCATAGCTTCAAAGCGTTGTTCACTACGATTTATTACTTCGGCTGCAGCACTATGTTTTGTGTCTCAATTTAGTTATTTAAATGATCACATTTACTGATTTATTTACATTAGATTAACTCAATTTAACAATTCGAATTACGACAATCCACAATTTTAATTATATTCTTCACAATTCCTAGGCACAGATTGACAATCGAATGCATGGACTTAACTTATACTTGTGTTCCGATATGATGAAATGCCAAGAAACCCTCCTTTTATTAAGAGAAATGTTAGACTTGAAACATTAAATTTCCAAACATATTAATGTAAAAGTGTAGTGAAGTAAAAAAGTATGTCCAAGTGCAACTACATAAATAACAATCTCATAGCAACATAACATATAATAAAACAAGTTATTTCTATATAAACATTACAATACATTACGATTTCATAGCAATATAACATACAATAAATTAAGTTATTTCTATTTAACCATTACAATATATTACAATCTTATTGCAATAAAACATAACATACAATGAAACAAGTTATTTATATTTAAATATGTACATTAACAAGTAAGAACTCTATGGAAAACATGTATATATACATATAATTTTGAGCAAATCATATTCATTCAAATAGTTTGATTTCTTAATTTTACAGTCACTTTTGATCCATATAACATTTTCCACCTCCATATTGAAGAGTGTATTGTTTTCTCTACTATTGTCGCAATTCAAATCTTCATTATTTTTAGTTTATTTAATTATTTCCTTTGACTTTGCATTAATTAAATTCCCACGACTGATTTCTTCTAAATCATCAATATAACCAAAATCATTGTTAGATATAAAATTGTTACCTCCATGATTTTTCTTATTAAATTTACTGTTTCGTGTTACTTTTCTACCATTACTCTTTATAATTTCGAATGATCTTAGACAATTTTATTTATTATTCCTAATTCCCATTCTTTCCTCTCCTGAATCCAAATTTTATCCCCCTTTTTGAAATCCAATATTCTACTTTTGCAATTTTTATCATAATATTTTTTGGACTCTATTTGATTCCTATTAAATTCACTCTTTATGTTTATTATCTTTGGAAGCCAATGATCTAAGTGAACTGGAAAATTTGTTCTTAAGTTACAAGCCATCAACAATTGAGCTGATGAATATTTGCATTGATATAATGGAGTATTTCTGTAGTTCGATAAAGCTTCATTGTATTGTTTTCTTCACATTTTTTAATCAGTGACTTACCAACTTCCGCCGTCTTCTCAGCCATACTAGTTGATTGAGGGTAACGGGGACTAACAAATACATTATTGAAATTCCACTGTTCCCAAATTCATAACTATTAAAAGGATTATTATTACACACTACCATATTAAGAATAACATGCGTAATAAATATTTCTTTTAAAAGATCAATGAGTTGATTTAAAATAAGCTTTTCAAAAATTTTACTGACCGTCGTTAGTGTTGATATCGGTCTAAAGTTCGTAGAGTCAGATATACTACCGGAATTAAATAATGGAATTACTTTACTTCATTAGATCCGGAAACACACTACAATGAATGCAAACATTAAAATTACTACTAGACATAGAGCAATGCAGTCTATTATTGAATCAATTACATTTACGGAAAGACCATAAAGATCGGAAATTATTTCATTTTTATATATTTGAATACTTTAAGGACATTATTATGATGGACATGGGTAAATGCAAACGAAACGCCACAGACATTAAGGTTACGTTTCAACAAACATTCGGGGAGAGTGGGCGATGACTTCAGAGGTTTTGTAGTTAAAACCAAAATATTAACAAAGAATTTTTCAAAAGCAAAGACAACTACATTTCTGTTTAAAAGTTTGCCATTAATTTTTAACTGAAATTCTAAATGTAGGGATATGTGTTTTCCAGTTACACTATTTATTATATTGCAAGTAGTTTTTATCGTGTTTGTGCTCTTTTTTTATTATATTGCATATAAAAATTGATTTTGAGACTGCACACACACGATTAAACATCCTAGAATAAATTATTCCTGTCTCTGTCTAAATTAGACAGACTTTCCACAAAGGGAAAGCATCGCGCCAGCAATTTACAGAAATAGAATCAGAATATTGAGCAATAGCGGAGTTGAACTCTTCTTCTGATGTAAAAAGGAGGCCACGAAATTTAGTTTTTAAATTGAAAAACAACCAAAAGTTGCACATTGCGAAATCCGCTGAGTAAGGTAAACGCTCTAAGGCTAAAATGTTATTTTCCTCAATAAAGAGCGCAATTGTATGAAAGGATGCATTGTCGTGGTGCAGCATTAAGCCTCCAATTATAAGATTCAGGAGAATTTCTGGCAAGCAGTTTTGTATGTACCAGGCCGCCGTGACAATTTTCTGTCTTTTTAATTTAATAGCTTCGACCAAGCCTGTATTTCTGAAAAACACGATATACATAACTTTCTCTTTTCACGATGGTTGAATCACTTTTATAAATCCATACCTCCATACTTTCCTGACGTGTAGCTAAATCATAAAAGGGAATGTAGGTTTCATCGCCTGTTACAATAAAATTTTCGATATTATACGTTAACCGCCTTTATTCGATGATTTCAATGTCTATCGGTTGATCATAACACGCTCAGATTTTTGGTGTTTTGTGTAAGACCTATCTAACAAATCATCTAACTAGTTAAAATAACCTATCTAGATAGATAAAAATGATTAAGAACTGTTTCATTCATTTTTAATTCATCATGCAATTCTTCATACACCGCTGCGGATCCAATTCCAACAGTATCCTTAATCCTGTGGTAAGTTGTCATCTTTTTTCCATTTTACGAACACGGGAAACATACTACACAACTACTAAAGATACCTATAATGCGATACATGCTAAGTGTGTTGTAATGTATGAGATCGCATAAGATTGAACTTTTATCCTGTTAACCAACCTTTTTATAATCCTGTATAAAAGCACCTAAGAGGTCATGTAGATACCAAACGTATACTATTTTCTACGTAAACTACGTGTACTTTATAGACTTGTATGTTTGTTCACATAACTACTTATTTAGTTGAGCTCGCATTGGCTTTACTAACAATTTTATCATGACCTTGTACATGGCAGAACCAACATAATTGCAGCGGTATTTTTGTTCTAATAAACACTTAAAGTGATCACGTGAACCATTGAAGACTTTAAAAAGAACTCGGGGCTGAATATGATCTAAATTAGATTTTAATGACATTTGTAAATTTTTCATTTTAGGATACCGGCTATAATTTTGAAATTAAGTGGTTCATATTGTTGTACGAGATCGCCGCCATTTTGTTGCACTATAAGTTTGCTATTGGAAAATGTTAAACAGTTTGACGTAAACAAACTTATATTCGAATATACAGGCGTTAGGTATTTGTTAGAATACGACTTTGTAAGGGGGTCGTACGCTTGGGGTAAATCAATAGGTAAGCCCGGGCGAAGTTGTCACGCGGTGCCCGCCGACATTAAATAATGCTCCTACTTCACGTTTTTTGACGTGACAAATCTCACAAATCAGCTTCTCGTGTACTAAAAGTGAACAACATGAGATTTAGCCCTCGAGTCACAACTAATCGCTTGTTTAGAATAAGCGTACAATTACATGGGCTACATGAACAATTGTATGAAAATAATTGAAAATATGAAATAATTATCATAAAAATTACTTTGAAACTACTTATCACAAAATAACACAATTATCACGGCTTTTCCGTGATCTTCTTTCAAATCCATTTTCGACATAAATCACTTTTACAGGTTAAAAGTCAACATCTCAAAAATCAGTTCAAAAGAAAGTCCTGCAAACAACCCAAAAATCATACATAGTTATAATTATTTCAAATTTTATATCAAGATCATAAGCTATAATACATAAAAGGAAGATATGGTGAAAAGCTATTTACACAATTTGACGGTATTAACACGCTGTATAGTCCTTGACAAGACAAATCCATCGCAAATAGCATTACTCAGCTACATCGATCCACTTCAGAGTTGCACAAGGAAATCCCGTTAGGGCTGACAGCAAATAGCTTAATCGTGACAATACCGCCATGGTAGACGTTGTGCTAAAAACACCAAGATCATGTGGAACACGCAGCTCATCCCTATTTTTTGTCAATTCGCTACTTTCCTTGCTGTAATTTGTGATTGACGAAAAAATCTAGAAATTAAGTCTTGGAAATTCATTATTACATTATTAATAAATTTCCTATAGAATTTTACAATTTTTTATTCCAATGTTTTATTAAAGCTCTGGTCATTACAAGTTTCACAAAATACATTGAGAACTTACTTTTTTAAGGCGAAGTTTTATACTACAAAATTCATTTATAATATTTCTTTCCCACACACTCATTCACAGTAGTACGAAATTCTAAGTTTTCTTCGGAAATTATATATTAAAGATATTCTATAATTAACAAATAAAGCTGAACCATCTTAGAATGTTAATAACAACGAATTACAATGCACCTGTAATATACGAACCCTTATCAATTTTCTAATACATCAGCCAAAGTATCAATTATTCATTAAACCCATTATTTTAAATTAAATTAATACGCTACGTGTTATACGACAAAAAATATGTTTAAAAGATGGCTAAATGTTTGTCAATAACGAAATATGCTACAAATAAACAAAATATTGCCCATCTCAACATCTAGTCGATTCCATGAGGGAATAAAACTTTGTAAACAATATAAGCTTGCGTCAAGAATCTTTGACAAGCTTAAGTTACACTGTCAATAATCGCACTTGAAAAACTAAGAGTTAGTGTGAATCGATATTATGATCATGATTGTCTTTCGTAGCTAATGATGAATACAAGCATGTTTCTTCTTTAATTTAATGAGGCAGAATCTGAAGAAATATTCGTTTTCACAACAATGGAGGTACATCTTCAGAGGCCGAGAACCCTGGCGGTCGTTACGGTACGACCGCGAATCGGTGTTCTGAGCGCATGTGGTGCTCATGCGTGAAAAATGATAAGTTCATAGCTACACTATGCAGCTCATATGTGCAGATGGATGCGCCATCTGTAAATTGCAGCGGAATCGGTGCATTCGTCGCAATTATACTCCGACCGCCACATATGAAGCTTGGCTGTAATAAAGAAGTCCGATCGCCTGAAAACACTGTTCATCATTTCGTCCACCACACCGCAAGAAATCCGTTCTCCGGGGCGACTATATAAGAAATCCGAGGTTACGCGGCGATAGCAGAAATCGTCGCTACAATTTATTTGTTTGCAAACAGTTTGTTTGTATAGAAATTACGAAAACAACGATCCAACTGACCGCTATAGAAATACTATTGTAGTAACATTTTATTTACATAATAAAATTTAATAAATTTTTTGTGTTCAATAATTGCATGTTACATATTACCTTGCTTAAACAGCTATTGCACAACTACGTTAATATAATCGGCTTATTGATTGTTATATCAATTTTTTATCACTCCACTGGTAGCCACAGCCTTCAGCAAATTTTTATTTCAGCGTGAGGGGCTACACCTTGAGTCTCTCAAGCTGGGTTCGAATGCGCTAGAAAGCTGATTGATAAAAATAAAGATCGTTACTTTGTCTCCGGTCTCCTATGCGGTGACAACTTCTAAGAGCGACAGCCTGACATGCTGAACAAGGAGAAGAGCAAATAGTTTAGATTAGCTTAAGTTAAAATCAGACAACTCGTCAGTCGTCAGAATAAAAACCAGTATACCGGTGGGATTAGTAGGTAATATTCTGACCATTTTGATAATACTTTCACTACCTGATTAATAACTCATAAAATAATTGAATTTGTATGCAACTGTCATATGGTATTACAATCATCGCGATGCCCAATCTGAAGCAGGTTTGCAATCGAATCCAGAACCGGAAACGAGACGAAGGTTGCAATGAAGGGATACTTATGTACATATATGTATTTCCAAGAAGGGCATATGCAAGCACTTCACTGACCGACGTCTACAGATATCCCGTCCAAAACTAGAAGTAGGTAACTTCACTTCTGGAACACGTCCTCGTTACAGAGTCGTCGCAGCGTGAACCCGATTCGACGTCGACCGATTTTTTCCGCCGGCCGTCGGCACGGTGAATTATGCCGGCGACGACGGCCGACCGGGGCGGGCGGGTTGGCGGGGCGCGGGCGGGCGGCGCGACGACAATCGATTTCTCGGTCCGAGACTCGTGAATCACGACCGGCACCCGCCGCCTAAAATAAATGAAGCCTTAACACTTCTGCGGTCGTATTATTCACTACTTTATTCATTTATTTATTGCCGGACACCTCCCGCGGACTCGACTCCTTTCGATATCGAATGCGGTTGATTCGATTACGTTCACGTTTTATTAAATTTTTTTTAACGTCAGTCTTAATTTTCATATATCTATATGAATTTAAACATGTACGTAAAACGCAAATACAGTAAATATACGTACGGTATAAGTGCCACTGACACTTTTTAAAACTTAAAGCGTGATGGCGTCCTCTTCCGATATAATGCTGTAGTTACCACAAAAAGTTGCAGAAATAATAAAGAAACTCTATTTTTATATGATTATTAATATACTCCTTTAGATACTCAACTTCTTAAGAAAAAATCTTTTACTCCTCGTAAACGTACGCTTATTGCATTGCAGTTTACACTTCAGTCTGTGTGTAGAGCTGAGAAGATCAGTTGGTTTTGTCTTTTCCCAAATATTATTAGTTAACATAATAATACAGTAGCGTACTACACAGCTGACGAAATGATTTGGCCTACTACGGATTTAATGGAATAACGTTCGCACTTTTCTGTCTACCTCCAAACTTTTAAAAGAAAAGCTGACAGCCACTTGACTGGTCCTCTAATATTTGAACCCTTTTCCTTATCATAACCCTTTGCATGAATTCGTAATGTCAAAAAATAAAACAGAAACACTCATCACGAAATAATAGTGAGTCACTTTTGATATGTTTAATTAAGAAATGATTTCAAATAATATGCACAGATTTTGTGAAACGAAAACGTTTGCCGTTATGTTTTTTTCATTTAATTTTAATCAAACACTGTTGGAAGTATTTTGTAGGAATTCAATAACCCGAGGTACCCTTTTATTACGTTCGGGGATATCGTGAATATAATATGTGCCTATCTCCCTAGGGCTGATAACATTATATACATGGCTTATTCAATTTCATTTAAAAGCGCGTCCAGACCTGGGCTGTTGTATTAAATTAAGTTAGGGTCTCATTATTTCGTTGGATAATATTCAAAAGTTAGCAAGTTTGAGGGAAAATTTTAGATTCGGTTAGGGGAGTTGTATTAAATAATATAAACAATATGTGAGTTATATTAAACAGAGTTATATTAAGCATCGAATATATTAGTTATGTGTTTATACGTATTACCGATTTATTATGACCTTTCTATTACTTTTTTGTCAGCGATATGCCTTTTGATATGCGTTAATAATGATGAAATTTAAAATAGAAGACATATTTTCTTTAATGAAATAGAAAAAAAACTATTTTCCATGTCATCCGATAGCAAAATTATTAATATTTAATTGCATATAACTTTCTAATGTAAATATATAAATGTATGTACCAACGATCAATAAACTTCGACACCATATGATCCATCATCATGAAGATTTGAAAATATAGTTAAGTTGTTTTAAAAACTAGCTGTCCCGCCCCTTCGCTGGGTAATTTTTATTATAAATAAAATGGAGAAGGATTTACGGAATTCGAAAAATCAGTAGCCTAAAACCATCTACAAATCATCCCGCATTCAATGGTCCCTGTCCCATGTCTATACGTTTAGTAGTTTTTACGTGATTAGCGAACAAAGACAACCTATTTTCATTATATATGTGTAGATAATATTAGATATATAACAAAAACCGTAAGAAGCAACCGGGTTGATACATTTTTGTGTACATATACAAAAAATTTCGTATTCTACATACAAATTCAAGACAATTTTTCGTCATATATTATTTAGATCTAATTATAATATAGATATGCTGTTTTGCTCAACAACTTGTCGCCATTTTGTAGGTAATGACATAATCTCATTGTTGTAGAAACTTTGAGACTTGTGATCAAAAAACTAGTTTTGACAGTCCTCTTTTGATGTCAATCTGATAATACCTAAATAAATCTGAAGAGACTGACACAGGTGAATATCTAAGGGTACAAGGTCAGGGCTGCATTAACACTTCTCGACCAAACTCTCTCCATATTTGCTGAGGGGCTAAAGATGTGTAGGGTCTGGCGTCATCAGGGCGAAAAACCCCATCCTTTCTGTTGATCGATTCCAACCATTTTTACTATACTTGTTACATGAGTCTCATCAGCTGTTGGCAGTAGCGATTTCAACTGATAGTTGTGCTCGGCGGCAAAAGCTCATAATGAATAATGCCCCTCCAATCCCACTGTACACATAGCATCAACTTATTGCGAGTTAATACGGGCTTCTCTATAGTCTGTGGAGATTGTTTGCTTCTTGATCATAATCTTTTCCGCACGATCTTGTCGTAGATGATCTATTTTCTTTTCCAAAACCATTTAGTCTCACCACGTTTTAATGGAGAATCGCAAATAAATAAACGATTCATTAGATTTCTTTCAGTGAGCTCGTGTGGGACCCAAGTATCGAGTTTTTTTTTAAGTATCCAGCTTTTTGAAATGAGTAAAATTTTTTTTTATGCTATATTCAGCTGTGTCGTAAGAACTAATACGCCGACCTTGCTCTACTTTTTCAAAAATGGCATCGACTGTATCCGTAACAAGTCGACCAGAGCGAGGTTTAACTTTGCCATCAAAATTATCAAATCAAAACGCTTGAACCAATTTTGTGCTACTCTTACCGACACTGTTTTAGGTTTATATATATATAGGTATAGTCGTCTTTATAAACGTGACAATTTTTTTTCGCGATTTGTGTCCCATTTTTCCCCTTTTATGCACAATAAAACTTCAAAATGTATTGAATTTCTAAATTGATATTATTCATTTTTCGTGGACAGAAAAATAAAATAATAATAATGGCTGGACACCGTTCTTACATTTTATTTTTTTTCTTTCTTAAAATGTCATCTATTTAAAGGTATCAAAACGAGCAAGATACAAACAGCACAACTAAAGATTTTACAGCGACTTTTTATTTATAAAACACAAAAAAAACTTTCCCCCGACCATATATATGCCATCATTCATTTTGCAACTGATGTTATCCAACTACTAGTGATGATAGTTCACGAATATTATAAAAGCATCAACTTTAACACATCGTATCCCAAATTATGAAATTAGTGAATGCAATATGACGACAGTAAATGACATTATAAAATTGAAGGTACATTTTTAAAAACCTCGTACGAAAGCTCTACATTCTAGCATTCTTCTTTATTTATGTGGAAGGAACTGGCTCATTGCTCATAAGTGGCATAATACACCATTTGCAATATGATTTTACAATTACGTAATCGGAGGATATGCCAGTCGCGTTTGCCGGGCCGTGTTGTTGAAGACAGGTAATTGTTGGGAAAAAGTGCAACCCGCCAGTGAACTGAGACTTACCACTTGAACTAATGAAATACTAATGCAACAAATAACTGTAATTAGCAATTGGTACGATTGAAGAAAATTATATTACAGCAACAACTTCCATAAATTCTATCGATTAAGTCATTATTTGAGCACATGTCTACACTTCTTTATTGGATTGAGGAATAACAATACCTACCTTGTTTTATAAAAGATGCTATATTTTTTGTTACAAAATTCTCTGTGCGTCGTTTATCGTTGCGAAAAAAGTTCTTTGAGGATTTAATGTTGTATTTTCTGAATATAATGAACTGCCTACCTTTGAAATTATAGGTAACGTAATGTATTTTGAACATTGAAAATTGAACTAAATTTAGATACGAAAATAGACTATAAAGAATACTTTTATATTTCAAGATCGTTCGATAGACTGACCTGTATTCTCAAACAAACAAGCAAACAAACGTGCATAGAGACAATCGGAACGTAACCTATAACTATGGATGCATAAATAACGCCTATAACATATTATTTCCCGTTTTTTTTTTTTAACTTAAAATCATTTGAATTCCTATTGAAGACTTATTACAATAATACATGAATTAAAAATTATATACAGATATGTATAGGCGGTGTAGCACTGTAGTTAAGCTTAATAATGTAGATGGTACACATCGATACGACCCGTCTAAGCCAACCTCGTGCATTAGCGATATTTGTTTATAAGTTTTGTAATACACGGACTTATAAAATCATATGTAAAGCCGCAGGAGGTTACAATGATAAAATAAAATCCATAGCGACAACAGTTATATTGCAAATGTTCCTGCATAATTGACCGATCGATTGAGCAATGAACGATAGTTGTATTGATATTGATAACTTTATTGATACTCCGTATTGACACACAGCTGTAAAGCTGTGGTTCGATGATTAGAAATTTATTTTATAATTCACCCGGTACATCAACGAGACGTGATAGTGAAATTTTCGTCGGAACGACTCGAGGCATTAGGCAATTTGAAATATATAACGATTTAAATATTTTTTGTTAATCGGACGAAGCCGCGAACTGCTGGCAGTATAAGATAATGAGTGCCATCAAGGTGAGCGCAGCGCGACGGCGTCGCTCGGCGGCGCGCGCGCGCAGGCACATCGCGGGCGCCGTCAAATGTGACATTGCACACTCCAGTTCACGTAAATCACTCATTAGCGGAGGGCCTAACGGCGCCCCCGCTCGGGCGGGCCCTCCTCTAATGGCAATTTGATGCCTTTCTGCGTTCAGCGCATTATTTCGCGAAGTAATCAAACTTTTGGGCGGTGCGCCCGCCGGCGGGCGGGCGGGGGGCGCGCTCTAAGGATAATAGAGAGCACCTTTTGGGACTTGAATACATTAAGTGAACGCGCGTTGTTTAGTGATTTATTAAGCAGCATTAAGTGGCTGACTTGCTGACGCGGCTTGAATTATAAATCTGGAATGTACGCCGCTGAAGACCCGAGCGCGTAATAGTGATATTAAATGTTCGTTAGTAATTTATATTGTGATAGGGTTCACCGCTTCGAGTTTGGGAGCGATTATAATTTGATGTACTGCGAAGTTGTTTCGGGTGTTCGATACGCCCGACGTAGTGTACCTAGTCTAATTACGTTACGTCTAAAGACACAGAACACGATAAACACGCGAAAGCTAACGTAAGCATATGCGTTCAATGTATTCGATATATTGTATGCGCCAATTTAAGAATTTGAAGAAGTTGCAGGATTTAATGTTACACATAACATGTAAATTACACACATGTCTCCGAGTCTTCACATAGCCCCGATGTTCTGCGCCGTAAATGACATAATACGTCATCCCCACTCCGACACCGCCTCGAGAGTTTTCACAGTATGTGTCGTGGGAAAACTAAGTAACTCTAATCTCCGGATTGTTTTGTCCTTTGAAACTTAATTCGGCGCAGTAACTAACTCACGTTTTATAAGTTTTGAACAAATAGTATCAAGCTGAATAACTTACAACCAAAAAAAGTTTGTATTATATATTTTCGAAGTAGATCGACGTCGATTGTATAAAAAGGCAATACCGTTAATGAAAATTTCACAAATGTTTTAATATAATATACGACCGTAGAAAAACAAATAATTTGCAATATTCAAAATTTGGTACTTAACAAAAAAATTATCAACGATTTCCTTTCTTATGTTAATATAGTTCTGTCTTAAATAAATAAAAATATTTATTTTAATTTCTAAAGGAACTACAAGAATAAAGCAATTTTAAATAGCAAAAAAGGATTTTAAGAAACAATATTCAACATTTTCAACATAAACGGCCGATATATGGACTTTAAAAATGTATTAAAAGTCACCTTTAGTTTTTTAATACATAATTGCATTGCTTAATATGCCCACATTTTTAAGAATTAATAATAATTTAATTATCGTGTGTAGTAATATTTATACTTCGATGCTTTTATTATCTGTATAAATTTAATTTTAAATAAATTAAATTTTCTATACGCGTTCAAAGCCGCGAGCTTTCCGATCGCGGGTACGACCGCATGGCCATAGAACATGTTTCTCCATCTTGTACACTGATCGATCTTGCTGTCAATCCCAATGTCGTTCGCGCTTTCAATTTTGGTCTCGATACTGTTCCTGTTTTCGATCCCTGTTACGCTCTTGATTGTAATTTTAGTCCCACAATCGATTTCAACCCCGTTTCCGTTCTCAATTTCCGTCCTGGTTTCGGCTCCCGATTCTGATCACCGTATCATTTTCAATTCCGATACCACCATCCGTCACAGTTCCGATTTGTAAGAAGCCGGGGTAAGTGACGTTATCCAAATAAAATATGTAACTCTGATATTGTGTGAATTTCTATTAGTGAAAGAGTTGTTAAAATCGGTCTGAATCCATTCTATAAATACTATACTGTCGAACAGAACAAATAAGTATAATACAAAACGTAGATTAAATGAAGAAGAAATGCCAAAATAGTAGAATGCATGAAAATCTTTCCCATGGATAATAATATATGCACAAACTTCATCGTGTTGGATCAAATGATCTCGAAGTCCATTAATTTCGAACAGACCAATATTTAAAATATTATATATAAATATAATAATATTATTATATAATATCTATTATGTAATATCCAGAAATCAATTCAGTTTCACCCGGGGTCGTTCAATAATCGATGCTGACATTGAGTTTGATCAATAAATTTCAGGAGCCTAGGAGTGTTTTGCGATCTCCCCAAAGCGTTTGATTACGTAAATCACTTTGATCGGGAAACTATGGCATTACGAACTTACAGGTCGGGCACTCGGCTTTCTGAGGCTGTATTTGAGTAACAGTGCTGTTCAGAGGTTCGATATGTATGACATAAGATCGCTTAAATCTACGATCCGTATGGGAGTACCATAGGGATCGCTCTTTGGTCCGTTTCTTTTTTTACTTTATAATAATGACTTATTTGACTTTGTTATGGATATTCGTGAGATAGCATCTTTTCACACATAACATTTTATTAATATTAAGGTAAAAAGACATAAACTCGATTATATTGATATGAACATTGCTATCTCCCAAGTTAGAAAATTGTTTATTGTAAATCAAGTATTTTTCGATAGAAAGAAATACAATGTATTTTTTTTCTAATGCAAAATATATGGATCTGGTACTATTCTATTGCCGAAGAGAAATTAGAGTTTCACCTTTTACTATATTCTTGGGTCAGATAACAAACTTTATTGGAATTCGCGTAAAGGTAATTTAGTGAAAAAGTTTAGGTCTGCTGAAAAACATAAAAATCTTAAATGCTGTAAATAACATAAGAAGGTTATCGGATATTCAAACCATTAAATCAGTTTATTATCTTGTTTTGCGGACATGACACGAATATTGAGAAAATCGCGCTACAAAAGCGTGGCGTTTGAGCAATTTACAAGCTGAGACTTAGAGTAATTTTAGAATCAAGTTTTAGGAAATAATAGTATATATATATAGTAACAATAATAATAAATTCTGGTATCTCTATTTATATATGAAAATTTAATGTATGTAAAAAAAACTTTAGAGATGTTTGCGAAAATTAGTAATGACTTTAAATTTAATACAAGAAATAACAATGAATATGTTAGTCGACTAAAACCTCTATGTTCACATGTGAACAAGGTTCCTGAAAATATGTTTAATTTAATATTATCCAAATTTAACATCCTTATTAAGTAAAAAATTCTTGGTGCGAAAAGGGGATTAAGCATTATTTGAAGATTTAGAGAATAAAATAGATTCATTATCATAACCCGTTCGGTTTTTTTACAGGCTAATACATTTTGTAATAGTTTTATATTTCATTGAAATTCCGTGTAGTTTGGTTCGATAAAACCTATCTTCAAGTTTTTTGGTCGTTCTTCTTGCGCGATAATAAAACGTTATAAGTCTCTGATTAATTAAAATATTATCATTTATTTCAAGTGTGAGATAAAAAAATATAAAACTAAACAAGTATTCGAATTTAGTTGTTTATATTATATATTAATGAATGTGAATTCGTTTTAATTAACTAACGGAGTGGAAGTTGTGTGTTGAAAAACTAAAAATATGTTCCAAATATAACTTATTTATTAATAAACTATAAAATAACAAATTCAGTGACAATATAAAACTTAAAGAATAACGTCATTGTATACAAATAAAAAATCCATCCAAATCCATCCAAAAGATAAAAGTAAATTAAAAATAAAATAAACAATGACCTAAAATGACTGACTATGTTACAAAAATGCCGCCCCTGGTCTAGTCCGGTTCGAAAGTCCCCATCACACTAGCACCATTGCCGCGTTAAATGGCGACAGGTAGGATTTGGGGCAGAAGAGACCCAGAACGGAGGTCGCCCCCTTTAACCTTTTGTCACTGCGTCTTGTGCCCAACTCCCTTATGAAAGACTTTGCCTCACTACTGTCCCATGGGCCAGGTGTTTTACAAGCGACCGGTATAATATTTTTAAAATCGAGTGTTACTTATAACCTACGAAATATTTGTTCCGATTGTTAATTTGAATAAGTGACAAGTTTTCGCAGCACAAGTGTTGGATAAGCATCGGCGCATTTCATCGGTGTCGGACGCATATGTAAAGCAATTGTAGTTAATGTTATTGTTATTTCAACATTCAGTTCCGTATTATAAGTTTATTTCGTACGTATATGTGCCTTTTATATTCCCTTGTATCGTTACCGACTTTGGATTAAGCGTCAACGTTCTCTCGATGAAACTGTGATCGAATTCAAATTAAGTTTATTTCAAAGGTTATAACTACTAACACTTGAAATAAGTCATATTTTTTGCGAATTTACATTTAACCACTTGTTCGGAAGGCAGTTTTACCTCAAAAACAGCGAGGAAGAAACTTAAGTGTAGATCTTTTCTAATTTCATTATGCATAGTCGAAACAAATACAAAATCATTGATGAACGAAACAGCCCGGTAAGAAGTCGAGCCGCCTATGCCCATAGATATTTATCTTGTAAATATTTATTAAATGTATAATACCCTAATTGATTGTTTAATAATGCTCCTAAATTTATATAAGGATAAATACTCTATATCCACAGGGACCCTGTTGAACATACACAGAGCGCCCTAAATGAATTTGTGACTTTGCACAGTCGACAAACATGGAAACACCTTTTATTTCTACGTTTTAGTTTATATCGATCAATATTTCTTTTAAACATTTCCAATTATTTTCTAAATATAACAAATTTTCAGTTTTTTTTTTACTGAATTTCCCATAACAGCCAGCCCAAATGGGAGCCATTTCGAAGCGCCTCTGCACTCCGATGCGCTAACCGGCGCAGTTTGAGTACTACTTCTAGTAATAAAGTTATTTGATGCAGCTATAACTCTGGAATCCAATACCCAGATATAGGACGATTAGTTAGCTTATGTACTGATCACATAGATTGAACCAACAACCAACTCTTGAAATCACCAAGCGAACTTTAAACTGTCGGGCCGGAACGCGTGGACAGTCGGTTCCTAGCTTCGTTTTGAAAATTATCAATGTTTATCAAATAATCGATGTAAAACAATTACATTAAATTAATTGGCACAATTTATAAGTGGCATTTAAAAAGGAAAATTAAATAATGTTGCATAAATAAATTAGAATGATTTGTATAAAAATTGACAAATTTATTTTTAGTTTATGTGTCAATATTTACAACAAATTTTATTGGGAACGTTATAAGAATACAAAAAGATACTAAGCCCTATACTTTAAATGTACGCTCATACAAAAGTATAACAGGCGTGTACGTCTACATTTAAGTTATTTATAATATATATATATATAATGTTGCGTGTGGTTTAGATGTCTCTGATTTCAAATAAGCAATTTTTATTTCTTTTTTTTGTCTATTTTTCTTTTTGTGGCATCACGTAAAATATATTTGACTTCTTCTGGTGATTTTTTTTGCGCTTAAAATCTTATGATTAATATTGAAACGGGTAAATATTTTATTTCGTTACAGTAGTGTGACCCGGACATATAAAAATGAGAGCACTTTTTTTTATAGACAAGTAATATGAGGTGATATCGTATATAAGAATTTCAAGTACTTATTAAAGAGAGATACATTATATACATATATCTAATAGTAATAATTTGCACGCATTAAAGTAAATATGATATTCTTTGACGAATACTTTTTAACTGACTTCAAAAAAGAACGAGATTTTGTATTCGACCCTTGCATATTTTATGTGTGCCAAACTTACCCTAAGTCTTGACATTAAAGAAAAAAATTGTTTTGTAGAAATTCTGTAGAAATTTGTAGAAAATCATGTAGAAGTTCTCAATATTTATCAATTCTGTTTTCATTTGATATTCTATTAGATGAATTGTTGCCCCTGAACCCGCAGGTGTCGTGTTCTGACACTCGTCACCGACGAACTATTACCTAAAATAAACCAGCCGTTCTGTATCTCGGAGGTTGTTAGCAACCCGAAACCGCATTGCGCAAGCGTGGACGACTTAAGCGCGAAGTCTCTTCATTTGCTATGAAATAATTGTGGGAAATAATTGTGGGAAATTTAATAGTTGGCGGAATTAGATAATTATAGTAATAAATAACACTTGCTTAGGTGTTCGATATCTGTCAATCCTCTGGAATCAATATTCAATCATTTGGATAGAGATTCGTAGTGGAGAGGCAGATTCGAGGGTCAGCGGTGGGTTGCATGCTGCATGTTAATACATGTTGCAGGCAAGCGTCTACTATGGATTTCCGCGAATTAACACCTCATACAATACAATCAATAGTTATTGTAAAAAGTGCGTTCATCAATTTTAAAAATGCGGATTTGTTTGTTAGATTTCGGTGTTAAAAATATAGTATTTTTGCGTACTATTTATTACTTCAACAGTACATAGTACGCAAACTCGAAATATAGTACAATACTATATATTATAGTACGGTTGGCAACCCTATCGACGGTACATCGTTGTATAGTGCACTGATGGACAAAGTTGTGAAAAATATACAATGACCGTTCAACTCCTCAGCGCCAACAACAAAAACGTGTCTAAACCAGCAAATTTAAGCAAAAATTGTCTACCGTCTGAACAGTCTACCGTCAACTGAACAGTCTACCGTCTAGTATCAAATAGTAATCAATTACAGAAATGCATTGAAACTTAGGCCATTAAAAAGTTTATTATTGTCTTAATGATTACTTCCATAAAAACTAACGCTCAGGCGTTAATATAACAAATATAAGTGCGATATTTACAAACAAAAAAAATATTCTGAAGTTCTGAAGATATTTTCTGAATTGATGATTGATTCTCTTTAATTTACACTGAGACTGTTCAACGCCTGATCAAGAACTATATATTTGTCGTCTTTACTTTTGAATGTTTTTATGTACGTATTTATTATTTCTAATGAAACACCAAAGACCGCGATTCTCCCGTGATTGGAATTTCAACTTTAGCAATATTTTTAAACAGTATCTTAAGGCAATTTTCTATATCAAAGGGTCTATGAGAAAAGAGCTGTGTTAAATGGCCACCCAAGTTATATCATTTAGATCTAATTTCATTAAGCAGTGTTAAAAATTAACAGGCCGTTAAAACTTTAAGAATATAGTGCTTTAAATTATGAAAAATTCTAAATTTAAATAATGTCTGTTGATTATCAACATTGGGAGGTGAAATTGGATGTGAAAATGTTGCACCAGAATTTAAATGGCACCCTGAAAATAGTAAGTAAAATCTCTACTAATTCTGAGACTCATTAACGATATTCTAAGTCACATTCGGGATATCTCGGTGCGTGAGCAAAATCGTGAAAAAAAGCTAGTGAACATCGATGAGTCGATTTACATTGTAATCGCATTAAACGGGTGATGAATACAGGGTTGATGAAAGCGATTGTGAAGGAAAAAAAAATTGAAGTGATTACACAAAAATAGTGAATATTAAAATGACATTTAACCTTTTATCTGCCCCTAATAACAGAAACTGGGCGTGAACTGCTTCCACATTAACGCCGAGAGTTTCGTACCGTCAGCAAAACAAATACATAATAATTTGGTGTTATAGACATCTTTCTTATGGAATCGAACACAAAAATTGAATCATAGAAATTTATACAAGTCAAGAGTCTTCGCTTCATATTTATCGCTTTAGATTTATTTATGAATCGCAAAATTTTTATTACGAACTCCTTCAAGGAATATGCGATAAAAATAAAATTATTTCAATTGTCCTCAAAGATATATAAGGCCAACGTCCAATTTTCTCTGAAAAATGTTTATAATCGAATGCAAATAATTTAATCGTATTGAGATGCAAAATTCGCTCGCTTGTCGTTGACGCGTCTCCGCCACGCTAATTGTAGTCGCGCGAAATATTCCTTGGCCTTGTCGTGGGGGTCGGCGACCCGCGGAAGGGTTGCGCTAATTGAAGTGTATCTGGTGTTAACTGGAATTGTAATCGACATTAGGATTGTACCCCTTCGTTGGAGAGACGGGCATCTATGAAATTTATGAAATATTTCACTGGTGTGTGTGTTCACTCGGTCAGAGGTCGCTGACAAACCTCTTGTTAGACATAGAACTTGCGAGGGTCTAAGTCCAGAGCTTACATTAACAAGAATATCATCAGAAGGTCAAAGTCCGTAAAGTTCAGATGATAGTTGTGCCATTAAGCCGCTTCATGATTTCCATCTAATCGAAAGAAATGTATTTATGTAAATATGTGGCACGTATATATGTGTGTTTGTTCATTCCCTCTTGAAGCCTAAATTAATTAACCTGGAATAATATAGTGGCATCGTACGAGGTAGTATAATCAACATTTCGTTTGAATAATAAAAGTGGTTATTCTGTCGTAAATGTCAAATTTTAGAGCTTTGTATTATACGTGGGCTTCAAAATAGACTTTGCTTCAAAGGAGACGAAGGAACAAATTAGTTTTTTTTAAAAATACCACAATTATGGTATTATTTTTGAATAGTATTTTTCGACTTGTGGTATAATTTAATCGCTTTTGATAATATACCAAAATTAATACCAATAATTACCAAATTACCAAATAGTAATTTCAAATGAAAAGAAGAATATCAATAAGTATATTTTTTTTGTCCATTGAACTGTAGTTCAACAACTCTTTTAAAAACATGAGCTTTTTTTCTATTTTACATTCTTAGAAGCGTTTTCGTAATATTGTACAGTTTCAGGACTGACCTTGCAATCTCATTCTTTTGAGCGATCAAAATAAAAATTTGAAACGCGTCTACGGAAAAAAACTACATTAGTAGAAGGTATTATATAAATTTTAAATATTGAGACCGAGACCAGAATAACCTACAGGCTCGAACTGAACGTCGTCCAAAACTTGCAAATTCTTAATACGTTATTTAGAATTTGAAAGTGGACGCTTCACCTGGTACTAACAATACCAGGTAAAACGTCCAGTTTCGTAAAATATCTCCGTACGGATTATCAACAAGCGGTACCTTGTAGAGGGTTTAGTAAATCTATTTAGCGTTTAAGTCGTTTGCAAATAAACTAGAACGTAAGTTTGTCAGTCGGTTTTGTCACTGGTACGTCCGAAAATAATTAATCTAATTAGGGATTTACAGCGCGGGCCGGCGTCGGCGCCGCGAGCGCCCCGCGGAGCCTTTTGTGCTTGTTCAGAACAAAGTGAAGTTACATTAACTCCGATGAATCTTTTGTCCTCGGCCAGTCCCCCGAAATTACCGGTCATCTCGTGTACGACTGGAGTTCATCGCTAATTGGGCGACCGGTAGTTTTTATTTGACGATACGGATTTTTAACGTATACGTCGTAATTTATATATAATACGTATCGATTGATTGTTATCAAGTTAAATTTTTCAATAAAAAGTTTTCGTCCTCCAACGAATCGTAACATTAAACATACAAACATATTTTGAATCTCAACTCCCGAAACTAATCGGCCCTAACAGAAAGTAGTTATCGCATACAGTACGACAACATAAAAACCATTGTATATTTTCACTGCTCAAAAGATATTTGAACACACCGTTGCCTTGAATGGCCGAACAGAAAACCTTTGAAGCCTTGGAAAACCTTGGAAGCGGAAATCGAGATAACTACTTATACATCGGCACCGGGACGACGATCGGGATCATAAGCGTATCGGTCCT
This sequence comes from Eumeta japonica, assembly GCA_005406025.1. NCBI lineage: Eukaryota > Metazoa > Arthropoda > Insecta > Lepidoptera > Psychidae > Eumeta > Eumeta japonica. The sequence continues at coordinate 151,383 of BGZK01000541.1, forward strand.
CTGTCCTCTTCTCTCACAACGAAAGCGTTTATCGTATCGAAACGAAAAGGAAGAGTTGCCGGCACAGACTTTTTATTGCGGCATGATAGCGCAGCGGCCGCCGCCGGCAACAAAAACAAAAGCCGCCGCCGAGAAAGAGGGCAGTGCACCGGCATTGTGGGCGCGCGGCGGCGTGTGGCGACCGCCCGACCGGCAAATCGGCCGCATCCTCACTTATCCGGCGTCGCTGAGGCCGCTCCTCTTGTCGCTCGCCCGACGTGAAACCGAGAATTATGAACGACTAGCTTGCGCTCGCGGCTCCACCCGCATACGCGTACGATGAATTCCTTCACCTTCTGCGTCGAGTGAAAGTTTTCGATTTCACTCCCGCTCTCGGTGTCGCTCGCGATTGCAATTCCAGACCCGCTCTCATTTCGACGTCCGTTTCGCTATCGATTGCGATTTCGATCCAACTCTCAATCCTAATCCCAGTTTTAGGCTCCTCGATCTGAAATAGAAAAGAATGAAAGAGGCTATGTTCAAGTGTGAGGCGATTGTAACCCGATGCATTGTAATAACTCCTCGTATACCCTGCTGTACTGTTCGCGGTTTACTCTGAATTATTCACGCTCACTTCATGCACCTACTTCGTACACATGACTGATCGCGTGCGTGAAATAGGCGTGTATACGAAATCGAATACATCTCATCAGCCAAATACCATTCAGAAGTTGAAGTAAAAATATAGTGTCTAACAATAAAGATATTATTACTTCTGGTTATATCTTAGCAATAGGGTGATTGAAAATCTGATGTTAAACTTACAAAAAAAAATAAACACTTCTTTTAAAAAAACAACCTTTTTTTCACGATCTCTTGAAGAATGAAAGCGCTTTCAATTAAGTTTAGAGCATTTTAGGCAGTTTTATTAGAAAGAGACTTTATAATTTAGCGATTGATATGTCTACTCAATAATTTAAAAGTTATTTGAAAAAAGTTCTTCATCAAAACGATTACAAGTGGGCGTATGGTATATAAAGAGTCCAATTAGAACGCTAGTGCCGTAGTGGCCGTTAGGAGCTCCAAAACTTTGAAGATAACGGATACCGACACTTACATACTTAAAAGAAAAGGACTGCAAAGAGCAGATACATTACATAGACAGACAAATAAGGGATTCCAAAATAGTTGGATTTTGTAAATTTAAATCAGATTGTGATATTATAAGCTAATATTTCTAATAAAATAATAACGTACAAATCTAACACAAACATGGCACTTAATTAAACTTATAAAAATAATACTCGTTTGCCTGCGTTCGCACATTACTCATCGACCCGAAATGATTTAACATCCATTCTACTCTCAACATTTGATTAAAAGTATTAGAAATAGATTGGAAAATTCTTGTCTATGCATTAAAATAAACTCTTTATTCCAATTTTGTCATTTCGAGATTCATATTTAGAACCGACCAGGTTCACAATTACTCGTTAATATATTCACGAATAGTAAACCAGAATTAAAATCAGTTGTTAATATAGATTATTATCTGACCATTGTGGACAGCTGGTTACGTTTGAAATTAATCCAAAAAGAAATATAAAACATTGAGATCAAAGTTGTACCTGTCAACACTGGTCGTCTTGAACAGTTTAGAAATAACAAACTAAAAAATTGTCTAACTCGTCATATTGTAAGGACCCTAATAAATTATACAGTTCACTGTTGACTGTAACCAAGTCTGAATGTAGCAATGTTTTTAAATTAAAAATATTAATGTTTACGATATTTTAATTTAAAATTACTAAATTACTAAACGATAACCACTTTATCGTTTAGTAATTGGGCGACAGTGGATATTCATAATAGCAGGCGTAAATTATACGCACTTCATATAGGGATGTAACATCGCTCTTAAAACATCGATATTAGAACATCGATGTTTTCAAAAGTGAAACATCGATGTCGAAAACATCGAGGTTTATGAACGATGTATCGATTTTTTTTCGATGTTTTTTATCACCATTTATATATCGAATAAATATTATTTTTTAACAGAAATAAAACAAGCAAGTACAATAATCGAACATATTTATATTATTTTACAAAGTTTTTGTTTTCACACTTACTGTTTTAACAGAAAAAGAAGTAAAAGTACCAATTAAACATATTTTTATATTTATTTCTTCAATAGAGAATTTAAAAATAACAATTTTGACAACCTGGTGCCTGGTGGATTTTCTACTAAAACTGGTGGTTTTGACTGTCCATTTAGTGGCGAAAAATTACTTCTAGTGGCTGGTGGATTTTTCTAGTGGTTTAGTAAAATTCAATTTCAACGGAAGATAACGCTATGATAAAATATCGTTCATAAAACATCGCTCATAAAGAACGATGTATCGTCGATGTTTTGGGTTTCAACATCGATGTTAAAACATCGATGTTTATGAACGATACATCGATGTTTGAAAAAAAAACGATGTATCGTTGGCATCCCTAACTTCATAAGGAAAAGTCGTAAAAAATTCGGTTAATTTTGTCAGTTATGTAAGAAATTATTCCAAAGTATTTAAGCGTGTACGTGTAGCCGCAAAATCTATGTTTGTCGGTAATAAGATAAAAAATAGCACCGGTATTGTAAAAGCTACTTCAATTATAATCAATAGTGGAACTGGAAAACACATACCGTCATATAGAATTTCAATTAAAAAATTGACAATAAAATTTTAAACAAAGACAAAGAAATTGCTTTTGCTTTTGAAAAATTCTTTACTAGCATTTCAGTTTCAACTACACAATCTCTAAAATCACCGCCCACTCTCGCTGAATCTCTATTGAAGCGAAACGTTGACACTTGTGACATTACATTTGAGTATACTCATGTCAACTACAGTGATGTTATTAGAACATTCAAATGTATAAAAATGAAATAAACTGCTTATCTTGATGGCCTTTCTGTAAAAATAATAGATTCAATAATATACTACATTGCTCTATGCTTAGTAGTGATTTTTATTGACTGCGATGATTTTGGTGTGTTTCCTGATCTAATGAAGCAAAGTAAAGTTATTCCATTACTTAAATCCCGTAGTATATCTGACCCTTCTAACTTTAGGCCAATATCAATACTACCGACACTCAGCAAAATGCCTGGGAGGATTCACGGGACGTAATCGGTGTCTTTTGTGTTTATCCAAGGCTTTTGATTGCGTTCATCGCGACACATTGATCAGGAAACTACGTCATTATGGTCACGTATCGATCACCTGCACTTCTAGAGTCTTATTTAATAGGTAGAATTCAAAGAGTTGATTGTAATGGTGAGAGGTGGTCGGGATGTACAGTCAATATACTGTACTGAAGGGTTCAGTTCTTGGATCATTTCTATTTCTAATTTATATTAATGATCTACCACATCTTGTTAAAGATGGGCATGGGGATTGTAAAAAAAAGTAAAAAAGTATCATCAACAAACAGTATGTTTGCTGATGATACTTTTTTACTTTTTGAGATTAATTGGAAGCAGCCAGCCTTAACGAAGTAAGCAGTATCATCTCCGAAAAAGTTGAGTGGTTTGGTTTAGTATTAATAATCTTCTCATTGAGAAGAAAACCAAACTTGTTCGATTTTCCTTTGACCTTTGCTAAACCGGTCAACGGCAACGTTATGATCAAGAACGAAATACTCGATATTGTGGACACGACCTTGGTTTCACTTTAGATGCTAAATTGAGTTGGAATTCTCATGTTATCAGATTGGCGAAAAGTTCTAGTTCTGCAGCATATGCAGTGACAAGAATTCGGCGACTTAAAGATGAAAGCGCCATATTCAATATTTGTATCGATGAGTAAAAAAGAGCAAACTTTGAGTTTCTTTCCCATTCCTCTCATAGTGAATCGACATTAGGAACGGGTGGTAATTCTAATGTCAAAAAAAAATTGGTTGCCTGTAAAGTCGGTATACGGGCGAAAGTTTTACGTGACAACGACTTTGAGTGGTAAAATCATTTTAATGTGAATATTCATTCGTATAGTAGGAAGAAGGATGAAATAATAGTAACAATTTAAAACATTTATTTATACAAAGAATTATATTTAAAACATTAATTTATACAAAGAATCTCGCACTGAATTTCATATTAACAAAATTTTATTTTTACCTTTACACATACATACGTATTTATATACAAATATACATACAATAACCTGCAATACATTTGCGTACAATGAAACAGCGTTTACTACAACTTAACTTGTTCCTATCTGAGTGGAAGGGACGCGTGCCTTTCACTTTTTATGTCTGTCTCTCTCGCTCTTAGGCGGGCTAACCATGCCCGAGTGGAAGGGACGCGTGCCTCTCACTCGCTCTCATTGTGAGCGCATAACGTGAGCGGAGCGTAACGCAGTTTCTTGAAGTGTCACCCGGCAAACCAATTTATAAGACGTTGTCACGTCAAAACAGTTGTTTATGACGCATTTCAAGTGTAATTGCTATTACCTACGAAATAAAGATATTTTTGATTTGATTTGACTTTTTATAGCATTTTCAAGAGACAAATGAGCATACGAACCATTAGCGGTGACCACCTAGTGGTCACCGCCGCTCATGGACACTCGCAACCTCATAGGAGTCACTAGTACGTTGCCGGCCTCCTAGATAGGAATAGAATATAGAATGTCTAATGGAGGGGGGAGTGGAATGATAAAGGTAAAATGGGCCACCAGAATTCTCAATCACTAGATGAAACTCAATAGCTGAGGTTGTTACCTTACGTCTGTATTTTGTAAGAGTGTGGTATTTGACTGGTCGAACCGGTCTATTAGTATAGGTAGATAAATTAAACGTATCTTACTTCTGATTCCAAAAAGTAATCTACTTTTCTACAAAATTCTGTTGTAATATGGGCTAGCCCAGACCAACAAACAGACTCTTTATTGAAATCAGATACAGTCTATCATTTACTCAATTACATGTTCTTAATTCATACCAATTTTGATCAAGCTTAGTCAAACCGTTTTTAAATTACAAAAAGATACGCAGATGGATAAAAATAAATTTCAATAATGGTAGAATTGAAGTCAGTGAATCATAAAAGGAATATTAAGTATAAAACTTGACAAAAATTGTGTACATACACAAACGCTAAAAACTTATATAGTGGTTTGAATTGCCCTTATTAATAAATATAATGATGTTTTCTTAAAGATCGTTAAGATTACTTATCAACCCTTTACTCGACTATACGAACGCTTTAAATTGTGCTTCATCCCTACTAATTAAAATACTAATTATAAATTCAAAAGTGTGCTTGTTTTTGATCCGATTTCACACGGTAATAGAACAATCTACTTCATTTTCTGCATGGATATATGTCAAGGACTGGCGAGTGACGTGGGGTACTTTTTATCTCGGATGAAATAATTGTTCCATATATAGAATACAGACCATATCCGCATCAGTAAAACGAACATGTACCGTGCGATTAAAATGACAAGGGTATAATACACATTACTTTTTATATCCCAAATAAGGTTGAAGTACCTGTGGAGTTTGATAAGATGTTTACCCGCAAAAACCGAATGGGTTAGAATAATAGGTATTTGATAAATGACTAAGTTGTGTTATAGGTATAAATGGCTATTACACGGCTATACTAGTCAAAACACGAAAATGCTATAATCTAAATTGAGAAACAAAATATTTAATTATAAAAGTGTGTTAAAAATTACGTTTTTTGACTGATTGATGGATGGACTAAATGACTGACTAACGTCAGTCATTTAGTCCATCCATGTGAGTCATCACAGATTCATCAAAGTCCAAACTGAATCACTAGATTTAGAAGGTTGAAATTTTAGCAATGTACTCCTTTATTAATATAGATAACTACTAAGAAAAGTTATAAGAGAAGTTGTCAGTGGTAAGTGCAGTGCCATCAATACCTGAAGGTACTAACTTTGATCATGACCGTAGGTAAATTGACCAATGAGTTTTTAATTTAAATCAGATTATATCACACGCTTCATGTCTCAGAGGGCATATAAAGCTGTCGGTGCCTCACGTTTATATTATTTACTAAATTATTTAATGTATATACTTTATATTATTTAATATCGTGACAACGAACGTTAGCAACCCCAATCTTCACTAGGCCAACGAAAAGGGATTAAAGATCCAAACTCCACAGTTTTAAATATTAAAATTGGGGTAGGGCACCCTTGAGCAGGGGGTTAATTAAAACCTGATTCAACAGGAAAGGTGTTTTGATGTTGTTTAATTTGATTTGATTTAGAATGGATCCAGCTTCGTAATGAAGAGTGCGAACGGGATCAAAATCAAGAGGTCAGACAGTGAGTTAGAAAACTTAGAATACCACCACCTTATTAACCAAGAGCGCCACTGGCGTCGGACTCCTTTTGGAACGAGGGTTAGAAAAACTTAGATCCTTCCGGCCCTCACACCTTTCGAAATCCAGACTAAAATCGACAGCGGAATCGGAATAGTGACTGAATTAGTTCGATATAAAAATGAAGAGATCCATCTTAAGTCCACGCAAGAGCAGTAGCGAGCGAAGCTGGTACAAAACAATAATTATCGTGACGGACATTTATAAAAATCTTTCCATCGAAACCGATTGCTGTCCGCAGTCAACCATCACCTCATTTGTTAAGATCTTAATTTAGCTGTATCGAATCCGGCCTGTCGCTCACCAATCGCATATATCAAAGCCTTCGGCGAATTGATGTTCCGGCCTGCGGACTCGCTTCGAACACGACCGCCCTAAGTCAATATTAATTCGATGTCAGAATGCATTAGGCGACGTAGGATCTCCCGACTCCCGCGCCGACCTCTGCCGCCTTCCGCCGTGTGCGCTTCGACGTGATCTTGTTTATTCGTAACGGCCGACGACGCCGTTACGCGGCGCTGTGGTCGGCATCCCGCCGAGCGCGCTAGTCGGAGCTTAGAGTGCTTTTATATGGTTGCGGTGTCCTTTAGGAAAAATTAGGTCACTTTGGAGTCTGTCTGTCTGTTCTGAGTTTAGTTTTCTTTATTGATTTTGTGTAGGATACCAATATAGAAGAAGGAAAATTTTAATTCAAAAAGAATTAAAAACGTTATAAGGATTCGAACAGTATGAAAATATTTTTTTTATTCGTTGATACATTTAATACAAAATAATGGAATATTATATTCAAAAACGTTATTTTTGTATATATAATATTATCCTTTTACTACATAAAAATATTTATTGGTATACAAACCAAGATCTATAAAATTTCATTTTCAATTGTAAATCGTATTCGAGAGCGAAATCAGTATGCGAACCGAGAGCGGAACCGGCATTAAAATCTAAAGCGGGACTAAGACAAGAATCGAAAAGGAGGCCGGGACCGGAATTGAGGGCGAGACTGGGATTGTAATCGAAAACGAGACCGGGATCTGGACGGATAGTGCAAGGGGAATTAAAATCGAGAATAGGATCCGTGTCAGGATCATGATCCGAAGACAAGATCACTTGGTGTAAAAGATAGAGGAATTCATAGTTGGTTTTCGATATATCGTCAACAAATAATATTATGTTTTTGGGATATTCTGTTCGTCTCACTTTTATTGCAAGGTTTTGAAAATATTTTTTTATTCGCTTTTACCCTATGAATCTAAGGAGTGACTTTCCACTATAGCAAAATTTAGATTAAAAGTTTTTTTTTTCTACATAAAAGTATAAACATTCATTTTTTTAAATTTTATTTCTATATTACAATATATTTATTTGTCTATGGTAACATTTATAAATTCGGATGTTGGTACGAAATAAATCTAACACACGTAGTACAATAAGATTTAACATCCTTGTCAAAAAATCTACAAAGCTTTATGTCTATTCTTTTTCTCTTTGTTTCGAAACTTTTTAAAATCTTCAGGTTATCCGTTAAGGAATTGTCATAGATTTCTTTATCTTCAAGGCGATGTATAGATATATTTATTTAAAATTATATTTGGTTATGCAAATCATATTCCAATCTTAAATATATAACGCTATACCACATAACAAATAATATTCCTAAATTATCTAGTATCGTTTCTTCTTCTATCGAAAATTCTTGATTTTCATATAATTCAGAATAGTCCAATTTTTGACGTACGTTTCTTTGAAAAATGTAAATACTAACTGTCTAAGTTTTTTTTTAAGTCATCCTCGAGAAGCGAAAATAAAAGGTTTTTTTTTAATGCTGGGAAAAAGGTAAGGATTAGAAAAAAAAATTGAAATAAAAGTTGTAAGGCATTAATTTTTTTTTTAATTTACCTCTTTACTTTTTTTCGCTATTATCAAAATTAACCGAGATAGGGCGGCTAGAAGCTAGTAGAAGACAGTAACGGCTTTAAACAATCATAAGTTGCTGAAATATTAATAGATTTAATATACATATGAATATTTTTTTAATTTGCTCAAAAAATAATAATCTTTAGTTGTAGAGGTATTTTATTTCAATTTTTCATAACAAAGTTATAACAATTCAAAGTTTTCATTTTAGAATTAAAACAACTTTGCTCAATGAAATAAATTTCTTTTAAGAAATGTATTATTATTACATAAATTAACCATATGCATTTGAATTTTTTTACCTGTCATTTCCAAGCAGGTATAAAATATTTTGTATCTGAAGAAATATTTTTTGATACTGCAAAATAAGGTACCTCACTACCGAATAAGGTACCTCACACACATACATTATCTTGTCAAATAGGCAACGGCGTGTCTTTGAACATACAATTGTATCTATGTGTAGTGTAATACGATCATATCAGACTTTGAACTGATGAAAAATGTATTGGAGAGCATCGAAGAAGTAAAAGAGAACTGAAGAAGTAAAAGAGTTACTGTCATCCTTTAGCTTGTAGCTACCATTTCTCGGTTAATTTTATAATAGCGAAAAAAGTAAACAGATCAATTTTTAAAAAATTTGATGCTTGATCACTTTCATTCCAAGTTTTTTTTCTAATCCTAACCTTTTTCCCAGAATTAAAGAAAAGATCTTTTTATTTCGCTTCTCGAGGATGATTTGAAAAAAACTTACACAGTTCATTGTTACATCTTTCAAAGTGACTTACATCAAAAATTTAAGTTTTTATCTCAAATTTCGATTTGAAGGCCTATTTTCTTGGACTAAAAGGAAATGCTTCACAATCACGCCGGCAGTTATTTAATATTATTGCTTTATACATTCGTTTACAATAAAATTCTTGTCGAGTTCACACAAAACTTACCGCAATCCGGTTCCAAGAAAATACAACTAAACAAAATTACCTCAGTAATTGTTGGCTCCGGCGAGAAAAATACTTACAAGTCGCCATAGGACACAAAACGTCGCGAAGGGAAAATTGCTTTTTCAGGTATAAGAAATCCAGGATCAAAGGGCGGCGTTTCTTTCGCCAGCCGCCGGATTAGTTTTCTGTGCGCAATCTTCCGAGTAATTACAGCGAATTACGCTCCTCGAAATAAACAATAGACGCTGATTCCAAAACGGTCGAAGTTTCCTTTGAAGCCTTCTTATAAGCTGAGCGAAATGGTCGACACACTGGTAAGTACAACGTTAGCGTAGCCGGCAGGAGGTTGGATTTGGCGCCGCGAAAAAGATCGACGAACGGGAACATGTTTAGTCTTGAAAAACAAAAAAATATGCATCTACCTTGTGCGAAAAGATGTATGTCTACTAAGCGTTTTCACCTGTTAAGCTGTATAAATCGTTGCATTTGTATATTTTTGACCAAGTCTTTTACTTTATAGGAATAACAAAAGTCTAAGCGAAGCTCGAACTTGCAGGTCAGTTCCGTAACTTTACGCATTGTTTTGAGCGAGAATATTATTAAACAAGCAAGAAAACATTGTTTATTACTTACATTCTCAGTGTTCTCGTTAAAAGCTATTAGATATATAAAAAAATCACCTAATATTTATTTTTTAAATATTTGTCAAACATATTTTTTGATCAAATCGATCGATCTGTACTGAGCCTGTGGCATTTGATGTAGTTTTTTGAACTTAAAAACAATTTAAATTTTAGAAATCGATTTGTCTCATATCTCAATTTAAAAATCATATTGAAAAAACATTTTAAATCTATTACGAGGACGTACGACGCAACTTTGGAAACATAAAAATAGATTTTATTTAAAGAATCGATCTTGTAAAATTCTAAGATTTTTTTTTAATATTTCGTTTACAATGTCTCTTGAAATGAACCGATTTTATTCAAGTCAACACTGCTTGTTAGAAATAGAGTTTATTACATTTTTAATTCGTTTGGTATTAAAATACAAAATCTATGAAATCAGGTGATATTCAACTTTCATGAAGTTAAAGTTCAATCAAGTTTTTTTGAATGCTGCAAGTTCGATTCGTCCATTTGTTTGTCCGTCCGTCCATTCCTTCAAAAGATATTTAAGGCTTACAACATGTCATTGATAAGAATTTTCAAAATCGGGGTGAAAACAGTAGCTTCCTTAAATTTATGAAATTACCAATGTTGTCAGCGTTAAGTCACAAAAGTTCTGTCTTTGTTTCTCTTCAATCGTATACAAGAAAAGACTAAAGGTCAACCTACTTTTGCCCGTAAAATACTATCCATGAACAAGCTTTCTATATACATATCATGATTAAATCCGTAAATAATACTGCACTAAATTTCCAGCGCAAGGACGCTCAAAATACGATTATCTCGCAATATTTAGATATTTCACTATTCTCGTAGTTTTTTTTCCAATTATTATGACACATTTATATCGTTCCCGTAGTTAAGAATTGGATCATCTCATCGCGCGGACATCCTGTACGCCGGCCAAGGGTCCGCGGTACAGTCTCTTTAATACCATCTCATCGCTGGACGTCGGAAATAGTCAAATCTAAAAGGTAATGAAGTCACAAGCGCGAGGAATCCGGCAGTGCCATCGGCAAATCTGAAAACTTGACTGGGAAGCGCCGGAAATGAATACCGCGCCTTGTTCCAGCTAAAGAACTACTATAAACTGATAGCGATTATTATGATGAAAATATTTATTTAGTATAACACAAAAAACTAATGTAAACTCATAGTAATAACTATGATGAAAATATTTATTTAATATAACACAAAGAACTACCGTAAGCTGATAGTAATAATTATTATGAAAGTATTTATTTAATATAACACTCAGAACTAACGTAAGCTGAGAGTAATAATTATGTTAAAAATATTTATTTACTACAACGCAAAGAACTACCAAAGCTGATAGTAATAATTACTCTGAAAATATTTATTTAATATAATACAAAGAACTACCGTAAGCTGATAGTAATAATAGTGATGAAAATTTGAAATAAGATACTAATAACACATGACCGTAAAAAATTACTTCCTACACTTAACATTGCCAAAAATTGGCGTTTTACTAATATTTCTGATTTTGCATATCTGGTTGAATATTTCATTATCAGTGTTTCCGTTACTTATTCGTTTTATTTACTATTGATGTGGCATAAGCGAATGTAAATAAATATCCACAGCATATGCACAGTTTAGTTACAGCTACATTTTATAAATTTTAATTTTGGTAGCCGTAGTAGTGATGGATCGGAGGTTGAGCAGTGGCTTCGAATAAAACGATACCTGAGCACAGGCAAATTTTCAACCGCATTTTTGACTTAAGTAAAATAAAGTTTGTCGCTCCCCACCCCGGGGAGTACGTTAAAAATCAATGCATACGTTAAACAGTCGAAGAGTACGTTAAACAGTCCGTTTAACGTAGTCTTCGAGGTAACGAACGTTGTCATCGCATCGGCGACAGCTGCCTTTGACACCTCCCAGCTCGCACTGAGCTAGCGTATAATAATTAAGATCCGAGTCCTTCAAATTGAAGTTCAGTGTGTTCAGAAGAAGTGAAAAAAGTTCACTGGAAGAGACAATACTTCAGCGGTGAAAGTATTAAAACCTGACACGGCATAAGTTGTGTTTGTGTGTCGTCAGGCGGCGCGCGCGTCGGCTCGCACCTAGTGCCTTTCCGCAAGATCGCGGTATTTAATGAACACCTGTCGCCGCTCGGGACTCAACAGTACACGCGGAGTTTGCGAAACACCCCCACTGGTAAACACCTTCAAGTCGGCAAAAATACGTTACAAAAGCAATTGACTATCTATACGTATTCTTGTTAGATTAGTTAACATAGTTAACATTTAAAGTAAGTATTTATTATAGTTACAAATTATCTCTGTTAATATTAATTGTAGTTGTAAAATTATACAATTACTAATTAGCTGTTAGTTGTTTCAACGATCAAAACCTGTAATCAACAAAACCATATATTTTGAATGATAATTAGAGAAAATTCTGATCAATCAGTTATCAATCAGGATGATTTTGAAGGGCGCCGTCCGCCGTGTTATTTAATAGCCAAACAATCGATGCGTCAACGAGGCGCACGTCGGCGCTGCCGACACGCGATCCACGCGTTAATCAATATTGGAAAACGACACTGAATTATAGAATTGATATTGTGGTGACGAACGGGCCGGCGGTCTTGATTAGAATTCGTCTACTAATTATTTAAAAATAAAAATTAAATATTACGTTTCAAGCGCGGCCCGCAGATATCAAAACTGATTTTGAAATTCATTTAAAGGTTACGTAAGCTTTTTCGTGGTGGTTTACTCTGCTATTAGTTTTACAAGAGTGGGATGGTATTCCGATTGTCAGTTTTCACTATTTAATCTAATCGGATTTTTTAGCGAATTTTCCAATCCCATTACTCGATATGTTCATTACATAGATCGAATTATTTGTCACCATACTATCATAGTTATCTTATAGATACGTTTCTATATCTTGTAGATATTTTCATAATAATAACAAACAATTCTTATAATACTAACTACTTTCTCTTTTGGCTTTTGGATTTTTAATTTAATTCGGCGTATTCGAAAGGAAAAATAAATATTTTTCTTCAGAATTTAAAAAGGTTTTTAGAATAGAATCCTATAGAGTCTGATCACGCGTACACCTCATCGACTTAGGCCTCGTGGCGTAATATATGCTACTATAGCATTCACATTTATTTCAGTTAATTAAATAGAATAACTCATTTTTATATTGTGTCGCTTTTTTAAGCACTATCTTTCTAAATAATACTTCATTATCTTTACTTAGGAATCTATTTTCTTGGTGATGGTCTTGCACTTTTATAATTTAAAATATGTTTACGACGTAATCACTGCCCAGTTCTAACTCTAGTCAATCTAACCCTTAACATCTGTATTAATTGTAAAATATGTCAAAGGGAAGAATAACATTAATTATATAAAATTAATTAAATAGTTAGGGATGTCATTGGGGTTACTTTGATTTTTGTCCAGTAATAACAATCCGACTGACGATTAGCACTTTTTTAATTACCTGAAAGATTCGATGATACATATCAGTAACGTTCTAGGTCTTGTATGTAGTGATGTGGTTAGAAATAATTATTATATGTGCTTATGATTTTCAAGTTTGCAATTCCCTTTTACAAAATTTCACAATTCAACATTAAAATACCTTTATTAAGTTGGTTAAAAAAATGTTTATTTTTTGAAATACACTAAATGATATTTAATATTTTTAAGAAGTCTTCAGACATCAGAATTTTTTAAATTCGATGAATTTGATGAAAAACCCAAATAAAGATCGTAGCTAGTAACCATATTGGGTGCCTTAAGCGGGGGCGTAAGTATGCTTCTACTGTCGCCTGAAAATCCCGTGTAATCACGATAACTAAAAAACTATTAACTTTTAAACTTGATTTCTTATTCAATCTCATCACTAATCAATTGAGAATAACTTTATTGAAAATCATAGCTTGATGTATCAAGTATTATAGTACCGATTAGCTGTAATTGAATTTTTTAAGTCGACGTTATTCATGTTTTGATCTGTCATTTCGCTTAAATACCTAAAATGGAGATTGAAATGACTGTTTTATGTTTTGTAATTGTCAACAAATGGCAAAGTAATATCAAAAATAAAACAACTATTTTCGCCCGAGGATCTGCTGTACGATTTAGTTCAAAAGTTTAGTTTTAAGCCGCGCGCGCAGGGTGCCCGGTTCAAGCCTGTACTAGAATTTGTTTTTTTTATTTATTTTTATTACTTTCAAACGTTTTAATTAATTCCAAAGTTATTTTTAATGTAATTAGTAATACGTTTATATTAACAACAATTATTGTACAATAATTTTAATAAGTGACTTCGGGAAAGTTTTGAAAAACTTCAAAAAATGATTTTTGGTGAAAAGCTCATATATTATCATTAACCTCTAATTTAAATAACACACGTATGTCACGAGCGCTTAAGGCATGCACATTTGGTTTCACCAAATTTTTTAATAATGTGCACAAAGACCTAACCGACATTTATTTAATTTGCACTTATTGTGGAGCGTAAGTAGTTTTTTTATTATTCAGGTAGCATCAAGGTCTTCTATAGAATTTTTAAACCACGCTTAGAATGCATCTACTAGTCTCAGAGTTAATCTAGACTTTAAAGTTAGAGATTTCAGTAGTAATGATTGATGATAACGATATTAGCTAAAACCAAGGAATCGAGATAACTTTAATAGTATCGGAAGGTTTTATTTTGGTATTGTACTTGCCCCAAACAAATACGACAACAGAAAATGGAACTGTTACAAGGAGATATTTTGCTGTGCACGCGCTGGCCGATGCGATGGGATGTTAAAACTTGAAGATTGCAGAATCTGAAAATGAAAATTCTTCTGCAACATGCAGAATTACAACACAGATAAAACGAATAATAATTGATATTTTAGTAGTGGGTATAGTTATAATGATAATCATGTGTGCAGTTCACACGCCGTAGAAATGAAACCTGCAAAAAACTAAACTGCTAGAGAATGAAACGAATGCAGCATCAGGTGTGAGGTTATTATAATATCGCCATAAAGTTTAAAAGTTATTTTACATTTATTATTCAGACTCAATGTTTTCAATTTCAACAAATGAAAATACGCGGGCGCACACAAGCACACGTATTTGTCTCTGTCACATTCTAAATCATTCTCTGTCAGGCTAAATCCTATATGGATGTAAATAAATGTTTTTCCCTTTTTTAGTGTCGCTTTTTCTTTGCATACAGTTTCAAGTCATAACGATGCTAAAGGAATTTTCACTACAAAATCTCAATTCCTTAGGCGTAAGTGTGGCCTTGAAATCACGTCATATTCATGTCAAACACTAGAAAGTATCCATTTCGAAAGTATCCGATTGCCGATATCTCTTCATATAATACAATCTGAGCTAATTATCTCGAAAGCGATTGAGCGAAAACTCAAAACGTAACTAACAACCACTTCGCTAATACCACTGTTCAAAGCGACGATTCAGTAGGCAGTCAATAAAATGTTACAAGTACGCACCTCGCTAACACAAGCACTTTCCTCTCGTCGCCAATGCACGCAGTAAACTGGAAACGCTTCGAGCGCGTCCAACAAAATTTCGCATAACACAAATATGATTGTTTTGTTTATATTTGTTTCGGCATCGGGCTGCGGGGGCGTAGCGGAACTCGTCCGAACGGAAGTTTGAACTTTTCCGGGGCGGGCGGGGCGCGCGGGGCGGGCGGCCGGCAGCCACTAGCGGGCAATCTGTTTACGTAACTGCCTCCGTTATGCTCCGGAGAGGGTTCGCGAAGTAGACGTTAAACATATTGCCTCATAAATCTAGCGAATCCCTGCCAGCGAGCGGGCGGGCGCGCGCCCGTCACCGTGCGTCCGCGTCCCGGCTGAGCGCGAGCACCCGGCGCGGCGGGCATCGGCCTGAACGAAAGAACCTTCTATGTGATATTTTTGAGAAAAAAATATTAGGTGGAGGCTCGTTATTTTAGATATTTAACTTGTTGTGTAAATAGCAGAAGAGACCTTCCGGCTTTAGATGTGAAACCCACGGAAATAAATATAATAAGGTTGGACATGCCAAAGAAACTCCCACGCTCTCTAAATTAAGAACCGTTGTCTCTACTTCGCAGTTGACAGTAACCATTACGCGGTAGTCGGTTGTCGCCGACGCTCCGTAATTTTTACTCTAACTGCAATAACCATCACGAGCCATTATATTTATTTCTTTGCTATTCGTTTACCAAAAATGACATATTGTTCTAATATTAAATCTAAATATAAAAGTAGGTAATTTTGTTTTTATTTTTTTTATAAAAAAACCGTGATGGATTAGCGGGTACACAGTTATAGTTTTATGTTTAATATTTTAATACTGACAAAACTATTTCCATATTAAATACAGAAAATGAAATAAGGAACCTGGACAACCTGGACCTAACCTAACGGTTCTAAGGAGTACAAAATTAATTATGTATTTCATCCATCAAAGTCTCGAAGATTTCTATCTATTTTCCATAAAGATACTAGTGAAATGCTGGTTCCGGGAATTTGGAACCTTTTGCTTTTTTTCACATTTTCCGATTTCCTTATTTACCAAATTTTGCTTGGATTTTTACCACTTCAAGGGACCCAGACCTAAACAGTTGGTATTAATTTCAACTTGATACCTCCACAAGGCCCTGAGAAAAAGAGTCGTGACAAGCGGACGAACAGACGGACAACTAAGAGATCCTATAAGGCTCCCTTTCTCATTTAGAAATATGGAACTCTAAAGAATAGATGTATTGCAAATCATAAATATTCGTTGTTTACAATTTAATTCATAAAAAAAATAGATGTTCAGCGCGCTTGCGCCCATGTGGATATTCTACAATTAACCCCCTTGGTTTTTTTTATCTCATCCCAGGCTTACTTACGAGTTCGTTTGATCTTAACCCCGATCTCGGCTTATTTCTTGTTACGATCTCGTTTTTACTTGTCCCCAATACCGATCTCACTCTAATTTCCTTGTCCTGCTTCCGGTTTCAATATCACTTCTCCTTTAGTTCCCATTCCAGTTCTTTTCTAGGATCCGATGATTTGGCTCTAGTTCTAATAACTCCCGTTTCGCTCTTAAATAACCCTAGAGTGGGCGCGTTATTCCCCAAAAGATAAGCGAACGCGTGGGGAGCATTTTGCCGCTCGTAAAAAAATACGTTTTTTCCATAAATATTGCAGAATTTGTATATTATTTATATATTTAGGTTGAAATGAAATATAATCTTTAAGAAAATGATTTATTTTTTTAATTTTGTTGTACGTTTTAAGGCACTAGGACTTTCAATCACCTTTGGCAAAAATAACATATTTTTGGGTCAAAAGTTGTCTTAATTTACAACAATCACTTGAAATTTAAAAACATAATAATTTTTATATATTTTCGAGATCAACATCATATTGTCTGAGCAAAACAACTTTCACACATATACCTGCAATTTTCCTTGCACAGTAACTTTGAACATACATTACACCCTTTTTTAAACGACTTCAAAAAAGAAGGTTTTCAATTCGACTGTATTTTTTTTATTTTTGTTACCTCAGAACTTTCGACTGGATGAACCGATTTTGATTATTCTTTTTTTATTTCAAAGCTGGTGTTTCCCGTATGGTTTTATTTCAATTTGGTTCACTGCTAACAGTGGCATACATGAGAAAACCTTATAAGTCTTAAATTTGCATTAAGTATGTGCTCAACAAATGGATGAATAACTCAATAATACACCAACCAATTTCGACGATTCTTTTTTATTGGAAAGGATGTATTTCAACGATAGTTTGATGAGAGTTTGGTTAGATTCTCCTTATGCGATCTATGACAAAGTAACGGAACTATTCAATTCTCAGGAGTAAATTAACGATACTCGGCCGAATCTTTAATAAGCTATCCGGAAATTTGAGTCCCCTACCGTAACGTCGTTATGGTCAAGTAATTGTCGTAGTCGAATATGATGATCAATGGAACTCCTTAACAGTTTACAGTAAGGGTGCGATCTATGAGCAGCACGTTTAGTAGGTCTACCCATCTTCAGGCAATTTAGATAATGTACTTCAGATTCACTAAAAACAAAAAATTAAAAATTTAATAAAAAAAAATCGATTTCAGAAACAAAACTATTCTAAAGCAAATTAATATGCACTATAAGAAAATAATTGCGCATTCTTTTACAACTTAATAATCAACTTATTTTTTTTACTCATTAGTATGTATGTACGATCTATGTGTTTACCACGCAAGAAGGTAGGTAGGTACGTACCCACTTCAAATTTAACTCAACACATACCTATGAATAAGAAACAATGAGCATAATATTTTTTAGAATTCTCCTAAGTAAAATGAAATGAAAAATATTAGACTACATAAAAGTCAATCAAATTATTGCGATAATATAATGTAATTACAATTATTGTTATTTTTGGAGTCGGTGTCAGTCAACGATGTCAATCAACGACGAATCAACGACGGACTAACAAACAGATAAGGTTAAATTATAAAGATCATTTTTTGCATTTGGTTAACCAATCTCAAAAATTTTGACCTCGAAATTGAGTTGTGTATATACTCGAATAACTTTAAATTTAAAAAATTTGTATGGATCATGAAATCTGTATTTACGTTTAGACGCAATACCACATAAAGATATTTTGGAAATGTGTTACAGAAATTCCATATAATTTATGGTTTAATTTTGTAGTAAAACTTTTTTAGGAGCAAGTCGAGAGGAAATAATTTTTTTTCGTACGGCAATAACGTTCAATAAAATCTATAGTGCGTGTATACAATAATTAGAATTTGGTATTTGTGGTCAATCCAGAGATATTAGAATTAAAAGTGGCTAGTCATACAAAAACGGCGACATCATGTAACACAAAACCCTTATATATTTATTAATAAATATTTTATTAATACACATAAATAGCTATACCAATGGCTTCACCGTGATATATATAGATGGGATTTCTTCGTGTCTTCTATAAAACGATATCTCTTTTCAACCATATTTATTGATAATTACTTCATTAATAATACGTAGCTTCATTAATAATACGGTGGATAGAAAATGATTTTAATTTATTGCATAGCTTTTATCGCGGACGTTAAGCGCGGCGACCGAATCAAGAAATTCCGTAACGAAAATAAAACCTAACACCCCCACTCCGCCTACCATGTTGCTCGGCCGAGTGTTCGCTTAACGTGTATGTATATGGTACGACTGTACGAAGCTCGCACGGATCGAGACGAGCTGCTCCGAAATCGGACGAATACGTAAGCAGCTGTTTGTGAGAAAGTATATAGGTGTACAGGTATCTATCATATCTTTATAATGCCACACTCATACAACAATGAATAGCAGTTGCTGGTGAATAGCTATACGCGTAAAATTTGTGTATAAAGTGTTTTAAATATGAATAAACAAAGTGCATTTATTTATGAAGAAAGTGATGAAAAACTTGAATTAATATCAAAGAAAAAAAAAACTGCATAAATAAATAAATAATTATAATTGCATAAGTTGATAAAAAATGCTATGCAATAGCTTTACCGCGGCAGTCCCCGAGTGCTCCATATTTAATTTTTTTTATCTAGTGATCTCTCTGTACTCTGTATGTAAATAAGTGAATTATCTTAATAATAACCCCTTTATTAGTAACTGGCTGCGCTCGCGGCTCTGTCGTAATGAAAATAGAAAGATGTCTATGTCCACTATCCCTTCCACAGACGTTATTTCATTTTTTATATCTCACTATCTCTCTTTCAATTATGATCCCACTCTCGATCCAGTTGAATTCTGACATGACTTGTTGAATCTTAATTTAGTATTAATATCTACCACAACGGCAAAGAAAAAGGTTTTGCATCCGTCACGCGTAAGAATTGTACGCATTCAATTTTTCTCACCTAAATGAAAATTTGACGCATACGCACTTCGAGATATGCAACAGAAATCGATCGAAAGCGACGTGTCTTTGAAGTGGCGTGTAATTATTAAATCTATATCTAAAGGTGGTACTTTTCTGGTCTGCAACAAAAGTTTACATTTCCATTTAGAACCTTTTTCGCGCCCCCAAAGCCGGACTATAGGTTGCTGCGTATCTACCCCCTCTCTTAGTCGCCGGCCGCCTGTCAAAAACCCGCCCCGACGTTAAGGAATGCTCTAATATGGTATATACCTTAAATTTTTTCTCGAGTCGAACTAGTATGGATTCGTATACTCGCTCGACTCAAATTCCTAATACTTGTATTTTGTTTAATAATATACGTTTAATAATTAATTAATAGTGATGTGTTAATCTGATTTTGAAAAAGAAAATCTAAATGTTATTATTTGCACCATATATTAAGTACATATTTTTTTGAATACGATATCATTTCAAGGATATTCATCATCAGACGCCGCCTGCGACATGCGATAACATGCAGCATGCAAGCCACCACTGATCCTCTCGAATCAATAACCAATTTCTTGAACGATGAGAATTCTTAGTGGAAGAACAGATTCGTGGGTCAGTGGTGGGTTGCATGCTGCATATTGTCACTGCATTTCGCGTACGTCATATATTAGGTACGTGTCACTCATTGACAAAATCATAAAAAATACATAATTTATTCTCATGAAATAGAAACTACCGTTACGATTATTAAAACTATATCATTTAGTGCTTAAATTTTACGTGAACATAAACCAACCTATCACGGTTTTAATCCCGAATTTCATAGGCACGTACCGTACCAGAATTTTAAGGGTAACATCAAAAATATGTATATTATTTAGTAAAATCATTTAATTAAATTTTCATAGCAAAAAAAACCGGCCACTATCATATCAATTTTCATCTTGTTAAAAAACACTTTAAAGTAAGAAAAGCGAGTGGTTTTCTTTCAATTTGTCATTCAAATACATGTTTTTTGCTAAAGTTAATGGACTATTATTTGCGGAGATTCTCCGGGATAATAAATTTGGACAATAATGTGAGTCGAATTCTTTCTCTGTTTTCCCTGTCATCTGATGACACACGCGGAAATATAAAAAGGTTTTTTACATCCCTTTTGGGAACGGCGAGAAATCGCTCTTATGTTCTCACGAAATAAAAACGATTTATTAATTATTTATTACTGTTTGTAAACGACGGCCGATCGACGCATGCACAAACAGACCAGTTCTAGGGTTAGGAAAAACGAAACTCATATGGGTTCCCTCTGGTGTGTCTGTCCGTCTGTCAATCCTTATTTTCCTCAAATCGATTCAATGAAAACAATTGAAATTATATTTAAGGGTTTGGGGACAACTTTAAAATTGGAAAAAAATTATCTAGTACATCACGTGACATGTACAATGAAATGACTCATTATGGGAAACACATATGTATACAATATTGAAACTGCAAAATGTAGAGTTTAAAAATATTACACAAAATTTATTAGAATTTATCTTTCGCCATTATCTCCAAAACTCTTCTATTTTAAGAATATTCGGAATATAACTGTTCATTCATAGTCTACAAGAAAACCTCAACAAAAATCCTTGGTTTTCAATTTTCACGAGCAATGAAAATGAGTATAACTGTACAAAGAAGTCAAAATTAAAAAAAAATAGCCTATGGTAATTTTTTTATTTAGTCTATTACTAACTATTACAAAGAAGAGTCAGCCATATTTTAAAATAATAATAACATATGCAATAATTTATAGTACTTAACCCTCTTCAACTGAGTCTCACTCGCGCTTGACAGCTACCACAAGTCACAAGTATAAAACTACAGGTCCTTCTTATCTGTTTTCTTGTAATGTTACACATTTATTAGACAAAACTAATAAATTATATTTCTGTCGAGACTCGTTTAGGATTTACGAACGTATATAAAATAATTATTGAAGTGTTTTGAAATATTTACATAAGCCGAACGTACAAAGCGAAAAAATGAAAACGAAATACGAAAAATAAAACAAAAAAACGAAAAAAAAAAGATTTTTTAGAATAGGATGTAAATAAATTCCGTTATTAGTGAGTGTTTACATCCCAAAAAAAGTAACTATGCCAAATTTTAAGTCAATCGGACCAATAGTTCCCGAGATATCACGATGTGTCAGTCAGTCAGTGATCTTTCGTTTACATAAGTTTGCGGAACAGCTTTTCGTATTTATATATAAATTCAATATAATTTTCACCATATTTTATTTATATTTAATTATAATATCTATATATATATATATGCCATTTTGTAGGTAGTGACAATTCCATTGTTATAGAAATTTTGGGTGTCCTAATCAAAAAATGCGACAAGTAGATTTGACAGTCTTCTCTTTATGTTAACCTAATACTACTTAAAGAATTCTGAAGAGACCGAAACAGGTAAAAACTTGAGGGTACAAAGTCAGGGCTATATGACGGAAGCATTAACACTTCCCAATCAAACTCTTTCAATATTTGCTGTGTGGCTAAAAATGTGTGTGGTCTGGCATTATCATGGTGAAAAATCATACTCTTTTTATTGATCAATTTCGACCGTTTTTTCTCTACTTCTAGCTTGAATCTCATCTATAATGGGCGAATTTATTGGGAGTACATCCAGGTTTCGTTATGGTCTGTAGAGCTTCCTTGGGTTTTGAACATGATTTTTTTCGCATGTTCTTGTCGTAAGTAATCCACTTTTCATCACCAGTGATCAATCTTTTGAAATACGGTTCGGTTTCATTACGTTTCAATAGAGAATCGCAAATTAATACACGATTCATTATATTTTTTTCAGTGAGCTTGTGTGGGACCCAAATATCAAGTTTTTTTGTATATCTAGCTTTTTTCAAATGGGTCAAAACCGTTTTATGGTCAATCTCTAGCTCTTCAACTATGTCGTAAGAACTAATATGCCGATCTTTCTGCACTTTTTCCAAAATATGCCATCAACTTTATCCGTAAAAGGTAAACCGGAACAAGGTTCATCTTTGACATCAAAATTACCGGACTGAAAACACTTGAACCAGTTTTGTACCAGCCTTAGCGACACTGAATTAGAACCATAAAAACAATACAAAAATGACGGGACACCGTTTTTAATTTTAATTTTCTTTTTTTTTTTTAAATATCATTTATTTAATTGTATCAAAGCAGTTCAACCAAAGACATTTTGAAGCAAATTTTTTTCTTATAAAATACGAAAATATTTTGTCCTCGACCTAATAGTATTTATAGATTCTTTTATATTTAGGATTCCAAAATATTTTCAATTATTTATAAGTAAGGGAATTTGACATGGTTTCTTATAAATAAAAACAATGTGAATATTAAAACTCAATTTGGGTTCCACTATCACCTATGTCTATGATTTTGACACTTCTTTTATTATATATATCATTAATACTACAATAATGCTAATTTACGGCTTATTATTGGAGAATCTAAATACAAAACATTTATTAATATTTAAAATCAACCTATTGCAGCGCGCCAAGCACACAATATATATATTTTTTTTTTTTTGTTTTGATCCTTTCGCCCCTGTCGCATGTTGGCGACAGCCCTTGTATGCTTTTTATCAGGTTCTTACATCCACTTTCATTCAGCCTTTTTTAAGGTTTGGCCGGGAATGTGCAAGTGCATTTAATAAAGGTGCTAAATAACTTATCTTAATAATTTTTTTATTTTATTTTTTTTTTTTATTTTATTGTTTTTTTTAATACTAACACATATTTATCTCTATACATTTTATTTTTATATTTACATTACATTTAGCACTATTTGTCTTTGTCTTCCCGCCAACCATTGGCTGTTTATTTATGTCACGATTTATCGTGTTAAAGTCACCATTTGGGTTTATTTTATTCATTGTATGCCATATTAGAGCCGTTCATTTTATTGCACCTTCGCGTGACCCGCTCGCAAAATTCCAAAAATGTTTTTCTGTTTGTTTCGTCGTCAAGGAGAGCCGGAAAACCATGCCTCGCGACTACGACGCCGGTGCCCGCCTCGGTCTCTGCACGCTCTCTCCCGAAGATTGGGCATTCTTCGAGAACGTGCAGTACATCTTGGACCTTATCGGGGGCGCACGCGCAGTACGGCGAATCCTTCAGCTTAAACCTGTTCAGGTACTGAGCGAATCCGCCGTGTCCCGTTAGGGTTTGCGCTATCGGGGGCGTGATCGTGAATCGCGAGAGGACCCTATACGCCCCTTCCACTCGGGGAAAGAAGCACTTGGTTATTTCACCAGTGCCTCCCTCGGTGTAACGCGCCCAGGCTCGCCGCCCTGATCACCTTTTGGCGTACGACAGCGGATAGCGATCGTAATCCGCTGCCGTTTTCTTTTCAGGGCGGCGTTCCTGGCGAGCTCATCAGCACGCTCGTTGCCCGTGGTTCCCGCGTGCCCGCACCCAGAATAGGCGCACTTCCTGCCTTCCGCAACGATATCCCTGATGTCTTGGCGCGCTGCATGGGCCAGAGGGTAGGTGGGGCGGTCAACATCTGCAGCGACGACTTTGAGTCGCTGAAGATGTTGACCAGCCGATCCTTGCCTTCCTTGACCCTCTTTATCGCCCTGTGCAGCGCGAACATCTCTGCCTGGAATACCGTGCAGAAGGATTCGAGCCGGAACGTGAGTTCCCGGATTCCATTTCGTCCCGCCACTCTGTCAGGCCGCACCTACTTTACCTTCGGTCTTACTGCCGTCGGTATATATGTGCGGCCCGACAATGCGAACGGTCGACTGTTGATGGATCCAGGTCTTCAACGCTCTCGAACCCGAGTTCGGGGTGTGCGCGGGATGCGGCATTTCGCGGAAGTCCACGGGCTTCTCGAGCTCCCGGTCGGCACAGACGTCCCCCGATTCACTTCCGCGCTTCACCTCATAGAGTCTGGCTGCTTCCCTCACCCGTATGTCTAGGGGGAGCAACCTCGCGAGGATCAGCGCGGAATGGAGGGAGACCGTTCTGTAAGCTCGGCATGCTTTCAATGCTACACTGCGCTGTAGCGCGTCCAGCATTTTCCGCACGCCGAGCTTTTTAGTTGCCGGGGCCCAGGCGCACGAAGCGTACGTGACTATCGGCTCTATCGCGGCGACGTATATCGTCCTGACTATCTCGGACTCAACCCCAGGTAGCCTTGGCCGCCCTGGCTATGCCTTTATAAATGCTGGCAGCCCTTTGCAGCACACGTGCACGCCTTGGGTGGGTATGAAAGTCAGCCCCTTGTCTATTGTAAGACCTAGGAGGCGGATCTCGTCAACAAGGGCAATTTCTGTGTTGCCCATGCGAATGACCGGGACATCGAACTTCAGTTTTCTGGTGAGCACCATCGCGTTGGTTTTCGATGGTGCAAACCTCAACTTGTTTCGATCGCCCCAGTCCCTCACATGGGCTAGTGCCCTGTTGGTCTCCGCCTCCAGTGCTGAGGCTGACTGTCCGGAAAACATCAGGACCACGTCGTCCGCGAACGCCTGAACGTATACACCGAGGTCCCCGAGTTCGCGGAGGGGAGTCAGGACGAGATTCCAAAGGTTGGACCGGCTATCGAGCCCTGTACAACCCTTCGAAGTCATCCTCCTGGACTCCCCTCCGGCGTATCGGACCACCACCTCCCGGTCTCTCAGGTAACCCATTACCATGCCGTAGAGGTTTACTGGGCATTTGTGGACGAGCAGTTGGTTTCGTAAAGCCGGCCACCACGCGTTGTCGAAGGCCCCCTCGATGTCCAATGACACCATCACAATAATTCTTTTGAGATTTAACTCATTATGGATGTGTGTCATCAGATCGTACAAGGAGTCCTCCGTCCCGCGCTGTGGCATGAAACCATACTGCCGCGTCTGCAGCTTCGGCATTATATGCCATTGGATGCGCCAGACGAGCATCCTTTCCACGGTTTTTCCCATTACGGGGAGAAGGCCTATGGGACGGTAAGACTTTGGACGGGAGTAGTCGTCCTTACCTGGCTTCGGTATCACCTTTATGGTCGCTACCTTCCAGGACCGAGGAAAGTATCCCAGCTGCAGACATTTGTTCGCCACAGCTAGGAACAATCCTAAGTCCCGCAAGATGGCAGTCTGGCATATGTCCGAAGTGAACCCGTCAATCCCAGGGGCTTTTTTGGGATTGAATGCTTTAAGAGCCATTTTCACTTCAGCCCCAGTGAAGGGCGGGTCCATCCCGGACAAGATATCCAAAGCCTCCGGCGGGCAGAGACTCCCGTCGGTTCGTCTTCTTAGTTCTATACGGTCATCAGGTGGTATTCGCCAGGAGGACGGCAGACTCGTTCGGGCTGCACGTCTGCCCCGAGTCGTTGATAAGTAAAACATCCTCCCGGTTTCTCCCAGTGTTCCTGATGACCCTGTAGATACCATCCCATATGCTCTCCCTGTCCTGGGCGGTGCAAAACCGTTTCCAGCTCGTCGTCTGGGCATCCGCTGCTGCCCGTTCATAAACCTCCTTGGCCCTCACATATTCCTCGACCACATACCGGCGTCTGCTAGGGGCTGCATTTCGGATGCGACGCTTTTTGGTGTTCGCATCCCTTTTCAGCCCCTCTAGTTCGGGACTCCACCAAGGGAGCTTCGGTCTTCGCATCGAGCGCTTTCGCGGTATGGCAGAGTCGCACGCGTGCTGGACGCATTCGGTGTACAGATCCACGACCTCGTCGAGTCGGTCACACGAGTCTACAGCCTCCACCGTCCCGGCAGTCAGAGCCCTTTCTTCCTTCGCGTTATCAAACGCTGTTAGGAACTCCGACCACCGAGCCTTCGCTGTGTTGTAGATTCGTGTGCCCCGGAAGGGTTCAGGTCCGGACCGCCCCCCGGTGCGTACGTTGAACATGACTGCGTTATGGTCCGAGGATGTTACTCCTCGGACCACTTGCCATTCCTCCGCTCTATCCAGTAGAGCGGAGCTGCACGCAGTCACGTCCACCATACTTCGCAAGAGACGGTCCCCCCTGTATAATTCGAACGTAGGGATATTCCCTTCGTTGAGTACATGTAACCCCTCCACGTCGAGGAAGTCGCAGAGCTCTGTTCCCCTCGCGTCGTCGCGCTCACTGCCCCACCACACGCTCCATGCGTTGACGTCGCCCCCCAGGATGATTTTGTTCGTCCCGAGCTTCGAGCAGACCCACTTCACGCGGTCGAGGTATGGGCCGATCGGCTTGTCGCACTCGAAGTAGACCGACACGACGCCAATTCTGCAGTTCCCGGCCGTGACTACACCAGCGGTGACGTTTTCGTCGATGAGTGTTTGATCTTCCTCGACGTCCACGTCACTGTCCAGGATTAGGATGGCGGCTTTACGGGTCCGGCACGCAGGGCCACCCGTTGGATGACCCTACAGCCGGGTACCGCTTGAGCTCGCCAGTATTGCCCACGTAGGGCTCCTGGACTAGTGCCACTGCAATCTCGCGCCTGCTCGCTCAACCAGCAGCTCCGCCGTAGCGAGCTTGCTCCGCTGCAGGTTGGATTGAATGAACCGCAGAGATGCGTGGTCAGCCTCACTTCCCAACGACAAGCCGTCAGCCATGTGAGTACGGTTTTGGGCAGCCGCCCGCCGCTAACAGTACGCGACCTTCGTCCGCGCTATAGCGTCCCATTTGGCGCGGACGCCGCATTCTTGGCTAAGTGCCGAATGGGCGACGTCCTCGCAGCCGGCTCGTGCAGTTTATGCACTTTGGGGGTTGAGCAGCTTTGCGGTCTGGACACGTGGGACCTGTATGATCGCCTTCACAGTGCGCGCACTTGTCATTTTGTTCTCGGCACCATTTCTTGCTATGGCCGAAACCAAGACAGCGCGAGCACTGTACTAGAGGCGACTGGTCCCAAACCGGTCGCCGCTGCAACCCCACATACACGTAGCCGGTTTTATGAGACGCATATATAGCGCGGGCGACACCTCGAGGACCGGATGGCACTCGGGGGTTTCGCGCACGTCTGCGGTAGCGGACTCGCGCCTCGACCTTTCCCCAATCGAGACCTTCGGTGGTGTGCCCATTTTGCCTCATTAGCGATTCAACGATCTGTGCGTCAGAATTGACCTTCAGGACATCCCGTATAATGATAAGTGGTAGCGATGGCTCCGGTTTGGACACGGAGATCTTTAGATTTAGTTTTAATGCGCGTCTCGATGCGCTTGATAGCGTCATCGGACGCATGTGAGGACGACCTTCTGGTTCCTGGCTTTCCTCACTCTATCCACCCCACCCCATTTCCCTTGCATCAACCACCTCCCTGATGGCTTTGACCACCTGGTCGCTGGTGTGGTTGGCGCATCGGGACGAGACGATAAGGGTGTGGGCAGCGGCGATCTTTGGGCCAGGAACTTGCGGCTTCGCGGCCGCTTGCAGTTTCGGCTTTGCCGCAGCCGCCGCATAGGTCGTCGGCTTGATCTCCAGTGTCTTGCGGAGCCCCTCCAACTTGTTGGGGATGTCCATCCTGTCTATGGCGTCCTGCGTCCTCTTGATCTCGGCCGCCATGTTGGCGACGGCGGTTTCCACCCTCAGACATCTGTCGAGGTGGTGCTCCGTCGTCTACACACAATATATTGAAATCTCTTTGAAAAAGTCGGCATCAATAATAGTGTTAGTATATAGGTTTTTAGGTTATCAGCGAATAGGAAAGTTTTGGGATTAAAAAAATCTGATGACCGATTATTTATGAAAATATTAAATTACACAAGACCAAAGACACTGCCCTGTGGGTCACCTGACGAAATTATGATACAGTTGGAACCCATTTACGAGTACTGTAGAGTCTTTGTCCACCACGAAAATGTCATCTAAAGATTAACATTGTACTACAATGGAGAATGCGAACAAAATCATAATCTAAAACTTTCCGTCTATAGGTAACAAGTGAGTCAGTCTAGTGTAATATGCTTATTTGTAACTAGTCCGCAATTTATGATGCGCAAGATCAAACTTTTTATATAGAAATATCACCAATGTCCGCTCAATAACTAAATTATAGATCTCTTTGATACCCATCATAGCTTAGTGCGAATAATAAAAAAAAACAAATAAATAAATTGAAAAAGTGCAGTGATGGCTCAGTGGCTAAGAGAGTTGACTAATGATTTTTTAACTAAGAGGTATTAAACTTCACATACTGTGACTTAGATGAAAACGTTAAGGCGTGGGTATCGGACGCCGTCACCGATGTGGCGACAGCGGGCATCAGCAGCCCCCGACCCTCGCCGGACCAGCGTGAGGGGCTCAAAGTTTCAAATAGAAGGATCATGGGAAAAAATACTTTAACAGTAAGCCAAAAAAAGAAACCTGACATAAAAGTGTAAATCGTTCGATACACAATAGCATCATCAGTATAGATTTTTTTTTATTAAGAAAGAGAACACTGCTCCGGGTGCTGTCACAGAGTTGAAGGATCAAACGGCGTGTTCCTAGTAGTTCCGATTGGGACGTCAAGTTCCACACCCTAACGCTGCGACGTCGCGCGGATTGCAATCTCGTAGGGTTTTCATTCCCTGTGGGCAATACAGGATTGTTGCCGGATATTGAAAAATGTTTAACATTTTTCGACACCTTAAATAATGATTAACACCAAAATAAATATTCTTGACCACATCGACTGATTGAAAATCAAACTGAGTTACAACTCAGTCTGTTGCCAATACCTATACCAAAACAATTATCAAGCAATTACAATTGTTTAATTATTATAAAAAAAATGCAATTTACTGCTGTTTTAAAAAATGATACACATTTCCTCTACGCATTTCGGCTACAAAATTGAAAATTTTATTAAAATTAAGGTAGGTAGTATTGTTTTTAGTCCGATTTTCAAAAATCTAAATTTCTTGAAAATTGTGTATATGCGCGTGTGCGTGTGTGAGCGCGTGTGTATGTATGTGAATGTGGTATGGGTGTGGGTGTATTGTGGCATTCCAAGAAGCTTGTTTTAATTTTGATGTTCTGTAGATTTAATAACAGTCGATTATGTAAATTTTGAAAAATTCAAAAAAATAGTGTAAAAATATTTTAATTAAATAATTTCTAAACTATTTAACTGATCGATTCCTAAATCTAATCAGAACTATTTCCAATAAAATCGTATTAAATGCTGTAAGTTTGATCGAAATCAGTTCATTTCTTTGAGAGGGATTGTGAAATAAAAATTTTTAACAAGTGATTTGTAATATTTTTGGGTTTCTAAAAGTTCATTTTTTAAAACAAATTTCATTTTTGAGCTCGAAAACTGTGTTATAAAGTCACAATCAATGAAATCGGTTAGATTTATAAAAAAAATATAGTTGTCAGTTATTGTAAATGTTTTTGTTTATAAAGCGCTTTAAAAACTATATTGGATGCTGTAACCTCTATTCAAATCTTCTTCGTTGAATAAAAGATATTTTTACAAACTATTTGAAAAACAATAGAGTAATTTATTAATGCCTCTGATAGTTTTGAAAAGAAACTCTGCTAAATTTAATCTCGACTAACGTTTTCCCGCTTCCTGAGGTCGAAAAAATTCTTGCTAAAAATTATGCAGGAAGTTTTGTGACTGACCGCTGCCCAGATTTTTTTAAGTATTAGGGTTCCGTAAGATACATGAAAAAAAAGAACTCCCATAGGATCACTCTGTCTATTTGCCAGTCTGATGCAATCAATTTATACTGAACCTACTGAACCACTTAACTCTAAAAATTGGTACACATACAAATATCAACGCACCAAACACGGACGTGATTTTAACTGCGACCACAAACAAATTTGGATGAGATCCGAACAAACATAATAGGTAACATATACAGTGTACGGAACCCTCCCCACGCTAGTTCAGCTCGGACTGACTCGTTCGTTTCTTATTATTTATTAATTAAATAAGGAAATTCTATTAAGGACTCCCAACCACTTCTCGGAACGTTTCTAAGTGCCTCGTGTGATTTTTCAAAGTGTTCCGCAAACGTTTCATTTCCAAATATGCCAACTTTACTTTGAAAGTTTCGATTGTGCCATGTCTTTATCTAGATAATCGGCATGATCAGCTTTTCGGATCGGCGTCGAGCGAGCACGCGGCCGTTCGCGCAGCCAAACCCCGCGTCGCGGAATGACGAAACGTCCCGCAGGACTGCGCGACCGCATTATGCGGAATTGCGGTCCCTGCGAGGGTCACCCGGACCGCTGGCATTATCTCGAAATATGAGACGGCAACTTCGTGCAGTTCATTGTTACAGTTTCGTTGCGAACACGTCGATGATAATCGACACTTTGTCGCGTCATGTTTTATAATAGGACCCCAAACTCCTACAGTATGGGGTCCTATTGTGATCAGATAATGTTTTGAAATGTATTTAATTTTAAATTGGAAAATGTCAAAACGATAAGAGAGAGGTTGCGATTGCTGTTTATTGTATAAGAAAAAAATGACAATTAAAAAAAAAAAAAATCGACTGCATAAAGGTCAACTAATAAGATTATACACAGCAACACTTGCGTCAACAACACAAATGTAACGACGTTTTAACTGATCGAAATTAGTTTACAAGTTTCGGATACGAGGGAACATAGGTACGGGCATCACATATGTATCACATACAAGTATATCACATACAAGCATCACATACAAGTCGGACATGCAACCCTCCTTTTGGCCTTCGCCGCAATCGAGTAAAAAAGAAAGTATTTTTCATTCCATTTTAAGCATAAAATAATTATAAATAGAAGGAAACTTTCTTTGTACCCATCTAAAAGCAGTGACTGAAGATTTAAATTTCAACAAGTTACATAAAACTGATTTGATTATTTAAAGGCCAATCCTTTGCAAAAGAAACTGAAATAATTCACTGCTCCATTAAAGTACTAAAAAGCAATATCTAGTTCTTCATTACTGTTGTCAGAGTTAAAATAATGAGAGAATTTTAGTAGTTAAGACAAAACAATAATAATATTTATTATTTTAATCAATTCAAGTACTTCAATAATACTAAAAATTCATTACACCGAAAAGACGATCTGTTGCCAGTGTTTGAAACAGTGTTATGCAAATGAAACAAACATTTTGCAACCAGAGACTATTTGATAGCTGTACTTAATCGAGGCCGATACAATTGTTTGACAGACTATGAATAGTGGACGGGAGATGACGTAGCGCAGCAATCATTATCTGTAGACGATCGGAAGACATTGTGATATCTTCTGTTCGCCTTTTTCTCATGAGAATAAGAGGAACGTCCGGATCAGACCAGATTTACATCAGAATAAAGCCAAACACTCCTTTAGTTACGCAAATATTAGAGAGATTTTAATATTTTTGGAGTTTACTCCTTAAGAATAGATTTCATATTTAGGCCCGGGTTATGGAATTTTATGGGAGTAAAATCAAGTGTTAGATAAATGACGTTACGCTATCGTCATGGTTACTGAAATAAATAAATCGTCATGGTTACTGTTCACATATCAATCAATCAGAATGTGACAAATGTAATAAATTTTCTCCACGAATCATTGTTAGTGTATACAGAAGGGGTTCAAAACTATTGAAGAAACGTTACCATGAATTTCCACTTATACTTGGTGGAGATTTTAATATTGATTTTAATAAAGAAGATGGTTTCCATTCAGTACAATTTCTGAAAGATGAACTGAACTTAGATTTAATTTCTGACAGAACACTAGGGACAACTAGATATGGTACAACTATTGATGCGATGTTTTCACGATTTATCACACATGTATCTTCCGACATTCATGTATCATATTTTAGTTACCATAAACCTATTGTTTCAGTGTTTAATGATACCGCTATTGTTCCTGTGATAAACATTACGCAAGATAACGTCAATGATAGAGAAAATCAATCTTACTAAAAATTTTATTGTATAACAGAATTATTTTCAATATTTTCTTAAATGACGAATTAATTGTTTTATTATTAACATAAATAAATGAATTGTGTATTATGCTTTGAATAATATAATAGATGCTTTCGTTTACCATTATACTAATCTACATGTACGATATCATCTTAAAGTAGTAAACTCTATTCGTGCGTCGGAGCTGACACACTTTTTTTCAAATTTATATTGAAAGTGACAATTATAAAAATGGCCATATCGCACATTCTATTAAAGACCGTCGATTTGGAATAATAAATAAAATCGATTTTCTTTCCATAAAGTAAATAATCTATCCATCGAAAACCGCAAAGTGGCCATAAGCTGACTCAGAGTTAAGAATTACAGCGGTTAAAAGAACAATAGATTCATGTGCCAAAGAGAAACTGCGTGTGTTATCACGGCATCAATTCTTACGATCTGCGGCCCTTTCACTGCGTGCAGCAGCGCGGGAGAAGGACGGAGCGGAGCGAGATACAAAGGGATAGAAAAATAGATTCATGACTTTTTTAGAGAAAGACCTAGACTCACAGTCGAAGAGGTACGAGATGTAATTTATCTTTTATACGTTTCGATTCGATGGAAACAGAATTTTGCCCTACTGTATGCGGTAGAGGATATTGTCTCGAAAAGCAACGTATAACTCTCTGGCGAAGTAATCACCACATCAGTGATGACGGTCATTAGCTCCAATCCGTATCGGGCCAGCACGGAAGGCTTAAGGTACACTCTTTGAAACGAAAAGATTGTGGAAGGATAGGCCTTAACAGTTGGATCATAAACCCGATACGATAAGTTGAATATTTGTACGAGGACAGCGAGCTGAGTAAACAAACTCAACGACCTACATCATCACTGTCGTGCTGGAAGCCAAAATCGGAACTCCTCCAGTAAAGTGTCTCATCTCTTAGGCCACGAATAGCTTCCAGTATTACACAAAAAGCTATACGAAATTGGACATTTACTTGAAGAAGCCAAAGCGCTTCAATTTTTTCTGAGACATTGAGGCGCTTACAGGCATCCGGCCGGCGGTGGTACCTGCGGGCGCGTCGCGACTCCCGACGCCGTCCTTCGACAATTTCCGCACGTATTCCAACTTCGGTCTCATTATCCGCCCAGGGACTAGTGCCTCTCCCGGAGGCTCCCGTTTAATTTTTGATGCACGTACATTCAAATTATTTACTCCCCGCCGCTCCGCCCTCCCCGCCACTTCCGCGGCCGTTCCCGCCCTTCGAATACGCTCCGTCTCGTCGTTTTTTTTTTCTCGAGTTGATTAAATTTTAATCCGGATCCGCGTGTGCGCCTGCGAGAGTAACGTCTTTAAGAGACGCTCGATATTGTGCGATTCGAGCGCCGGATGATGTAATTACGAACCGATTACGCAGCGCGCGCGCTTCCCCGCCGCATCGAGATTGGTCCTGAATGTTGACGGATTCCGTTTGCAATATATAAATAACAAGCCTTCAAACGAAACATTGAGAAGAATATTCACATACGAATGGGAACTAAATTAATTTTTTCGATACGATATATCTCACGTTATTATCGCTTCATACGCAATTTCAACACTTGAAAATCCAAGTCATAACGGCCTTCCAAACATTTGATAACCCAAGATGGATTATAACGAAAAGCCTAACTTATGAAATCCTTAATCTAAATTATAAAAATTGTGGGATAGTACTTAGGTCTCAATAGATAATAACAACAATAACATTAATATTATAGAGATATATAACTATTTTTTCTTAGGATAAGACGGTAATATTATAGAATCAAAACTTAATCTTGATTTATGTTGGACGTTCTATCATTTTATTACTTTCTCAGTGACTATAATATGTAAACAATTTTTTTTCCGTATGAATACATACACTTTATTGAAAAATAAGGTGGTCACTGCCGTTTATGGATATCAGTACCCTCAGAGGATATACCAGCGTGGTCTTTTAGGTAAAAATAAGGTACCTCTTGCAGAGGTAATGGATAGATAACGGGGCAGTGGTTCAATGGAAGGGGGGAAATGGACCACCGGAACTCTCACTCGTTGGACAAAATAAAACAGTAGAAGCTGCTACTCCACGTCTGTGTTCCGTGAAAGTATGATATCTCACCAGTCGAGTCGGCTCATTTTCGTATTGTCGAACTTAATAAGTAAATTAATCCATTGACAAAATTTTCTGTTTGTTGAGGTATTATAAGTCACGCGCATAGAATTTAATTATTGTAGCTTTTGCATATCAATATTATTTTAAAACAACACAATGCACATTTTGGCAAACTGTATCTGGATAAATAAAATTTTCAATACCGTATTTTGTGATAATTTTGATTACATAAAAAAAAACCGATTCTGAAACTCAAACAGCCGTAGACATAGAAGGGGTCAAAAATTGTTCAAATATCCAATATTAATCGAGCCACTACCGAGTAATACACTCTCATAATATTCTCATTTCATATTGAAGGACTAGGGACATTCGAGGCCCAACGTGAGCTGCTGACGGCCGCCGTCGCCAGTACGATGGCGACATCCGGAACCTAAAACCTGACGCGCTCTGCAAACCACGGAGCGTGTGTAGTAAGCTGACTCGAGTGAAAAATCCATCAGTCACTTCGCCCGTGGTCTAGATCGGACCCCAGGTTGGAAGGCGGGCCCTTATCAACCTCACTTACGTTCGGGCTCGACGACATTCACGACGGGCTCGTGTATCGTCAATGTCGTGCGTAAATATTATGCAGTACGCGCCTGGCACGCGGTGACAACTTGGTCCGGCGCACTGGAGCATTGTCTGTGACGGTGCGCATTTTTTAACTCCGCTAAATTGTCTAGCGTTGAAATGTCCTTAACTTGGATGTCGATTTTTCACAGAAGAAATGTATGCCCCGAATACATAAACGTGGCTGACAGTCATTTTTTTTTAAGTAATCATAAAGACAACCGCCAAACAGATTATTTGTAACCTATATTTAACTAGAAATAATGAAATAGCTACTAATTTTTATGCCATCCTTGTTTTGATATTCCAATATGCAGGCGCGTCTAATAAAAATGTATCTCGTCGACCCTGCAGCGAACGACAGATCGTTCTTACTCTTAACGCTCTCATCGTAGGATTTAATTAAAATAGCTATTTTCTCGTCGTACACACTGAGAAAAAAAATTGGTCACTTCAACCAAAAGTTTAATTAACGTAGGGGATTTGCGTAGTTGATTCTGAGCGAACCAATATTTTGGTTGTCTCGTCCGGCCTAAATGTTCGTCCGATTAATCCGGCTGGTTAAATTATAGGCATTATTCGTTAATAAAACGAGTTACTCAGTTATCGCAACGGAATATATTTAGCCAACACAAATTCGAGCTTGGCTAGAAATATTTTTTCAGTGCACTTCAATTTTCAGTACACAGCATGAAAGGTTTTAAAGCCCGCCGTTTCATTCCCTTCGAGGTTCTATTATATTTCTTAGTTCGTACTTTCTATGGGTTTTAAACATTCTAGATCGTACTTTCTTCTTGTAACTCTGGGATACTACTGAACGGTCCTCTTAAACGATCCTCAGCCGTTTGATTGCCAAGTTACTCTGTTCAAGGGATCTTCAAAAAACTCAGCAGAAAACACCCGTAGCGTGACAAATCTCCTGCCTAATTTTTTGATACTTGTAGAATTTTTTTGCTTTTCAAATTATTTATTTGTGTAAAGAGTTTATGTGTTTGTTTATTTGATGTAGCTTTGTATTAGTTTCTTTGAATAGAAAAGTGTAATTTTTTTTTCGTTTTCGCTGTATTTAGCAAATTTGAACTTTTTTTTTCGAACGAATTTGAAAGTCTACTTTAAGAATCACTAAGTATAGCCATTAAATCGAATGGAATAATTTTTTTAATAAAGTACGAGCTCCGAAAACTGAGAAAAAATAATTACATATATAGCTATTTTTCACGCGTTTATATGCTTTGAAAATTACCAAAACGTAGTTGATGCTCTATTTTAATAATAAACATGTCTGTCGTGTGTCAATGAATGGACATTTCTTTATCACTGTTTATCCGTTTTATGCACTTTTGTCTTTACAACTGATAAGTAGTTGTTATAACATCAAAAGTAATTTCAGGTTATATTTAAAAGAGTTTATCCAAAGTTTGTTCCATACTGTCATCAAATATATTATTGGAAATCAAGATGCTTTTTTAAAGATAAACAAATTTACATATTTTATTTCATTTCCAGAAAACTTCGCATTAAAAAATTATTAATGTGAGTAAACTTTAAAAAACTAAAGAAAATCGATAAACACTGTAACTCAGTATTTGTTTTAATATACATACTTTCATTCTCATCAAATTGAATGATTATACTTGAACCATAATAAAGCAGACGGAGCCGGCATTTGAAGCTTTTCAAACACAACAAATAAGCACGCGCGTTAAGCTACTACACATGTTAGCTTACCCCAAAACCAAAGTAAACAAAGCTATCCGACCCGCTTCCGAGCCAAAACATTTGATTAGTAAAGTTTCATTTGGCGGGCGCGCGACGCCGCGGATCTGCGGGACGTGCCGGCGTTCTTTCGGCGCTCGCGCGGCGGGTTGGCGGGCGGGAGGGGGCGGGCGCCGCCCTGGACGCGACGCCTTGAAATAACAATTAAAAATTGACTATTATATCAATTTTCAATTGTTATTTCGAAGCCTATATTAATAGGCTTCGAAAAAACTAGTGAACTGAGAACAAAACGTGCGTGTTGAAAGTCACGAGACCGCGTCAAACGGTTGTGTTAACTCGATGTTTACGGAAAACACGTTATCAGACTGTTATGTTTTTTTTTTATTTATTTCTGAGTAAACAAGGGTAAAATTATAATAACTTTCTTGTATTTTACATAAAATTGAACAAAAACATGGTTTTGTATCGTACGTCCAAGAATTGACATCCTCGTAATTTTTCTCGATTAAAGCTTCGAACGCATAAAAAGCGCTTACAATTTTGAATAGTACTTGTAAAATATTGACTAGTCTTTTTCGACCGCTACCGATGCTCGACGGACCTTCGTCTTGATCTTAAAGTTTAAAGAAAACCACGAAGTAAATCTAGAGTTAAATCTTTTTAACATCCACGCTAAACAAACTGTGAGATGCTCGAGACCGCTGAGTCCATGAGTTGAAAGAGGGAACGCTCGGGTGAGCAATCTCCTAAAGAGCCTTGTTTGCAGAAAAATAAATAAAGTTACGTTTTTTTTTTGTCGCCATGAGATGACGACGTCGCTGAACTTATAATATTTTGATTATGCATAATAACTACAAGACGTCAAAATATCTCGTAATTATAATTAGTCAAAAATTATAGAAAAAATATAAAAAAACAAAATTTTCAAGACTGTAATACGCATTTAATGCCTATTTAATATTATTATTAATAATATTAAATAGGCATTAAATTAATTAATATTCTTAATAACATTATTTTCTAAGACAATAGAGGAACCTCTTGCAAATATTTGACATTACATAAGAATTTTAATAACTCGGTAACAAGAAAAACCTAAAATAACATTGATTTAATGGCTGACACTCCACCCATAATGACAGAGGAAAAAAATCATTACAACAAAAAATGTATATTCAATCTGAGGTATGAAAATATACAGGGAACGCTAAGCAAGAAATTGTAAATATAATTATTTATAAACTATAGTGATATCTATATATTATGTGTAACAGAACATTGGCTTAGAAGTCACCAGTTCATGTTTAGCGTCAGTACGCACCGAGTAGCAAGTTCGTTCAGCAGAGCTATACGTGGCGACTCACTGATAATATTTAAAAATAATATAAAATACAAAGGACGTCCAGGTATTGTGAGCCTATCTATTGAGCGAAGTATTGAAGTGGCTTGCATAGAACTCAAGCGGCGTATTGTATTAAGCGTATACAGACTCCCAAATTCATCATGTGATGTTTTTGGAAAAATTATGAATGATATATATTTATTTTATGCAAAATATGTTTTGTATAAAATAAATAATAATAGTAAATATATTTCTTTATATAGAGATTTTGATATAAATCTATTGGATTTTTTTTTATCTATATACTAGAATTAAATCCTTACTTTGATAAAATGTTCACAAATATTAAACTACAGTATAAGTTGGTCATAAATGAATTATTATCTGACCATTATTGACAGCTAGCCACGTTTGAAATCAATGCTGAAAAAAATTACAAAACCAACCTGTGAACACTGGTCGTCTTGAACAGTTCAAAAATAATGTAATAATTAAGTTGTCTAATCTGAAATATTATAACGACCCTAATGAAATGTACGGTTCATTGTTGACTGTGATCAGGTCTGAATGTAATTAAGTCTTTAGATCAAAAAATATTAATGTTAATAGTGCTTTATCATTCAGCGATTGGGCGTGGGTGGGCATTCACACTAGCAGGCGTAGATTACACATACTGTACGAGGAAAAAATGTACAATCATTTGGATACGTTTAAAAGCCGCAAAGTCAATAAAATAAAAAAAGTACAGATATGATTAAAACTACTTGGAATATAAACAACAAAGAAACTGGAAAACACACAACACATTATTCAGAATTTAGAATAAAAATGACCGATAACATTTTAAACAAAACTATGGACGTAGCTTTTGATTTTGAAAAATTTTAGTCATCGCCCACTCTCGCTGAATCTCTATTGAAGCGTAAGGTTGTGGCGTTGCATTTTAATTTACAAATGTCAAGTATAATGATATTCTTAAAGCCTTTAAATCGATAAAAATTAAAAAGACTGCTGATTTTGATGGCCTCTCTATAAAAATAATTAATTCAACAATAGACTGCATTGCTCTATGCTCAGTATCGATTTTTAATGCTTGTGTTGATGGTGACGTGTGTCCAAATCTAATAAAGAAAAGTAAAATAATGGTTAGTAAAATTTTCGAAAAACTGATCGTCAATCAACTATCACGGTATTTTTATAACAATAATTTGATGAACGTTAAACAGTTTGGTTTACAAAGGTTCGCTCAACAACCAACTCCGGTGTTGAGCTTATTCAGCAGATTTTTAGTGCCTGCAAGGAGTCACGGGACGCAATTGGTGTTTTCTGTAATTTGATTGATTGATTGATTTTATTGATCCAAATTAATCGAAGGCATTTCATTGCGTTTGTCATGATACATTGATCAAGAAACTACATTACTACGGTGTCAGGAGCCTCTCACTTGGATTTCTGGAGTCATATTTGAGTGGCAGAGTTCAGAGGGTTGATGTTAATGGTAATAGGTCTTCGGGATCTGCAGCCAGTATGGGTGTGCCACAGGATTCAGTTCTTGAACCATTTTTATTTCTAGTTTATATTAATGATCTACCACACTTTGTGTAGTACGAGCATGGGATTGTACTGTTTGTTGATGATAAAAGCATTGTGGACGCGACTATATTTCTCGATCTGATTTTAGATACTAAGTTATAGAGGAATTTCCATATAACAAAATTGGCGAAAAAGCTTAGTCCTGCAGCAAATCCAGACAACAGAATTCTTATGACTTAGAAATGAAAGCACCGCGAGATTAGTTATTTTAGTTCCTTTCAAACTCTCTAACTCTCATGACCTATGGAATTTTATTATGGGGTTAAACATCCGATATAAAAACAATTTTTGTGAAGCAGAAACGGGTTATTTGTGGTATTTATAAATTTCAGACCAACAGCATATCTCGGAGAAAAAATTAAAGAAATTGATATTTTAACTTTACCGTCACAATACATAAACGAAAACCTGGTATATGTCAAAGGAAATACAAAATCATTCCAAAAAATGAGCGACATTCATAATATTAATACTAGACTTAAGGATGACCTAGCTGCTCATAAAACCAGATTCAGCAACGTTAACAAATCGTTTAAGGGGCAATGCGTGCGCTTTTATAATAAAATTCCAGTCGAAATTAAATTCAAAATTTACTATTTCATAAATTTAAAACTTTCATTAAATAAAATTATGTGGTAAGGGATATTTTGCTCTATCTAAATATATTAAGGAAAAAAATCCGAGGGACTGAACTGCCCTACTATCATGCTATTACATGTAATTTTCAAATGTCGTGCTAGTTTTATTGACTATCTGCCATGTATCTTTGAGCGAAGCCGAAAAATGAATCAGCATTTAGAATGGGTGTTAAGGTTAATAGCGAAACCTATTACCTACGAAAGAAAGATATTTTTGATTTGATTTGTTAAGTTTTGAAAAAATATAGTGTAGATAATGGCAGTAAGATACATCCTTGAACGTAATGTGGTTCGATAGATACTTTCAAATCTTTATAAGGTTTAAAAATATTCTTTTTTTGATTACAAAATATTTCGACTCTGAATCGACATTTTTGTACAGTACAGTTCTTTGTTATTATTAGTGTCGTCTTTATAGGGCCCATGCCTTGATAATTGACTATTTTTAGTTCAGTCGAGTTTTTATTTTCTCCATCTTTTTAGGGTTCCGAACCAAAATGCAAAAACGGAACCCTTATAGTTTCGTCATGTCTCTCCGTCCGTCCGTATGTCACAGGCATTTTATTCAAAAACTACAAGACGTATATATATATATGAAATTTATAGTGTAGGTGTCTTTTATGAGCCGCTACTTAGTTTGGTAGTTAGATATAAAAAAATAAATATTTCTAGAGGGGGCACTTCATACATGTAAT
This sequence comes from Eumeta japonica, assembly GCA_005406025.1. Lineage (NCBI taxonomy): Eukaryota > Metazoa > Arthropoda > Insecta > Lepidoptera > Psychidae > Eumeta > Eumeta japonica. Next base: position 192,845 of record BGZK01000541.1, read on the forward strand.
AGAAGCTAAAAAATTTTTTACAGCAAATATGAACGAGTCGCATATATTTTGGCAGTTCTTTTAAAAACATTTTAAGGTTTCTAAGAATATTTTCTGATTATGTAAATAATTTCGGAAATATCGCTCCAAAAATTGCAGAGATTGTGTCCTCCCCTCTATTTTCTAAACCGTTTTTCCCAAACATATGAAAAAAATAGAGAAAGTAACGCATAATAAATACTTTCAACGAAAATTATTATGAACATGCTCGTATATATTGTTTTTGAGTTACTGCCGAAAAACAGTGATTTTCAACAAAATAATGTAGGTGCCATGAAGATACGGTCTTTTGCTCATGCACTTTAACTTACACTAGTTTAATAGTAATAATCGACATACCTACTTGTTTTTCTAGATATAGGCGACTAAATTGCTTTTAACTGTTCTGCGCGGGAAACATTGAAAAAGTGTAATTACGTACTTTATTCATCTGTAGTGCATTTCTTTATAATATTGGCTTCGCAATCCTATAATGAGCATGGCCCGACATGCTCTGAGCCAGTTTTAAATTTTTGGTACGATTCTATCCTATTCTTAACTTTAGTATAAAAAATGAAATCCGAAATCCTAACCGGTTCGAGCTAAAACCGGCACCATCGTCCATGCTATTATGCTGAGCTGGAACCAATTAGGCATTCTTCATATAGTTTTCAAGTTTGTGATTCCTATTTTTAGGGTTTCGAGCAAAAATGGCAAAAACTGAACACATAATTTCGTCATGTCCGTCTGTTAGTCCGTTCGTATATCATAGGTATTTTATTCAAAAACTACAAGACATATATTGATGAAATTTATAGTGTACGTGTCTTGTATAAGGCACTACTTAGTTTTGTAGTTAAATAACAAAAATAAATATTTCTAGGAAAGCACTTCCTACATGTAACGGAAGCTAAAAGAACTTTTTTTCAGCAAACATAAACGAGTGGTACATATTTCAACACTTTTTTAAAAAATATTTTGTTGTTTTTAAGCAATTTTTCTGATTAAGTAAATAATTTCGTAAATAATCGCTCAGAAAATAGCAGAAATTGTGTCGCCCTTTATATTCTAAACCGTGTGAACAAAAATATTTTTAAAAAATAATGAAGGCACACTTAATAAATATTTTGAACCAAAAATATTCTTCATATGTTCCGATATACAGTTTTTGAGGTATTGCTCAAAAACTGCGATTCTCAACAAAAGAACAGAAGTGCCATGAAGATACGATCTTTGCTGACGTACTTTAGTTTACACTAGTTTAGTAGTAACAGTCGATAAACCTATTTATTTTTCTAGATATAAGCGACTAAAGTGATTATACTATTTTGTGCGGGAAACATGTAAAATGTGCAACAACGTCCTTTTTTCATTTGTAGTGCATTTCTTTGTAATAATGGCTCCGGAACCCTATAATGAGCATGATCATACATGCTCTTGACCAGTTTTTACTACCTTTTGTGATATGGAATCGAATTAAATATTTCTTTTTTTTCGATGAATAGATACATTGTATTAATGTCGACCACAACGATTTGCTATACACTCAATAAGAACTATTTCGTGGGGCTCTTCAGAAATTTGCATTGGTCTTGCTATACACACAACCTCGATCAATATCAATCATTTATATATCAATATCAATAACAATATCAGTTACGTCAGCTGACTAGGAAACTCTATACGTACTGCGCGTGGACTGACACGCGCTTTGAGCGGTCTTTGAACTAACTAACTTACCGGTCGGATCACACTGCAGATCAAGTTCAAGTTTTTAAAGCAATTTATTTAAACTACACGTAAGCCATGATTCAGTAATTATTTTCCCTTTACGTACACCCTATCATTAACCGCTTGCTTAGATATAGTACAATAAACGTTCCGTTCAACTGATTTTATTAGGAAACATTACAAAAACACATCGAACGTAATACGGAGCAACCCTTTTTTTTGTCATCATTTCATCCACGAGCACGAACCGTCGATGCCTGTGTAGCGTTATTTAGGCGGCGCGCCGCGGGGCGGGCGGCGGGCCCTTCCGCCTCTATAACTCCGCTTTAACTGCAAATTACAATGTTCGGATCGCGGCAACCTTAATATCGGAATGTGCCGCGGTTCATTTGGAGGCGCGCCGGCTGCGCTGGCGACCACGCACCCTCGCGGGTCGAACAGTTTCGCGTACTTTCATTACCACCAGATTAGATATCCACGCGAACGCCTCGCCTGAACTTTCTGTGCTTGCATTGTTCAGAGTGTTACTTTCACTTCTGCTAGAATAAATTTCGAAGTTGCGGGCGCGGTTCCGTGCTCGAGACCCTTCTTAGTATTGTAGTTCGTGGTGAACTATAAATAGAGCGCGTTAAACGAGAAAATCTAAGACGATCCGAGTGTATATACAAGTCTTTATTGCCGCCGTATTCTATAAAGGGCATTTTAAGCAATTACCTAATGAGTTTTTGACTTAATTCAAATTACGTTATACGACAATTAAGATAATTTTCGTTTGAGAATATTATTTAAAAGTCCTTCAACTGCGATAATATTTCAGATACATTCTATTTTCATATTTTATTAATAAAAGTTTAAATTTAAAATTAACCATGAATGTTCTAGAAGAGGTCTCAACGAGACTAGTGTGTATTTGTGGACAGATGGACGAGAACATGCATCACGTTCTGTGGGCATGCCCTTTTTACGACATCAGGGCCGAAATGTTAGGCGTTCTGGAAGTGCTGCAAGCGGGTCCGGTTTACTATGTTGATCTCGTCGGTTCTCGGACGAACTTCTGCAAGTTTAAAGAATTTTCGCGTGCTTGGCACAGATGGCGCGGCGGATTGCAGTGAAACAAGAAGAAGAAAGAGGACTGCTCGGCGACGAAGTTCACCGTTCTGGTGTTACAAGCCCTATTAGGGGAGAGTTGCCAAAAGGCACATGGAACAGAGATATAGAATACCTTGCAAGAAGCATGAAGAACCGCGGGATTAGACTTATCGGTGTCTCTCAGTGCTTCTGCAATTCGGCCCATATTACAAAATGTCGGAGGGGCCATGGGAAGCAGTGGGATTGTCCGTCTGTCTGTCTAGACCCTGTTTCTCGAAAATGCGTAGAGATCACATTGAAATCATTACTTAAATCTTAGGTCCACAGTCCCTTGAAGCTGTAAAAAGGCCAACGGTCTAAATCATTCGAGTAAGAAAATACAACCATTTTTGTCGCATATTTTGACAATCACAAATATATCAAAAGTTATGGTATATTTCCCATCCACTAAAAATCATTCAATTTGACTAGTAACAAGATTTCTTAGCACTACTAAAAGAAAAAATCTGAAAATCTTTTATTTGCTTTTATGTCATCTATTTGTGATTAGAATTTGCCATTTATAGTAGGGGTATAGATCGCATTATAAACCAATTTGTGGGAGAAAATTGTATAGCATAAAGCTACGAAATTTTAATATTTTCAAAAAGACGGACATTCAAAATTTTTTGGAAAAAATATTTAGTATAAGAAAAACAGCAGAAGTCTCAGAATTCCCGGACCCATATCTTGCCAGTGTAGTTATCTAAAATACATAAAAATTGTTGAATGTTACCGAGGACGCGAACCCCGTTCGCACTTGTCCGGTGTTTATTAGTTATTTTATAATTTTTGTTTTTATACGGCCGTCTTTTTTTGATTTATTCGATGTTTTTCATTTCATACTTTTTAGTAACAACCTTTTTTCATTAAATCATTCACAGCAGAACTTACGCAAAGAATATTAAACTCCGAACTGTTAAGTTTTTACATAGATTATCAATTATTATGTTTTAATTATTGTAGTTGCTTCGTATATATTCATTTATAAAATTTATAATTAGCTTAACATAAAAAATATTAGACGTCTGTTTCGCTAAAATAATGAGGCTTCGACGAGGTCGAGGCCCGAAATAGCTCGGCTAATTTAAATTGTTTGTTTAGAATCTTCTGTATTGTACACAAAAAAAGACGTACTTACTATCGCTTATCATTAGTACCGCCATCAGTCAGTCGGTGGTTTGCTACCGCCCTTAGGTACCTTCTGCAATTGTTGCGACTGCAACGCAGTGCAGTGGGAACACAATTCCAACTTTAATCCCAAGTCCGCTAATTCAATCAATAACATAATTATTTCCGATAACTAAGTTCAAGAGTCGCAACAACCACTCTGCGGTTTAATATTAGCGATTAGTCAGTTAAAAACTAATCCATTTTCAATTCTAGCATTGATTTAATTCAATCAATTTGTTTGATTTTTAATCAGTTTTGAAGAGCTACTATTGCTATTTTTATAATTTTCTTTACAAATTCGTAATGTAATGATATATTTTCCTTGCTTTTCGGCCCGTGTAAACCAAAAACGAATATTTTCGGCCTTTGACATCGAAAAAGATTACCTTGCCGTATGGTTATGAATTCAAATAATTCGATAATATAACAAGGACTAAGAAGCAGCTGGAGTAATAAAATTTTCTATTTCAAATGCACACAATATTGTGACGTACCTCAATTATTACAAACAAAAAAGATATATTGAATATCAATTTCGATTTAACTTACGTACTTTCCTTCGACTACAAAGATATCGAATATTTTTTTCAATACTAAGAATAAAGAAGATAAATACATCTTCTAAGAACAATACATCTAACTAAAAAGGGTATAAATTACTTTGTGGTCGCTTTAGTGACGGCTTGTACTCAACAGTACCGAACACTACGCTCGTCTAAAAACTGAAGCAGTATTAAACTATATGAGCCGTTTCTGCTCTAAAAACTTTAATTTTCCTCTTTAAGAACTGAACAAGAATTTTTTTTATTGGTTTTTGAATTTAATATTTGACGTCAAAAGGCGATTTATTATTATTACTATTATTATTTCAATAACGATTGATTTTTGATTACAAAGTTTAATATGCCAATTATATGTCTGTTCTCCATAAAAAAGGTAATATCGGTCGCCTCAGAGGGCACGGGAGGGTCGAAACGCATGTCACGTGACACATGATTTCGGAAAACTACATCATTCACAAATGATGTAAAGTTTTCCTCACAAGGAAAACCTATTTATAATGTTTCTTCTTAAATAATTCCCATTATACCTTGAAAATTAACGATTGGCCAATTAAATATATTACGTTGTTTTATCCCTTCACTAATTCATATAAATTATACAGAATACGAACATTATTAATAAACAAATAGAGGATAATAACACATACTCCAGCAACTTCACTAATCGTATGTTTAAGCACGAATTGAAAAATTCAGGAGAGTGATCAATTTATTTAGCAAAAATACTACCGTTTTGAATAAAAATAATGTTTTTTTTGTATAAAATCTATTTCTATTCTTTATTTGTTACAATGATATTTGACGCCTGTGATTTAGCAAATGATATCAATAGTTTTATTCGATGAATAAAATGTTGATGGACATTGGTCACAGATTTTGATAAATTAAAAATTATTTCACAGAAATTATTTTTTTTTATTACTGTACGGAAAAAAAACAATTAAATCCTTGAAATAGATGCTATACTGCACATAACGTCAAACAGCATATAAGTAATATAGACGTACTAAAACAGGTCTAGAAAATAAAGCATTAGTTTTTCCAGCTCAATAAATACAAGGTTCCGTATTCGGACCCAGAAATTTTAGTAAACCGATAACATAACAATGACAATAATCAATATGACTCCTTTTCAAAATAGCATTGAATCGAATTCAATAACGAACTCGCTACAACACCAGTCCGTCATTCCATCGCGCATGCGTAGTAGCCGACCTATTCGCTTAGGAATTAAAAATCGATCATCGGCCGCCGTGATTTAATTGTCACCGTTACCGATCTGTGTTTACTCTTGATACGGCGTGAGGGACGTCGAAGGGCGTAAACGACCACAGGGAACGTGTTGCGCAAACCCCCTGTTTTGTTAACAACAGCTTTTTTTTTTATTGACGTGACAACGTCTTAAATTAGGTTGCGGCTGGGAGTCACTTATGAAAAGTGTAACGCTCGGTAACGTTACGATGAGTCACCGACGAGAGAGGCCCGCCGAATGCCTTGCGTCTCTCTCCCACTCAACTATGATCGGTCTGCCGCGCGCTGCTAGAGAATAGTGCATAGCTTGCAAATGTATTGCAAGTTATTGTATGTATATTTGTATATAAATACGTATGTATGTGTAAAGGTAAAAATAAAATTTTGTTAATATGAAATTCAGTGCGAGATTCTTTGTATAAATTAATGTTTTAAATATAATTCTTTGTATAAATAAATGTTTTAAATTGTTACTATTATTTCATCCTTCTTCCTACTATACGAATGAATATTCACATTAAAATGATTTTACCATTCAAAGTCGTTGTCACGTAAAACTTTCGCCCGTATACCGACTTTACAGGCAACCAATTTTTTTCCGTTTTTAGTGATCCTCGAAATCGTATTTTCTATTAAACATTCGACAAATCTGACTGATTGTTCACAATAAATGTTCATTTCGTTTATATAACTCTACCGTCATTTCTCAGGGGGACAGCAGAAACGGCGGACGTCCGCATAACGTATTTCTCTTACTACGCTCACGTTTCGCATACCTCGTATTCGAGTGTTAAAAAATACATCACTCTATAATATACCACCAGTTCACCGGTTTGGTTAACATAAAGCCTTATAGTGTCCCCCTTTGTCCATCTATTTATCACACATATTCGCCTTGCGCTTGCGGTACTCTAATTTCGTAGATCGCTTCTAAATGGCTTTTGTTTTATCTGTACTACTGCTCTATCACGTAACTATTCATAAGAATAGTAATGTGATATATAAATATCAACAAAAAGTCACACGCAATAACAGATGCGTATTATTAATTATTAACATCCGACCAATGGATCGGTTTACTACTATTTATCTTTATTTAACGATCTAGTGACGTGGATTCCTTGTAAATGCTACAAAACGTCATTAAAAAAAATAACTTATGAAGTTATCGCGTTGTATTATTTGCTTGTATATGAGATTCATACAGAGGCCGCTTTAAGTTAAAATGCCGACATTTAACGCGATAATTTACAATATGAAATACGCATTGAAAATATCTACAATGGATTTGGCAAGACCAAATAAAAAGTGAATATTCAATTCAAAAGACATTCATTTATACATCCGCCTAATACCGATGTACAACTTTTCATTTTAAACGGATGTGAATACAATCTCAATCTACGAGCGCCATGTTGACTTAACACTACACCGTAGCCCGTACCAAATGCGTAAAACGCTTTCATTATTATAAACATTTTGCCGAACGTCGTTTTACAATGGAGATTGAAAACTAAAAATATAAAATGCGAGTAGATTAACTTCACAACGATATTATAAAAATAATGTATTATTTTTAAGAGATTCAGAACAATTGTTGTTTATAAGAAACAAATGTTATATTGTGTAAGTTTTGTAAGATTTTTTATCGCTATTTTTTTAATGAGAAACCTCGAAATAATTAAGTTTGCAAAAGGAAAACAACCGCAGAGTAGAAAACATTTAACGAATTACGAAACTTTCTCATTGGCCGTTAATATTGAGGAAATCAAATGTAATGCCATTTGTATGTATTTTTATTTAGAATTGTAAATGCATTGATTCCCTAATCCCTCTCCAGCGATTAAATTCTAAATGAAAACTCATTAAAAAATGCTTTGTTTACAAGCTAATGACTTTTTATAAAAGATAGACTCGTGCTTAGAATCTATCATTGTATTTTATTTTATGACTACTTTTTTATTTTACCACTATTTTTCGTTTTTTCATTTGCGATTCTTCCAAGATATTTTTAAAGTTATCTACTTTTCTTGACGTCGGCAGTTTCATATAGTGTCAAAAAAAAAACACGCATATATATATTAACTGTTTGTGAAATAGAACCAAAAATATAGTGAGTTTATTGTCCTACTACTACTTACATTGCGAATTCGCAGTTTTATTCATTAGTTTTCAATTAACTGTAATTGCGATTAATATATTGGAACCTTTACTTGTTTCTGTAGCCAGATAAAATTTAAAAACAATATTCAATAAAGATGCTCTAATGCACAGGAGACATCGTTTTTGTTCGTATTTCCAACGATAAATATGTACACATCAAATCGCGAAATGCCGCGGTGTCGAATACACAAAACGGCGTTCGCACAACGAAAAATGAGTTTGATAAATATCACCTCGAAAATAAAACCCACCGTTTGGTACGGCGTGATATTGTTTATCGGGCGTAAAGGTGCGTCGGGCCGTTGACCCGGGTTCCGGCGCGCGGCCGCGCCTGGGAACCGCGCGTCGGCCACCAGCTGCTGCGTGGGCGACGGCGGCGGCGGCGGCGCCGAGCGCGGCCGATGGCGAAAAGTTCCCTGTTTGAAGCTCAGAAGTTCAGCCGGCATTCGAAGACGGGGCGCGCGCTCGTTTTTATGTGAGCGGCAAAATTAAATGTTGAAAAAGTTGCGCGTGCAGGGACGCACACGTGATACGAGTGTAACTTCTTAAATAAAATTTTAACAGTCTCGCAATGGACTAAGCGCGATCAGACTCGTGGCGTAGTTCCACTGTCTATAATCCGCCGACGAGGTATACGCTGAGAGACATCGAACTATTAAAGTCTAGTCGATAAGATTTTAGTAGTTTGAATACACATGCGTAATAAATCCATAATATATAACAAAATGATCGCAGGACACAAACGTGAAAAACGTACATGACGTTTCTCTCCTTCTCTCTATACGGTATCATCCTTCTCTCTCGTGTAACGCGATGTGTCGAAACGTGATGCGTCCTTGAAAGTTCACTCCCGATTCTCGTCCAATTAAGTATCGTACGCCCGCCTGGGGAGTTTCGCTTGAAAAAAAATATTCCAATGGAGATACCGAACAATTAATTCGCTTTGCTTCTCACAGCAGCCGTGTCGTAGTTAGTCGCGTTTGTATTGACATTAATTAAAATAGTACCGAATACACGCTGTGTTTATCGATTTTATCTCAAATTTGATAACATGTTAAAAAATTAAAATAACCCAAAACACAAAATCACGTCATATCACAATACAGTTTTTCATTGATATTTTTATCGAATTCGTCCGTAATAATACTGCTAACTTACAATGAATAATCAATATTGTTATAGAATAAGAATGCACACGTGACTTTACAAATCACAAGTGGCAATTATTTACTTTAAAACTGGGATTATTATATTTTTATTCATAATTTTAACAATAACAATGCACTAGGGCAATATTAACGCCTCATATATATATATATTACGACAGGTTATATTAAGTATATACTAGGGTGGTCGTTAAAAATTAAATTTCTTGCGACGCCCCCTTAAAAGCTTCCTATTGATAAAAAATCACTGGGAATTTTTTTTATTCTTTTTTAACTCAAAATAACACGTGCCTCAAGACGGTCGAAGTTAATTTTTAAGTATACTAGCGATGATAGTATATTAGGCTTGTTGGTAATTTATCGACAGAGAATTATTTGATGCCTTTAACCAAGGTGTCCAGTGCATGCACATCCTTATTTTTTAGACATTTTCATGAAAATAACTCATACGTAACTGCTTACAGACGTTTAAAAGGCCCAAAAATATAAAAGAAATTAAAAAATGAGCTTGAATGACGAAATATTTTAAACTTTTTATAAAGCTATAACTGGAAATTCATCACTTATAATGAAAATAATGAAGGTTTTTCATTGTTAATACTGTTTCAATCTTAAAATAATTATTACTTCATATTTAATACGAACAGAAAAAGCAAAATTATGCTTAAGAATTAACTTGAACCGTCTTGAGGCACGTGTTTTTTTGAGTTAAAAAAAAATAAAAAAAATTCCCAGTGATTTTACATCAAAAGGAAGCTTTTTAAGGGGCGTCGCAAGAAATTTAAATTCTAGCGACCACCCTAATATATACACGAATATACTTCGATACCAAAGAAGTAACAACGTTGTAATAAAACGGTCATTATTTTTGTAGGCGTTACGCAACAAAATTAATTACGGATCGCTTACGGACTCGGTTCAACGTGGGCCCGACGAGTTGTCGCGTCCGCTTTTTTGTCGGCGACCGTTTAAACTACGAAAATGAGATTCGTAATTATTCTTCAATTAATTCAGAGCGGAGCCTAGTTTTAATGTCTTCAAGGTACTTTTTGTACTTTTTTATACTGCAAATCAAATTTTATTTTAATATGTTCAGGTTTTCGGATTTCCCATAGGTGTCATTTTCGTTTCGTGGGTCGATTGATGAGTATGAGAATCATCCTTTTACAACTTTCATAAATTCCACGATATTGTTTGGAGTGTATCGTGTAGTTGGTTGCGCTGCTTTGTTGGTAAATGGGTATGCACCACCTTACTAGTTATTCATAAAATCTTATAAAAAATATCTGTAAAACGACTGACTCTGGTTGCCGTCCTTACAATTTTCCGCTATTTTTTTATCGATTAAGCTCCTCGAATTCAAAAATATAGTTGTCTCAAAGATCAAACATGTTTAAGCTTTGTGATTTCAAAAATTCAACAAAACATTTGATCTTAGAATTCTTGTGACTTTTGACTATTGTACTTTCGAGCTCAAAGTCTTCAAAAATACACCTAACAGTACATTATTGAGTTGGACCTTAAAAGTTTCTACAGGAGTGGCTTAACAGCTATCGCAAGCTCTCCGAATTCAAAAATATTATTTTAATACGTTTTTAAGTATTTGAGTTAAAACTTCTAAATTTATTCAATTAATAAAAATATCTATCGAATTCGTTGTTCGATTTTGATTTGCTATGCGGCATTCAGTGCAGTTGTTTTAAACAAAGACAGTTGACCGATACCTAACATCAATCCCCCAAAAGCATTAGAACTTAGAAGAGCGAATTTTCGTTAAATATATCTCTCGAACAAACCGACCGAAATTGATGCAGTTTGCAGCGATCTACGTTGCTTTCTAAGCAGGAGAGCTATTTAGTTTTTGGAACTTATCGGTTGAGCAGTTTATGAAATATTAGAAAAAAATATTTTTTAATATTTGTTTCACCACGTACACAAACACACACATGCACAAACATATAGCCATCATTCGGAAAATGGTCGAAATAAATTCCTACGACCCTAAAACGTCAAGATGGGGTGCAAACTCGATTTTCGAAAATCGGGAGGAAAACAGTAACCTACCGACATTATGGAAATTTTTCGAGTCTTTGACAGCATCAGAATTTTGGAATCTTATACATTCTAAAGGTTGTTTTAAATTTTACAGAGGCTTCACAAGCCAAAAATCCTATATAATTTTATAATTTTTTTGATTACACAATAATTAATTTTGTAAACAAAATATTAGAATTCCATTTATAATGAATATATAAAATTAATATGATATTAAAATCAAATTCAAGAGTAAACACATTTTAAGTAATTTAAAAATATTACAGAATGGTTTCATTATGTTTCATTTTTTCTTAGCCTAAATATAAAATATGTCTAGTGACCACCTTATTAATTTTCAACATACCCTACTATAGCTCCGGTGACACCCACGAAGACAATAGCAATACATTGTATTAAAGGTAAAACTGAACAACAAGGTTCCAATTACAAAGTAACAAACACATACAAGTACACAAACACAGAATTTGAACAATCCTATATTTCAGTAATTGTATTTTGACAATAAAATTCCAATACAAAGGCGCTTAATATATTCATATGTAGATTAATCAATTGGATAATACTGTGTTTGAAAGGTCGTGTATGGCTTACCGAACAAGAATATTTTTTAAGAATAAACTCAAGATATCATACTGCAAGATGTTATGTACAAAAATAAAAACAAAAAAAAAACAACGCTCACTGAAACTACAAAGTAACGAATGCAGACAAAATTCCATATTGTTTTCAATGAAAACCCGCCGCCTCGTGTTACCTCGACGGTGTTATTACAGCGCCGTGTGCCGCGACGCCGACGCCCCCTCGCGGCGGGTGGCGGCGGGCGGCGGCGGGCGTTGGCGACTCGGATATTAATCGTCGGCAATGGACCAACAATATTTTATCGGGAAACTTCCACTTGCAGATTGAAATCGAGCCGTCCGCGGAATTAAATCGAACGGCAACTCCGGGCGGGCGTCGGGCGCTCGAATCTCTTTAAATTTGATCAAAAGTCGCTTCCCGCGGGCATTTGTCAGGGCGATTCGAAGTCGGGCCGAGCCCGTGATCCGTTACCGCCGAGTGCGCACGGTCAGTGCCGATCGCGACTTTCTAGGTGTTGCGTCAATCCAGATTGACTGGATTACGAAAGGAGCGAGCTCGTACGTAACACGTCATCGTAGTCGACTCACGGTCACATACTAAGTACAGTCATATATATGACTGAGATGAAAGACGACCGGTCGGTATAAAACGTACAGATCGGATTTCTTATAAGACTTGTGCATTAACAACAATTATTATCAATACATTCTTTATGAATGATTAGCTTTAGCTTAATCATCACGAGATCTATAATAGCAAAGACTGTGGTTTAAGTCAATAGATTATTTGGATATTTTCCTCGAAAATAGATACATTAATGGCTCAGTATCGGTATCAAAAAACGTTGAAGAGCATTTGGTGTAAAGAAAAGCCGTAAAAATAATAATGTTTCATATCGAGAATTTCACTCATAAACTGATTTGTGAAATATTCGCTCACATGCAATCAATCATGGCCGCGTGATGTTCTTTCGTAAAAATCCCTGTCTGATTGATTGCAGAAACTTATACCGCGATCTGTCATACGAGTCAATCGCGAATGAAGATCGAACGTCCATAAAAGGTTTGGTGTTGGCAATCCCTTACGACTTTCGCGCTACAAAATATAGTAATTTTCATCCAAAATAGTGCAACGCTCTGATCTTGCAACTGGTCGTTATCCATTCGAACACGAATGTAATGATTGTATTCAATGTTATAACTATCTAATTACTTCATGACATTGAATTCTGATATATTTTAAAGTTCGTAAAAGTGTTAAATTAATATAGATGAGATTATTATGTTACCTTGTAATAAAGATCTGAACAGACAACACGCTAGTACCGAGTTCGTCTACGTCTTAAGGTGATCTCGTTAACTTAAATACAATGCTTAGAATTCCGCGTTTGAGTAGACTTCGTGTATAAAAGGGGTCCGTGACAAGTGAATTGGTGGTTGGAAATTGATAGTTAATAAAATTAAATACGTTACTATATTTTGATACGTTCCCTTCTAAGTCTCTAATACATACAATGTTATCTATTATATTATTATCTACATATAAAAGAATATAATAGTAAACGGGGAAAGGGTGCGTAAGACTATCCCAGAATTTTAATTATTATACTGTCAATGCCAATACGAGAGAAGTTAGACCCTTAATATATATATTGGAGCATTCACGCAAACAGAACCATAGAGCAAGCCTGTCAGGATCATTGAAAAATTACAAGCACAGTTTTAGGCGGTATTACAAATTGATCTTGGAAAAATCTCAATATATTCATGATTACATTGTACAACAAGTACCGATAACAAAAACGCCGCACAACAAAGTACCAGTCACGTACCACTTGGTAACCTCGAATACAGACTCGCATCCCAATTAATAAAAACCGGAACTCTTAACATTCATATTTATAGGTCATGCATCACGAATTTTTATTTTTCATACAAATGACATCGGAATAATTATTTTTCAGATTTACAATTTTGTAGCTTAAAATCTAATTAATGAAATTGAATAATCAAAATATATTCCTTAGAAAATTGAATGTGCTACAAAAAAGTCAAATTATTTTTTCCGATAAACCTACTTGTTCAAAAGTTATTCAAACTAAAAGTTAAATTTATGTTATAATTATACTTTTTCTCCAATTTCAAACAATTTTTTTAAAGATATCAAATATATAATACCAAATATGTAAAGAGTATCATAACCGAAGTCATATATAACTATAAAAAATAAACAAAAATTTTCACGAAAAAAAACCGACTTCAAAACAAAAACTATTCCAACTCAAATTAATATGCACTAACAAGTAAAGAAATAATTGCGTATTCTTCTACAACTTAATAATCAACTTACTTTTTCTACTTATCAATATGTTCGTACAATCTATATCTTTACCACGCAAGAAGGTAGGTAGGTACATACCCACTTCAAATTTAACTCAACACATACCTATGAATAACAAACAATGTACAAAATATTTTTTTTTGAATTCTACTAAGTAAAATGAAATGAAAAATATTAGACTACTTAAAAGTCAATAAAATTATTACGATAATAGAATGTAGTTACAATTATTATTATTTTTGGTGTTGGTGTCAGACAAGGAAACACTACAATATATCTAGCAATAGACACCGACTATTCAATTACAAGGTTTGCAAGAGATTACAAGGTTTGCAAAGCTTTTTAGCATCTAAAAACCCCACGCGCCTGATAATAGGCATTAATATTCAACTGGAGCATTAACATTCATCTACGCTGTCGCTTTAAACCATTCATCAATTTCTTTTTGTATTCTATTTACATTATTTTACAGCATCCACGTTTCAATCACGTCACGTTTATATTGAGTGCACACATAGTAATTTCATAACAATACCTATTAATAGATTCTCGTATACCGATAATAGTGTCATAGTACAACTGAGGTAAAATACAACAAAGCGATCGAAAATGACAATAACTATCACGATCTGGATCGTGGATAAGTTTTGTGACTCTCCCGTCGGCGCTGCAGAGCGACAGAAAGCGCTCCCGTAGCCGGAGCCCCGACGATTTACATACAAACGGGCGGCGGTCGCGGCCGCGATAGGGCGTCCGGGGGCGGCGGGGGCCGGCCACGAAAATACGCCGGCCCTAATCTCGCCCGCGCCGGGCGCCCCCCGCCGATCGACGGCCGGCCGTTCGTCTCGCCGGCGTTAGGTGTGTTTTACGGCTGTTTTATCTTCGCGCCGCCATCTATCTCGGATTTTTACGCGTTCGAGAAGTGTTTCATATCTATCAGTCCGGCGTTACCTTCCACTCGCTTTGACCGTTTCCACGTTATAATCTACACCTCCACGATAGATTGCGGGCGTGAAATATTTTTGAATGATACTAATTGTCATGTGTCGTGATCTAGATAGATCATGCTGACATATAGCGTGAATTTTAGTTCTTTTCGATGGTATTATAAACCAAACATAAATTTAATTTTTTTTCCAAAATCTTAAATTGTTCCAAAGAACCTCGAGACACATAAATTTTACCCACGAACGAGATTTTTTTATAGATCATTATATAACTTGAAATATGTCATTCCAAATATTTTATTATTAATAAAGATTTATCATTATCAGAAGGCAGATTTGCCCTAAGAAAACTAGCATAAAACGTGGATATCTGTTTTCCAATTTCATCATAATCAAGTATAAAATTACTACAGAATGAAGCAATCTGATAAGAATGCGAGTTGATTACGCCCATGTATATTTGTCTTCCAAATATTTAGGGATTGTATAACACTCCTTTTTCCTATGTATTTTTTAATAATGAACTCAAATTTTATGTAAACTTAATTGTCATATATCTACAGAGACCTTATTGAATATGCTTACAGAGAGCCCGTAAATGAATTCATGATTTTATACAGTATATTAATATATAAACTAAATTTATTTTTATTTGTTATATTGAATTTATGTCAATCACTATCTTTCAAAAACATTTCCAATTTTCTCGTACTTATATTAAATTTCCGTATACAGATTGATATACCAGAAATAAATCTCCAATTTCCTAAAACTTAATTCTAAGAGGTACTCCAGGCCCCAGCTGGATAAATGAGTCGGACGGCTCGCTCCTGCAGCACGAAAACGAAGTCAGGAAGTGTTGATTGACATAAATGGGATAATGAACATATTGTTATTACTGACCAAAACAAGTAGGTATTCATATGCGGCATACATCTCATCATTGACACTTCGCTTTCCTACTACGAATTCTCATCCAGCGGATAGAATGTTGACACGCAGAGATTAACAGATATCGAAAACTTAAGCAAGTGAAGAAGAACAAATTCGAAGGTCAGCAGCGAGTTGAGTGTGGCATGTCAACACATGCTGCAATTAATCGTCTAATTATGAATTTCCATGAATTAACTCCTCACACAATAGGTTATCTTAAGGTATCTAAATGTAAATTAAATGATGCCGCTGTTGATCACATTTTTTATAACTATTCTAATAAACTATTATAAACTTTCCTCTTTCTTGTAATGTGCATTTTCTTTTTCAATAAATGTTTTATGAATTTTGTCACGAAACAAAATTCTTTATTAATTTTTCTATTCCAATTAGACCACTTTAATAAGTATGAGCTAATGCGTATGACCTCTTATAAGATATGACTTAGGTAAATGTTATTAAAAATTATAATCAACATTTATATGAAAAAAACTATATTATCAATCGCAAAACATTCGATATTTAGATCTCTGACCATATTTTTTTTTTGTAAAACCACTTAAACGCGATCTTGTAATACAACACCGCCGCTATTTATCATATTTCATAAAAGAATCTGTTTGCGAAAGTTACGAAATTTTTATAACTTTAATACTGATTATAAAGCAATTATTCTCAGTATTACCAAACTACATTCGTTAGAATCATATGAGCCAACTTTGATTCTTACTGGCCTTCAACTTCTAAGGATGAAATGGAAGGAACTAAGTTTAGTATGAAGGTATTTTGAAAGTCTATATACTTTAGCGGCCTACCACTCACCAGTTCTGGCGGCTACGAACCGGGCAGCGGGACGAGCCCCATCACATAAACTGACAAGCTGGTAAAAGTAACGGGTCACCTTTGGGTACTAATACCTCAAAATCGTACTTCATAAAAATTTAGTAGAGTCTATAAAAGTTTAGAAGAAATATCGAATGCCTAAGCCGTATATAATTTTCCGTAAGCTATACTATATGAGCAAAGACGCATATTTTTCGATAATGCGAATAGACGAGCTTCTAGACAATAAGAAGAAACGAAGATAAAGATAGTTGAAAATTTGATGCAGGGAGTCAATCTCTTCCAATCTTAGAGTCGATAAAGAACACAGCCGCCAATGAAAGCTCGAACTGATAGTACACCAATTGAACACGAAGAGAAACGTGACACATGAATCATAGATGACGACTTAGATAGATTTTCAAGGACGAAAGCACACTTCAGGCAGCCGCGGCCGCGCCGACAACAACAAAAAGCGTGTTCGGGCGGTAAGCTTTTTACAAGCGCTCCTCGTTAATTCCCGCGCCTCCGTTGCTGCTGAGGGCGGCGTTAACGTATTAGCCCTTAAGATCTGAAGGCGGATAGGCGCGTTCGGCTATCGCGCGGCCGGCGGACGTGCCCGCCCGCCACCAGCGCCGGCCCCGGCCCGAGTAAACAATGCTTTTCGCCAGATTAGAGGAAGCCGCTGAAGTTACTACCCGTTTGATTATATTGGCATACTAGAGACCGGCACCGGGTTCGCTCGAATCGACTCCGATTAAAACTTATCAAGTATAGGAATAGCCGTACAAGTACTAAACGTAATATTGTCGATGTCAGAAAAATTTCTTCTAGTCTTAGATTTTGCTAATTAAATTCTGTTTTAGTAAACTAAGGAAATATTTTTAGGTTTGATACGACCCGATTTGACCACACAAGTTGGTAATTATGTAAAAGTGATTAAAAGAAAATTTAGTGTTCAGAGTAAAAAATGAAATGTTACGGTGGTTGGGCCATCTGGAAATGATTAATGAAATTAAAATGACAAATCAAATTTATAGGGTCAGTGTGTATGGTGGAAAGATTGGCGAGCGTTGCCCTTAAAAGTGTCAGCTGATTAAATTAAGGGCACATTGAAGAAACACGAACTTTAAGTACTCGAGCAGAAAACCAGACTAAAACGCATGAAACAAAATTCTGAAAGGAAAAGTCACATCACCTGAGGGGCTCCCAACACGGACCTTAATAATTACCTCTAATACCTTGTTTTAATTTTTCGAGCACGATCAAACGACCATTCAGTCGTTCCGAGTTCTGATTTTGCCCTCTTTGTGTTATAGCAGCATACAGAACCCTAAATATGCGAGTCGAATTTGCACTTAACCGCGAGCTATTCATCGAACAAATTCATCCCATTCGCTAAAAAAAATCTGTGTCGATCTAGAAACTCGTAACCATAAATATTTAATCTTATCAATGTTTACCAGTAAAACATCACGATCGGTTTCGCTAAAATTGTGCTTCAAATTTTTGTATGAAAAAATAAACGACTACGGGTGATATTTTATGTGAAATGTAGTTGAAAGTTCCAATTGACTATACAATACAGATTTTTTTTTTTGTATAAATGTACTTAGCTTTTGTATTATATAATAAGTAAGAAGCAATAAATATCTAATAATATGGATTGTTCGGAGTTCAAAAGAGTGAATCTAAGTGAGAATCCATTTCGAAGAATACTTATTTACTATTTCATATTTGTTATCTTTTTAAAGAAATTCTCTTTCGTGTTTACTGAAGCATCAGATTAACTTTGCCGAATTTTTACAATAAATAAGAAAAATAATTCTCGTGGAAATCTAATAATGGTTTTCAAAAAGAAATAATATTGTCAGTAGTCGACAAATTTATATATATAATCCTTCAAGTTAAGGTAACTTTAACAGAATTATCACTAATGTTAACAGGTTAAATATCTCTAATGAAACTATTCTTGTTTAATATTTAAAAAAAATATTAAATGTAAACACAAAAAGTGTAGAGATGTTAAGATTATAGTCGGTGTAGTTTTCGCCCGCCTGGACATTAAATGGTTTCCTTCACGTTTTATCTGAAACTGTCTAATCCCTCTGGCAGTCATGATCCCGATTCTAAATTTCGATTCCAATTCTGGTTTCGTTTCCAAATCCGATTCCGCTCACAACATCGGTCCCGTCCCGTTCTCAAATCAGATTCCAATCCTGGTCTTATTCTGATGCCATTTCTTCTATTGATTTTAATCCACGTTTTGCTCTATTTTGTTAATGATTATGCATTTAATTATTACATTAGTTATATCAATAATCAGTCCACATGGAAATTTTAATATGCGTTTATTATAAAAAGAAGTCTTGAACCAAAAATTAACTTTATAAAGACAGTTATTTGGATATCTCTATACATTTTATCCTTTACCACATCAATTGCGTACGAATTTATTTTCACTAGACATAGTCACTATTTTGGTCGAAAAATAGTAACCCACAAAACAATATTTTATCAACTCTAGCTTTGATTGTTTCGATTTTTCATCCCCTAGCATTACACCCTTTTCACTCCCTTAGGGTTTGGATTTTCAGAAACCCATACAGATATTGTTCAAAATTCTAGTTTCTAGATCCAGTAGTTCAGGTTGTGCATTGATATATCATGCATGTCAGTCAATGATCGGTCAGTCAATCACTTTCTCCTATTATGTATACACTGTTATGTTTGTCTGAATGTCGGTGTACGCTCTGTGCTTCCGACAGCACGTTAAGTCATCGGTTCCGGATATTATCATTGAATTGACGACCACGGTCGTTACAAATGTCTCAACCCGCATTGTAACAAGGTGGGGAGTCTTGTGGACCGAACCGCTCAATCTGAAATAAAACAGAATAGTGCGGACGTATGCCTCAGCGCAGTGGAGTCCTCAGAAAGGCCGGATGCGATAAAGCTGTTTGTTCGACTGTATCATTGTTTACAGGTGTAATGTTACATCGTTGTACGTGATGATAAGTAGGCAGAATGATATGGGTACCGAGGGAGGCCCGTAGAAGTTGGAACCGGTAAGGCGACAGGACAAAATGTCTCTAGAGTCGATGCATGTAGCGGCAATGCGACAAATAATTTTGTATGGATCCGGTATCTTTTTTTATAGAGAATTAAATAGCAATATTACAATAACATCAAACAGAGTTAGTACCTGTGACATGAGAAGTTCTAAAAACTCTTTTTTAGGGTTCTGAGCCAAAATGGTAAAAACGGTACGCTTATAACTTCGTCATGTTCGTCTGTCCGTCCTTTCGAGAAGTTGCTGATGCACTTTGGTTTACATTAGTTTACTCGTTTTCCTAGTTATAGCGACAAAAGTGCTTATAAATGTTCTGTGCGGAAAACATGGAAAAAGTGTAACAACGTACTTTTTTCGTCTTTTTATATCTATATATATTTCTTTGTAATAATGGCTTCGGAGCCCTATAATGGGCATGGTCCGATATGGTTTTGGTACGTTTTTTTGTTTATTGTTGACTTGATACTATTATAATACAAAAATTATATTAATATGTTTTTGATGTGTCATTTTATTTGTTATTGAGCAATTCAGAAAAAAAAAACGATTGTATTACTATGCACTCCGCCGAGCTTACTCATAATTTATTTATGTAAATATATGTGCATAAAACGACTTGCGAATGATTTATTCGTAATTCACGTGACGCAAATACGTTCGTGTAGATGGCTGTGTATGCAACTACAAATACAAATGTGTCACCTTTTAATCACCCACCTGCCGAAGCATAATAATATTTTTATTTCAAAATTAAGAGGTTTAATCTTAAGCCGTCCACGCTGGCCCAGTGCTATCGGCGTCTATCATTTTCAAAATTAAATTTTAGACGAGAAAATTGATAGTAAATGAGGGTAAAAAGCCTCACTAAATTACCTCCTTTCAAGATTCTGTGTGATTATTATGTATATCAGAAATATTTCTATGTCTTTGGAAGGTTGCCATAACAGGCAGAGTTATTCCGTATTCAACAACCCGTGAATATCTTTTTACGAGTTAGGCTCTCATATAAAAAAAAGTTTATGATATTGAACACAAGCCGATGATGGGTAACTAATAAAACCCGGGAGCGTTCGGTGTTTTCAGTGAAGTAAAAAAAAATACAGACAGACGAAAGAATCTTCGTTTCGTGCATACATAAAAACGAGCAGCGAGTGCGACTGCCCGTCCTAATGTTAACCGAAATGTAACCAATGAGATCGGCGAGATAGCCGGCACGGCGCCGGCGACGGCAAATACGGGGCGTGTGCGGGCCGCCGCTGCATCGCCCGCCGGGATTAAACTGCGGGTGCGTGCTCGGTTTTGCAAATTTTGCAAAAAAAAAATATGAGAACAAAAGTCGCCAATTAATTCGTACGTCCTTAAGGTCGGCACGTGATGTGAAATTTTGTAGTTCGACCTGATTGTTTTGCGAATTTCATATGAAACGTATAAAATAAACAGTGATTGATTTTTTATTTCGCATCGTTCGCCGTAAAGAAGAATATAAAAATATGAAGGATGAAACGATACAGAACAAATATTAAAAAATTGTTACCTTGATATGTGGAATAAATAGAATTATCGTACATATACTTATTTGATAAAAACTATAGACGACGACCTAAAATACAGACTGGCTGAGTACTTATTTTTAGATATTATCCATTAAAGTTACAAACGCATAAACTGTTACATGCTTAAATCTCTTAATTGGAAATCAGGTAGGGGCGTGTTATGATTTACGCTTTTAAAAACCGTATTTTTTATACTTAACTAGTGACCTTATGCTCGGGTATAATTTAGTATAAATCCAAATCCGTATATTAGTTTGATATTCAATTTCGTTCTCGATACCGGTTCTCAATAAATAAAATAGTTATATTAAAATTTCATTCTATCCTCAAATCTCAATATCCACCTTCATTATTTTATTTTATCCATTTTTCTTTTATTCTGAACAACGAATTGTTTCTTTTTAAAAGTAAAATAAAATTATTACTCGCGGTGTAATGACTTAAAACACTGTAATGAAAAATTTTTTGGTTAAAAAAATAGTAATTCACACCATGTGTTTAGAACACCCTAAAAAGTGTATAGTTATTCTTCTAAGCTAAACACAGTCTCCAGATTGTTCTCACAACTTGCGATTGTAAAATTTTGAATCCTAGAAGTTTACAACGAAAAACGTGAAACGCACGCAATAGATTATAATGGCAAGAGGGATGTAGGCAGTAGCTGTAGTCGAGGAAACTCATACAATAATTCGCGTCATTTGCAGTGCAATCGAACTGCATATGCATCGATCGTCTATCGCACGCATCACGCGGAGGTGTGGCCGGCATTGTCTCATAACACCGCGATGGTCCTGTACGTTATAAATCGTTTCGTTATAAATCTTGCAATTGTTTTCATGGCTATAGAAGCCTCTGATCGTCAAGACAACGTAAAAAGGCTTAAGGATGTGTATCGGCCAAGGAGATATTGTTTTAAAACTTTGATTCGTGTTAAAAAAAATTGTATTTCAAACATTTCACTTTATATTTTATTGTGTGGGGTGTCAGTTCGCGGAGATATTTAATTAGACGCTTGCTTGGGACATGCAGTAATATGCGGCAATCAAGCAAACGCTGACCCACGATTCTATTCTTCCATTGTGAATCTCTGTCCAATGAATTGAATATTGATTCGAGAGGATGGACAGATATCGAATAAGCAACTGTTAATATTTTATTTATTCCTTCCAACCACCACACGCGACGTGCAATCTTGCAATGAGTAATATGCCAAAAGGTGACACAAGTTCATCCATTAGCAGTCACAGGCCAGCACCAAACATTTTCCGAATCGTTACAGGCCAACGACCAACAACGCCGATTTGTAAATATTAATTTGCCCATTGAGCATATTATTGTTACTTTTATGTTGTAAAATTTCGAAAGATTTAAGTGTAACCCTTTTGTCACACAAAACATCGAACCTGTGATTATAATTGAGTTTATGACCAGTATCCATCAAATGGTTAGCATAATGAGATCTGCCTAAAGAAATTACACTAAAGGTAGTGTTTTTAAAGGCCGAAATTTGTTCTTTGTATCTACTTTCAAAACAACATCCAATTTGTCTCATATATATATACATATTATTTTTATATACATATTTATTAATTTTTTTCTTCTTTTTGTCTTGGATAGATACTGTTCATTATAATAATTTTTAGCTTTTTATTAATGAGTGCGTTAATGCATTTTTTAATGTATCTATTTGCTAATATTGTAAATTGTGTTTAATTTTCTAAAGTAGTTATGATAATTATTTTATTTATTTATTATTAATTTTATTTTACTTTCCTTTTTTTTCTTAGTTACTTTCCTCTTTATTTTCTTATACATTAAATTTCTCAATCTTAAGTTTATTGCAAAATTTGTACAAAACAGACAGATAAACAAACAGAAAAAAAAGGTGTGTCAATAAAAACATGGTAAAATAAAGGAAAATGTCGTTGTATTATAAAATACTAAACAATACGGATATGCCGCATTATCATCGTAAATACAAGACGGAAGACACTTCATGAGCATATCATCATACCCTTGGAAAAAAAATGAATAATGAGTTAATTCAAGCAAGCACACACTTCCTGTATGTGCTCTGCACTAAGAGCAAGAATGGTCACTTACAGTTTACTATTTGAGCACAATTTACATAGCGCAATATCTTATAATAGCATAAACGGCTTAACGCACCCACGAAAGCGGATGTTCTATTTTAGTTGACCTCGAAACCCTCGCAAATGAACTCACAATATTAGGAATACTGGAGGGTTTCGGCCGCGACAAAGTGTCAGCCCTTCGGCAGCGACGTCCCGGACTCTGCACTCTAAACACGCCGACGCAACGCCCCCTCGTGGCCCGCACAGCATCCGCACTACCTTCGACCTCATTATATTCCAAAGGGCTCGGTGATCGATAGCGTGGACTTTCCTCTCGATTAGCGCCGGCTCCAGATCCTTGTTCTATATTCGGTCGTATATCAATGTCGAGTGATCTTAACTGATAAGGGGCCCAGTCATATCTTTTTTTCCCGGCCCCAGTTCGGGTCGACCTTAAAAAATGGGTCAAGGCGAAATCGTATTTACTAATGAAGACAGCCGTGGCGAATAGTATTGTTAGCTTTTAAATAGAACGTTATACGATCATAATGCGCTCAATATACATACATCCTTAAAAATATATCATTTATGAAATGTTTTTAAGGATATGATATTGCTAAACTTAACATTAAAATTAATTTTTAATCACTTACGCAACAAAATCCAAATAAGTTTCGATTTTTTAACATTTCATTTGCCAACGTTTTTTTTTATTCCAGAGAAAAAAATGCATTTTATGGCTTCTCAGCTTAAGCTTATAAGGTTATTTCATGCTGTAACTATAACCGTGCTGGCTACATTATGTATTCAAACCTACCTTTTTTTTGTGTGTAATGTATACAACTTTAAAGTAATCGTATTCGGCCGTATAATAATTTTAGCGTTCGTAATTTTCACCGCGGCTCACCAAAGGTGTTAACAAATCACCTGCATCCATCTCGAACTACATAAATAAATATTTTCCAACCGATATTCTTATGCTTTGTAAAAAATTAAAAATGTCTGGTAAATGTTGTCTGCTGCCGAACTAAATTTACGTAGGCACAAAATCTTAAATATTGAACTTTAAAAAGGGAAAGACAAAATAATTTATTGGGAAGAAATATAATACTACAATTTAATTTGTTTCTGGCAGAAAAAATTGAATTCGTTGCAATCATTATTGCAACAAATTCTATCAATTTTTATTTATTTTCACTGTCTTCATCTCTTCGATCAAATTAATGTTTTCCTGTGGCCAATTTCGCTCCTTGTTTCTTTAATATTCATCGTATTTTATTATATACATTTTAAACGATTGTTCTCTTTGGTTATTCCCGCTTTTGTATTACAATAAAACAAGGAAAAAGGAAAAATGAAACAAAATGGCGATTATAATTTAAGTCATCAAATTCAATTATCGAAAGGACAACATTCATATTAAATTACGCCATCTTATTTCAAAGTTTATAACCAGCTACCACATCCGCGCCTGACCCCGCGTGGACATAAAATGAAATCTTTGATTTTATATGACTACCGTCCACGATCTTAATAATGATTCCGATCACTGTCTCATTCTCGATTCTGATTGCGGCCCCGCTTTTGGTTGCCGGTCTCTATATAAATAAATAACGACTCTAGTCTCTAGTCCCGAATTTTCACCTCGATACCGCTCCTTATTCCGATTCCGATCTTGCTCTCGATTTTATTTTTAGCCCCGCATTCGATCCCGACCTCGGTTACGCCTTCGACTTCGATCTCTCCCGAAGTCGAGTTTGGATTCTGCTCTTCGTCCCGTTCACGATTTCAATTCCGCTATCGATCACGGTTCCGATTTGGGCAGGGCTACTTTCAAAATTAAATTTAAGCTACTCGGAGATAACGTAATTTTGTATGAGTGGAAAAAATTTTAGAATCTACTACAGATTCTGAAATTTTTGCTATAGTAGCACATAGAAAAAATTTGAAGACGACGTTAAAGCGAAATGTTATATAGATATATAGCCTATTTTACTCAAGAAGCTTTTATTTATGTACGAAATTTTAGAATTAATTCAGTGATTTGATTTAATAGTACGAATACAAAGACGAAATCTGAAAACAGTTATGAGTTATTTTCTCAGAAACCTTTCCTTTTACGAGCACGACGTACATGAGTTTTACACTAATTGGACGAATGGTTTAGGAACACAAAGAAGTCGAAAAAAATACACACTCGTTTTTGTACATTACACAACCCTATTACCGCTCCACATAATCGCTAAAGACGCATCTCACCATTTTTAGTGAACAGTGTTCATTCCAACATCGTCTTTGTCGTTTGTCGAACTCATAGTCGTAGTAGATCCATAAAAATCATGCGAACCTTACTTCGATAAAAAGTGAATTTCTCGAAAATTCTTTCTTATCGGGTCCTCATATTACAAAAACTCTCGTCTGATCGAATCTGATTTCGATCGGACTTATAATTTCGAAAATGTCGTGTTGCATGTATCACTTTTCTTGAGAAATAAATTTTCTCCAATTGTAAATTTATATTATTTTCATTGTATACCGTCAATTAAAGTACTCCATAAATTAACGCACTGTAAACGAAAATTTTTTTGTAGGGTCGTGTTATTTATAAGATAACCGGTTTTCTCATAAATAACATTTCATAAAATATATGCACATTTGTTAAGAATATTACGAGTATTGTACTAACTATAAGAAGATAATAACTAAATTATGAGATTTAAATAACACAACTGTATATTAATATTTATTATAAATACAGAAAAATTTCTACTCGATAAATATTATACATAGAATTTTTACTGTATAATCGAGAAATGTCAACTGTTTCACGACTGTAATTTCAAAGTAAAAATAATTCAGTCCAATTGTAAGTTTTTAAGTATCATACGCACATCAGAGACCGTCATAACTGAGAATTGACTGAGAATTGAGAATTGAATCTGACTTAGTTTACGGCGGCTAATAGCGAGATCTGTTGAACTTCCAATAGCAAAACGCATCGACTGAATTAAAAATGTCCTTATGGATTATTGTTTATATAATATATTTTAATGTTTCGATTTAATCATAAAATTTAAGCAAACTGCTACGTTTTTATAAACTAACTTACATTGTTTTAATCATAAAACACGTTTCATATTTATTATTTTTATTTTATAACCTTCGCTCTTGAGCGATTTTATAAGCCGAGATATCTACATAACGACAGCATTCAAGTTGAAGGTGCAGAAATAGAGCAATATATATCTGTGCTGTGTTCTAAAGGAAAGAAAAGGCTGGCAATAGCAATAATGCTTTCACTGAGCTTGCGGATGTCCATGGACGGCGGTGACCGCCTATTATCTGGCGGCTCACATGCTCGTTCGCCCCTTAAAAATCCTATAAAAAATAGAAGTATGCAATGAACCGTTTGAGAGAATCAGTCACACCTCGGTGGCTTGCTCGCTCGCCTATAACACCTGACACACGAATTAAACTGCGAACGCCCGCGCCACGTAGTATTTTTCAAAATCACGTGCACATTAAAAAATATAAATTATCTCTCACCTCCACAGTAAAATAAATGAAACTTACACGTTAGAAGATCATTGATCAACAGGATGTAAAGTCATGTGCAGTTTTCTAATATGCACTGCACCCGCTTGGAAACTACGGTCTTATAGCTCCCTCATACGAATCTCTATGTATGGCTTTTTTGAATGTACTGGCAATACCGGCTTAAATAATCATTTACAAGACGATCTGTGACAGATAGTCGGTAACTACTGTTTCATTTTTTTTATTAAAAAAAATGTTTTTTGTGAAATGGATTTGATTTTGTCTGTCAGTACTAATCCCAATATCTTGGAGATCTTTTAGAGGAAGCTAAAATTTATATATTTGTTATATGTTATAAAGGATTAATTTACATATTTGTTTAAAAATTCCTTTTGCTTACAAAATTAATATACAGAGATAAGATCTATCTTCACATGATACGTTATTTGTACCTCTATTGCATTATATTAAATGCAAAATATATATATATTTTTATATTAATGCCGTTTATTATAACGACGTCAAGGAGATTAGAAATGCAAATTAAAAAATGTTGAATGATATATCAAATAAAGCTAGATGAAACAAATAATGACAAAATTTAAAAATTGTATATTAGAAAATAATAAATACATTTTCTGTAGACATATTATTAATAGTCAATGTTCTATTGCATATCGTTATAGAGTGATGTCGTCTAGATCCAACAGATTCTATGTGCATGTTTTTGTCTATGCGCATGTTCGGTTTTCTTTACTCCAATATATTTGAAAGCAGTATTGATATTTTCAATTGGAACATAAAGATTTTCATTGTTATACGTGGGGTTGAAATCCAATCTAAAAAAAATATCAGAAAGAATCTAAACAAGAAAAATACGTAACGTTGTCCGCTTTCCATTTTAATGTACTATTTTCCTTTTTATAGATCAGACTGAGTGAACACTAGTTGATTCGAAAACTCCACGGCTGTAGGGTTTTTCTAACCCATCGCAAGCATCAACGTAATATCTATGTATAAAGGCGGTATCAGACGATTCACTTTTCGTTCATTTTTGTCTTTCATTCGGCATCTTTCACTCGAAATGATTCGTATGAACTCCAAATGAAACAAGAGTGCCGAATGAATTCACTAATGAACCGATCCGACGATGTTAGATTTCATCATTCGGCATCTTTCATTCCAACTGCGAATGAACGAAAAATGAACGGTCTGCACACAGAGAGAACGTTCACTCGCATTCGGCCATTTTGTCTCGAGCTCGGTAGCAACCGCACGTCCCGTTGCGTCACGGAAAATTAACAGTAAAATGGTGTTCAAGTGGAATGAGCAAAGTACGCTGCTGTTTTGGAACATTTTAAGAATTATCAAACTTTATGGAACCACAAACTTGACGAATACAAGGATAGAACATTACGTACAAACGCTATAAAATCCCTAATTAGTGATTTAAACCTCGAGGTTACTGAAGAAGACATCAAACATAAAATAAAACTATACGTACCCGCTTTACAACTGAATTAACAAAAATAAAGCAGTCTACTAAAAGTGGTTGCTCTTCTGACGACATATATGTGCCTACACTGTACTGGTTTAAACATGCAGAATTTTTAAGCAGTGTTTGTATCCCACGGCAGAGTACATCAAATCTCGTAAGTATACTAATTTAGCTATTGTTTATTACTAGCTTTTACATTGTTGCACGGGGGCAGCACGGGACGATAAATATTAGGTATTCAATAAAAGCAACGAACCTAGATAAAATATTTATGTTAGGTATTTACATATTCATTATATCATGTTCCATTGCCATGGCACAGTGCATGTAGTGACAAACTTTTCTGCATATGCATTACGCACGCGACGGGCGTTTTCACTATGATGCCTTGCAGTAGTTGGTGGAGAATCGCTTATTGCTAAAGATGATACTTGTCGCCAGTCCCCTGGTATAGTGCTACCTGTGTTCCAATCTTCAGTTTCCAGTGACTGTTGTGAAACATAATGCTTTGTCGTTTTTCTCAGCCAATTATGTAGTGCACATGTGGTTTTAACAAGTTGTTTGTTCCAACATCTATAAACAAAAAATTGTAATTCGCATCCACAAGTGCAAATAGATGAATACTGAAATTCTTTTTGTAGTCGAAATAGTCTGAGCCGGAGTTTCCTTGGCATCTTATATTGATTAATTTTCCATCCATGGCACCGCAACAGTTTGGAAAGTTCCATAGTTTATAGTAGTCTTCCATTATTTTAATCCATTCATCTCGAACGTCAGGAACCTGTAACAATAAATATTTTAATTGCAGGATACGTCAGTAAACACGCAGACTCAAAATGAAGACACCACTGAATTTGAGCCGAAGAGTTCTCAAGCTGGAAGTGAGAAGCAGTCGACATCTATTGCTGAGAATAGTAGAAATGGTGGTACAATATCGTCTACATCATTGCATTCTGGAAAACCAGTCAACCGCAAACGAAAGACAGACATTCCAATTGATATGGCAATTAAAGAACTAAAAGCTATAAGCAAGGAAAACAAAGAGCAAGTTGAAGATGAGTTTGATTTGTTTTGTAAAAGTTTGGCAATACAGTTAAAGAAAATGCCCTAAACAGGGCATTAATATGTCAGGAAAGGCTTCAATCGGTGATGACCCAGGAACGTCTTTCACAAATGACGTCTTTATCTGAATCGATTTACTCGAGTTCAAGTACACGATCCTCATTAAATATCAGCCGGTCGCATCAATATGATACCTATCACTCGCCAACCCAGCAAGTACACTCACCAACGGTCTCTGTACCTATGTCCTCTCCAGAAAATGATCAGTACTATCCCTCCACAACCCAACAAGAAGTATACTCACCAACGGTCTCTGTACCTATGTCCTCTCCACAAAATGATCAGTACTATGCCTCAGCAATCCAACAAGAAGTACATTCACAAATTGTTCTTCCACCATCAACTCAAGAAAACATACTCATACAAGCTCTTAAAGAAATCGTCTGAATGTTAATTGTCAAACATGTGTATATAATTAAAAAGTTTCAAAAATAATACCTACTTGTTTTTTAATCAATTTAAAATGTTACTACTGACCTTTATAAAGTTTCCAAGAGCCGTCCAAATAGCTTCACATACTTCTTTGAAAAGTAGGATATTGAATTCCGTGGTACTCTGTATAGAGCTTCTAAGGTTCCAAAGAATCGCCCGTAGCAAGATATCTCAATACAATTTGAAGTTTTGTTCGGTTAGGTATACTATCTCTCATTAAAGTATTTTGTTTCGTTATTGTTGGAGAAATAAGCAGTAAAAGTTCTTCAAATTTACATTCGTCCATTCGCAAATGATTGCGATACGATTCAGAATCTTCATCAGCTAGTTCTCTCAAGAGTGTATTCGAAGCTCCAAACATATTTCTTCTTTCAATCCATGGCCGCACCCACCAACGTTGACGTTTTCTATGCTTCTTTTTTACTAACTTTTGGATTAAATGATCACAAATTAAACGGATTCCGAGACGCACGACTTCACCCAATGGCATATTTAAAGTAAATAATAGATGAACGTTCTTTTCTTTGTCATTCGCAGTAAGTCGTGTGAACATGGAATGAAAGAAAAATAAAGCATTCATTTGTGTGAATGTTCACTCGAATGAACCGTCTGATATCACCTTAAGTAACCGTACCAGAGCGAAGAATTCGCATAAAATCACTTCACAAAACGACGGTAATTTATAATTTTATCATTATAAATTAATTAATTTTATCATGAACAATATTTGAAGTATATATAAAGTCGTCTTTTACAACATGTTTTTCACTTTCTGTAATTGAAACAGTTCAATTTTTGAAATCTCGAACTGATTGTCCATGAGTGACACAAGAAAAATTCCTACTCGCTCCAACATTTGACCCTGAGATTTGTTAATGATGACAGCGAATGCCAGTTTACTAGGTTAATTGTTAGTTTTCGTAGCTTAAATGGAATAGTAGGATCAAAAAGGGTTAATGTTATTCTTGGAGTAATTGTGGTTTCAATACAACCGATCATAATTGCTAAAGCATCATTCTGATAGCGTTCACTAAACCTTTTTTAGCATTTAAACTTCTTATTGATATAACTATGTCAATTTTTTATTGATTTATAAAGACGTAAATCAGAAGCATCAATTCGTCGCCTAGGCATTCTAATTATAGCGTATTATAAACCTTTTGGTTCTATTACATTTAAAAATTCGTTAGCGGATCGAGAAAACGTTAGATGCCGGCATTTTTTAATTGTATAATATCACTAGATGACGGCATTGCTGCATAGTGTGTTAATGTATTTTTGAATTGTTATAATTAAATATTTTACAAAAGCAATTCTAATTATTGATGCAGATACAGCAAGCAATTATCTACAAAACCATATCAAATTTATATGGAGAATTTGTGTGTTTTTTTTTCTAAAAAAGGATACAAACACCTCAAGCTCGACGCATTAATATATATGATGATGATGATCACGAAACTAGACAAACGTAGACAAAGCTTTTATCGCCTTAATATAATAATAATACTATAAGCTCACGTCTGTTTCCCAGAAGAATGCACAGAGACTATAGATTTCCACATGGTACGGATCTTCGCATGACTCTCTTGATTCAGTGACGTACTTTGATTTTTCGTGCAAGCTCGTCGGTTTCAGGTGCTTCACATATTGCCCTTTTTTAATATGCCACCAATTCGGTTTGCAATGCAATTTTAGGGCGATCTTTACCAACCTCTCCATCGCACGCATTCACTTTAGAAATTTGTTTTGTCGGTCTAATCCCATTCATTCCTTTCAAACGGCGTAATCACCGATCGCCCTACTACCGAGTCACATGTACGTTCTCATATGGAATCTTTTTCTTACAGAGTAAGGGTCTTAGATCTTAAACCCCCGGCGCCGGCCCGATGCGGGTTGGATTCTGTTAACGACCATCGTCACCGGCGCGATGAAGACGTCCGCGATCAACTACTTGACGTGCCTTCCGAGACACACAGCGATATGCTTAATTTGATTCGGGTCAAAAACTCTTTGATCGATCCGTTTTGAAAAGAATTAGGTGCTTTCCCATTCAAAGACGCGCTTTAAACCGTCGAGCCACCGCATATCGATAAAACCTTTAAGCGTACCCAGTGCTTAAACCTCACACGACAATTCGCTTCCGAACGCAAGGAAACACGGAGCCGTGCCGTAAACTTCGCTGTAAATAATTCAAAGAACACGAGAGCGCATACGGCCATGCCTGATAACTTTGGTAATAACGATTAGAGTGTGTTATAAAAAACGAAACTTTGAAACCTTATTGCTTTTTAAGCGCGACGCGTCATGGGCCCGCTACAAGTTTCCGCCGATGTTATGAGAACGCGCGAAGCGGAAGAAAAATCATTAAAGTCTATGAGGAGGAAAATGATACAGCGCGTCGACGACAGCAAAAAGTTGAGGACTCGCGGGGGTAGACGGAGTAGGAACCTCTTCCGTTATCTGACTGATTCGTCTCGTGTCCGTCGATGCGGCCTTGGTAACAAATTTCCATTTTATGAATGTCAAGGGCCCGTCGTATCTACGGGGAGGTACCCTTTCTCGTATACAATCTAAGAAAATAAATTAATTTTTCATTAAAGCTGAATACGAAACGTGGAGTTTTTCGATAAATCGTTTAAGTTCATTCACTTTTGAGCTCATTAATATGATATTATTATCATTCAAAAATATTTAAAGATCACTTTGAATATTTTGGTTGTATTTTAAGTGAAACTTGTTTTGAGACGGTGTGAATTGGATTTTTGAAACGAAAAGATGTGACAAAAAATAGATGGCTAATGTATACACAAGCTTTAGGCTGTGAGAGAGTGAGATAGAATGCATTTTTACATAGTTTCCCTATTTTTCGTCTCCTCTATATGCGATGGTTCGAGCGGTCTGCGTCCCTACTACTCTACCGTCGCATACGGGCCCGTACACGGACTCTGCATACCATGGACACTAGACTCCATGATGTATACTATATTTTTAATATACTCGAAATATATGCAAAGAGAGGGAGATAGAGGGACGTTGAAATCTATAGCTCATTATTTTCTGTTGGATTGTAGTGACTATTGCTCACTTTTAAAAATTATTTTATATTGAATCGAACAACTTCTATCTTTGATAAAATATTCCTCTGTCTCTCTCTCTTTTTTTCCCTTTGTTTATCACCTCCATAGTGCATTCATCTCATTCTCTTAAATATTAGCCAGAATACTAAGTTTCCCTTCTACCGCCTGTGAACACACGCTCGATTTTTTTTTAACATTTATTATCATAACTGTTGCGTCGGGGTCACATCGACCCACACTCTCCATGGGCCGTTATCAACGATGTATTGATAGCATCCGGTCCCTAACTCTTAACTTGTAATTATAGTTTGACTGCAATTAAAAAATTATTGATCCACTCTCCCGAAGCCTGAGATCAAACCTGTTCCCCTGTTCTTCGAAAGCAACTTACTGACTTCCGGGTCAACAGAGGCTGTAACCATGGGATTGTTTTGATGTGGCGTCTGTTATGATAAAGCACAAAAACATCTCACGTTTGACAGCTAGGCATAAAAAAAAGATATTCATTATTATTCCAAACAGATAATATCTCGATGCGATGAGAATTTTTTTCATTTATTAAAATGGAATATTTTTTATACACCCTTATTTTATATATTTTAGTCATAATTTGAAATTTATTTTTCCTTAAAAAGAACCTGTAGAGGTAGGTGACTTTTCTTGAGAGTGAATTTAAAAGGTGGCTATGGAAGAGATACAGCGGTGTGCTTCAAACTGTCATATGCAATAATCAACTTCGAACTGTCAAAGATAAAAACTAAATATGTCAAAATAACAATAATCTAAGGAATATTGGCATTTGTGATATTAATTTAATGTCACAAATGCTAATATCTTTAAGATTATCTTAGCTAATTGCCAATAGTGAAGTTTGAACATGAGTATTTTAAAATTTTCAATTTTAACTTTAACAGTTAACAGTGAAATATTTCAAATGAGAATTTGAAGCACACCACTATTAATTTAGTGACAAATGTTAAAATAGAATATAATATTCTTTAAACCTTTATTTGTTGTTATGATTATTAATTTATTTCGAGAATATTTATTATGTAAAAAAAATCATTTTATTTTAATTATATTATAGACCAATAAACATTTTATAAATTACAATTAACTTCGAAATATTCAATTTAATGTCATGTACGTAAATAATAAGCATTTATATACGCATCGATAAGGCAGACGTGGATTTATTAAGTTGATAAAATATTGAAAGAGCTTCCATTTGCTTTTAGGAAATATTCATAAAATAAATGATTCACGTGTTCTTCGAAGGAGCTCAGAATAGGAAGTCAAGTACTTGCGTAGATAGTGGAATTTATATTCAGTATTGAAAGCTTCACTGAAACCATTAACAATACGAAATATTAAAAGCATTGCTACTTTGGCAGTCTTAATTTATTTCATAAATTTTCATTGCCATAATAAGGCATCTAAAACTGACTAAAGTCACGTAGTATTTTTATATGATTCTAAATCTTATATGATTTCTTTTGACTATTTCTTTTGAATGTTGAAACAATTCAAATCGAATGAATATCATCACCTAAATATTACATCTCTGAATACTGAAGTTATCTCATAAGTAATTCGTAACTGAAATTCATATGCATCTTTTTACTCATCTCATAAATTCAATGAAATTCGTATATTGTTAAGACACTATCGCAGACAAAAGTTTAATGTAATCGCGGCAGCAAAAAAATATGTGAAATTGGAGGAGAAGATGCAGTCGATGAACGAACAGCGCAATGTTGGTTAAACCGTTTTACTGCAGACTTGACGCTGGTAAACCATTCACGCTCTGGTCACCCACCTGTACGAGACATTGAGGCTCTTAAAGAAGCTGTAGAATACCAAACCAGCACCAGCACTCGCCGATTATCGGACTCCCTTGGACCTTCTGTAGACATCATACATCGTCACTTAAAATCGTCGCACGGGATCTATAAAAGTTGTCGAATAATGCCCCACGAATCGAATGAAATTTGAGCGAAATGTTGAAGTGTGCAAACAGTTCCTTGCTCTACCGAATTATGACCATTCTATTATACGCATTGTTACTTGAGATAAAAAATGAACTTATCTGAATAATCCAAACGTGAAAAATCTGTGGATAGACAAAGGACAATTTATTGAACCATTCGTGAAGAGAGGTCGATTTAAGCCGCAAACCTTGTTATTTGTCTGGTGGAAGTATGAAGGTTTAGTGTGCTTTGAAATGATTCCAAACGTTCAAACTATCACTGTCGATATATAGCGGAACCGTGGACACGCATATGTGAGGTTCTGTCGCAGAAATATCCAGGATTAGTAAACCGAAAACAGGTGCTTCTACAACATAACAATGCTAAAATACAAACGAAAGTTACACGGCTCAAGATCAAAGAACTCGGTGGCAATGAACTCCTACCACATCCAACACATACTCCGGAACTTGCACCGTCAGACTACTATTTATTCAGAGCCATGACGAAATTCATTCATGGAAAAAGAATTGAATGAAAAACAGATGTTGAAAATGCAGTGCGGTCAATTTGAATACTAAATTTTTCTTTTTGTATGATTATTTACTAAACAAAGTTAACATTAAAAACCGACATTATTTATGATATACTTCAATATTACAAAAGGAAGTTGTGTTTCTATGTATACGATTAATAGTTCTCGACAATTGATGAAAAATGTTGCTCTTTTCACGATCATTTAGAAAAATCGTAAGTCTCGTGAAAAGTTAACATGTCTAATAATACACTAGCTTTTGGAGCCAGCTTTGTCCACGAACAAAGTGATTATAAACTGCTAAATCGATGACATCACATAAAATAAAAAACCAAATTGTACAAAAGTAGATTAAAAAGTATGATAATATATTTCTTTTTTCATAAATATGTACTCAGAAATATTTTTTTGAGCAAAATAAAATCTACTTGGATCATTTTTGCCATATGTTGCTAATTCATCCAATATTACACAATAATACATTCCTTTTCAACGGTAAAAATAAAATGGATTTTTCTTATAAATTTCATTATTTGTATACAAAATTTGAAATCACCTATAGAGCATTACATTCACGAACCTGAAAATCGAAATCCCATCACTCTGGTTTCTTTCTTTCCTTGATAACGCAATATGCGCTTGTTATACGTTCACATGTGGTAGCTCCTTCATGCAATATGCATGTAGGTTAGTCAGCATGCGTGGCACGCTAATCGCGAGTCGAACTAAGGCGGGAGAGACGCGCACGCAAATGTCATATCGAGACAAGCTCATGACGTCCCACAACATAGCTTGATTCGACAATAAAATATTGGACATATATTTTTTATGTACGCTAACGCATTAACGAAACACCGTTGGGGTTTTATATTTAAATTGTAGTTTCAGGTTAAAAGCAATACCATTTCACAACTACAAAAATACTGTTATAGGCAATGAAAATTATCTACCGACATACAAAAATGTTTGTACGCTTAGTTCTAGCGTTTTAGTTATTTTGTCTAATACACTAACGAGTTAACTTTTCATAAATAATTTTAACTGCGTCCACAAAGGTTAAGTATAATTTCGTCTCTTTTTTTGCATACAAGTAAAAAGACCATATCGTCTTGCTAAATTTTGACAACGTTGTGTAGTAAAACACCATGCTTAATTGTTATTATATACCATCTACACCTCGGAAATTGTATAGTAGCATCTCAAAATCAATATCGATTTTCAAGGTTCCGTAGTCAACAGGGAACCCTTATAATTTCGTCGTGTCTGTCGGTTCGTTTGTCTACCTATCTGTTTGTAGCTTAGCTCAGAGACTCTTAGTATTAGAAGGCATAAAATCACGCCATTAGTATATAGGTTTAACAAAGTTCAAAAAAAAAACTATAATAGTATATGCCTAAGTAAATTTTATAAGTTTGTCGAATAGTCGACCAACTTATAAAATATACTTCAAGAAATAAAAAGCAATTTTCGTAAAAATTCCATTGAAAATGATTTAGGTGAACTTTTTAGCCATCAAACTTTGAACTAAGTTAATATATTCATAGGATCAAACAAAGAGTCTCAAGTCAAATTTTTCCATTTACAATTCATTCTCTATATCATTATTTAAAAAAATACAATATTTTTAAGGTCACTCCAATCCCTCTTTGGATTGACTTGTCATCTGTCAATCTTATCTAAAATCATTTTTATAAATTCAATATTTTGAATGTTTACTTTTCCTGAAACGAAGACGTCAAAGAAATCATCATTGCAAGCTTAATTTTTCCCTAGAAGACGTTATAGTAAATAATTTGCTGTTTTGCATTGATTTCTATGAAGGCTCCTACTTCACAGCTGGTGAAATAGGAAATTTTGTTCACCGAAATATTATATTAAGCTTGTCATTGCTATTATAAGTGGAGGCGCTGTGGTGATTGTAGGATAGCTTTATCTCTTCTATGAGAAAGCAATGCTGTCACTAAGACTTAAAAATGCCAATAAAATTGTACGTGACCCCTAGTATCAGCTTTTTAGTAGCATTGGGCAATAGACCTAACGTCTGGCAGCATCGACTACTGCTGGAATTTTTGCCTTATCAACAAATCAAATATTTGACATTTTAAAAAAGTGTTCATGTAAGGAAATACGTACTTAACTATAATTTTATTCTCCTCTCGATCTTGTTCCTGCTTTTGATTCTAATCTTTGATTCTATTTTGATTCTAATTACATCAATCTATATTTCTGGCCTGTGCAAAGTGTACATAGTGTAAAAAAACAGCAGTGAAACGGGATAAAAACTATCCCACATGTTACTCTGAGCTATAATAACCTATTACCATACCAAATTTCGTCAAATTTTGTTTTGTAGTTATTGCTGAGTTCGAGAACAATTCCACAATATTATTTTCATCATTATAATATTGACAATGCGGTAGAGCCATGCCGTGGCGAACTTGGCTGTAGGACGAAAATAGCCGGCTCGGCCAGTAAGATACCACACTCTCACAGGAACACAGACGAGCAGCGACAGCTTCCGCTGTTGCTTTTCATCCGAACGAGTGGTTGTGAGTATACACAGGCGACGGTGACCACCTACTCTCTAGTGGCTTGTATGCTCGTTTGTCCGTCGAAAATGGTATAAAAAAACAAACAGATTAAATTTATAAAAATCGTTGCAACTTATTCAATCAAAGTAATATAACCCCTAAATAATAACAACTCTTAGTACAGTTTTCCGTTCCAGTAAAATTTATTTTATATATATGTATTTTTTTCCTCTCTCAAATTTAAAAACTTCAATCAAAGTAATAAAGATTAAACCGTAATTAACAAATAATTGTCGGCAGTTAATTACTATTGCTTCATTATTTCTTTTGATTCGCCCCATTTTATCGAATAAAGCTTCAATAACATTGAATATGATAAAATTGACTCTCGTTTCAGGACGAATATGTAATTGGTACCCATTCCCGATATCATTATCCAAATTGTAGTGATACTTGAATTCATAAATATGTACACGAGAAATATACAACAGTATTTAACGGCGGTTTGCTCCAAAACTAAACACGTAATACATAAACGTGAATTTTACGGATTTATCATATAGTTCATACATTTTCTGTCAAATCTTACGAGTTACATTATATATTAAGGCACAATCAGCTGTTAGTCTCAGATGCTTGTACTCTTAGAATAAGAGATCCTGAATAAGTTATTGTGGTTTTAAGGACAGGAGTTAAGCGATCCTATCTGTTGCCTTAGATTGTAAATAGATTCGGTAATTTCTTAGACAGCTAAGGAATTATCATGACCGAACTGTTCTAGGTGTCGACCCTCGGCGTAATAACTATTATGTGACCAGAATTTTGGGGTACGCAGCTTAGTGATGGCCAGACTTATCATAGATTCGAGTGGTGTAATGTTAATTTGGAACGTCATTCTAACTGTTGGTCAGTTTTTTTAATTAATACAATTTACTGTTTAGTG
Source organism: Eumeta japonica (assembly GCA_005406025.1). Classification (NCBI taxonomy): domain Eukaryota; kingdom Metazoa; phylum Arthropoda; class Insecta; order Lepidoptera; family Psychidae; genus Eumeta; species Eumeta japonica. The sequence goes on from BGZK01000541.1 coordinate 232,066, forward strand.
TAGCTTATACATAAGCAGAAATTTATTGTTATATTATTACAAATGTTAATGTTACATCAATGACAAATTGTAAAGTCATTTAATGACATTAAGTATGTACAAAGAAAGCAGATATGAAAAACAAGGGCAGCCTGTGCAATAAGCTAGTTGGATTCTTGCAAATATACTTTTTTTTTTAATAAATGTTAGTAAGTAAAACAAGTAGCAAGAAAGTTTGGCTATCAGTACCCTAATAGCAGTGTGCTTGAAACTCTCATTTGCAACATTTAGCTGCTAACTATTAAAGTTCAGTACTAAACATATTAAAATATCGGTAGCCTTAGAAATATTAGCATTTGCGACATTCATTTGATATTACAAATGTCAATATCTTTAAAAGTAACTCAGTCAGCTGTCAATTGTAAAGTTAAAACAACGTATTTTGACGTCCTTAGTTTTCAACTTTAACAGTTAACAGTTAATTATTTCAAATAAGAGTTTGAAACACATCGCTCTACGCCTTCAATTTTTCAAAAATAAAATAACAGACGTTAGAAACGCGGTTGAAGTCCATTTTTATAGCAAATTGCACGAAAATAAAAAAAAAATCTTGAATGTAAAATTTTAAAGTTATGGTAAAACGTATGAATAATATGTCAAATCTGTTTACTTTTATTGCTTTTTGCGACCCGCCTTTCGTGTATTTAGGATGAAAAAATTACGTTTTATAATTAATTATAACTTTAATCCGTTACGATTTTTTAAATGAATTTCTAGTAAATATTGGTATTTTCGCCATAGATAGTTATTAGAAATTACTTAAAGCTAATCGACTCACATATTAGCTTCAAAGCGCCGTTAATAAACAAAACGTGTTTTCGTATGTACAAATGGTACACAAACTGATAGACACATTACCCTCTTCCAGCTTTTTCACCGTGCAGTGAAGGAAAAATCTAAAACTAAACTGAGTTATCTGAATTGGGTAAGATATAGATCTAAAAATTTGTTCTTGAAGGACGATGGTGAAGTTCGATTTAATATGTGCATAAATATTTGATACAAACATAATTTTATGATATATATATATACACGTGTACTCTTGTATATTTATCAAAAGCTTTCGGTTATTTTGAATTAAGTTTAGAACAGTTAGAGAATTTTTGAGTAACCGCTTGCAAAGTGACACAATCAAAACAACAGATCTCACACACACACACACACATATATATATATATATATATATATATATATATAAGCATTATAGTACAATGAACATAATGAAGGGATTGAAAATTGTAAGTTATGCAAAGCACTACTTGCTCCGTTCGAAAATCTACGGCAAAGGAGTAAAGCTAAAAAGAAATCGGTCATTTGCGATAAGCTTTTGCTATTCACATGTCAAATAAAGCCCATGCTTTTTGCGGGCTTTATTACCCTCAAACGTAGTGAAGCGCGCAAGCGAGGTAACTTAACAATTAGACTAACGCCTCGCGATGTAGTTTTGCCCGGGAGTTATTGCAGCGGGCCGGTTCTACTTTGGTTTCTAAATGGCGACCTAAATGGCAACAATTCGTAACTCGGCCGGGAAGAGGAAACGCTCCCCCGGCCCGCCCGCCGCGCCCCCCGCGCCGCCCTCGCCCCACGCCCGCGCCGGCACTGAGCCGCGCCCGCCATTGTCTCGTAAAAACCTCCCGAAATATCTCAGCAAACACATGCATTGTTCTCTAAATGGTTGTATAAGGTGATAAACAATGATCGCGTTTAGCACGTCGATTTGTTAGAGTTTACGTCACTGGAAAACGTATAATGGGGCCTGCGTTATTAAAAATCGATTCGGCGATTAGACCGCTTTGCGTGAATATATCTAGGGCTGAGCACCGATCTCCGGAAAAAATGCAAGAAGCTCAAAACTAATACAAAGACGTGTCCATTTGGTAGATTACGAAACGTCTATATAAATGTATCGTTTGGCTAATAGATTACTTCGACCTGTTGAATATTTAATAGCGCCACGAAACAGTAAATTTTATCATCGACGAATATAAAGCGACGAAATAACACGTCGCGGATCGCCATGAGCCCGCCGTTAAAATGAGTAGGAGTACAGACGGCCGAATCCAGGGCAAATATGCAGCGGCCGGGGACTGCATGGCGCACCTTCACCGGTCGCAACAAATCACTACGACCACGATCCGTGATATGCGGTTATAGCATTTAACTAAGATCTTCATTTGTACGACGATATAGATGCGTTAAACATATATCGTCTATGATCAATCGCAAATGGAATTTGCTCTACTTTCTTAAAACAAGCTCGTGGGCGGCGGTCGCTCGGTGGCTGAGAGAGCTCGCTTTGGAAACCAAGTTCGATCTTGACCACGAGCGAATTGACCGAAAGTGTTTTTAACATACATCGGTGACGTAATTTAAAACAAAATCGATAGTCGACAAATATCGGTGACGACTTAAACTTTGCGAACGGGAACAGCTTGCATTTTCTCAATTTTATTTTGTATTTGTGAATAATTTAGTTCACGATCATACGGGAAAGACATCCATTTTCTGTATTATTTATCCGAAGTTAATTTATATATTCCCTTTGAGCTCGGGCGCTTTGCCTCTTTTCTCATTTAAATGTTATAATATTATTATGCAAAAAGTATACAAAAATGGATAAATTTGTGTGCAAGTGGTTAGGTGTGTGTATGTGGATTAACAGACACACACGCGCGCAAGCACCCACGAACACGCAGACACACACAAACACGCACAAAGTAACGTGCGCGCGCGGGCATGTGCACTTAGTACTCGTAAATGCATATGCGCACGCGTACTTTTGCTAATTTTGTTTTACCCAGTACTTAATCTTGTATTCAAATGGACGTCGGAAGAGCGGCGCCTCCTGGCACAAATATTTCTATACTATAGTACGTCTACAATGTAATAGTGCCTACAATGTAAGCTGTAACCTAGATTGAGATAATGGAAATTAATATTTTTATCCAAACACATATATATTGTGTATATATATATGGTATTTATTTATTTATATGTCATTCGATGGTATGAACTTTCTGATATCAATTTCAACTTCTACAGTATGTTATTAAAAAATCACTACAAAAAATATGGAATGTCTGACTGCCGGTAGATTACTTCTTAAGCAAGAAAACTTCATACTATAAAAAAAAGTACAAAACGATATATTTCTTGTTACATTCAATGTTTCTTGAATCAAAACATTTATTTAGTAGCTTTTTAACGGACGTTAAATCGCCCTCCTGCGATGAGTGTCATGGCCATGTCTTAGATGTTATGTTACGCCGGATGCGAATGGCATCTAGGAATTTCGCACAATGACCAATCGTCAGCTTTAAGATCGCACACGGCAAACGAAGAAAACATTACCGTCCGAAGCGATGCGTCAATTACGCGTGCGTCTCCCGCGAGTAAGACATGAGGTACCTTTTGAGCGTGTAGGGTCATATTTTAGTTCTCGGCACTCCATTAGCGGGCCCCTCTCCGAAATGGCGGCGTGTGCAATGACAAGGGGCGCCCTGCAACCCCTAAGGGCGTGCAGCCCCTCGCGTATTGTTACAAAAATCAATATATCCTAGTGCGCGTAAAAGCCACCTGCTACGACGTCGCCGACGAATTTCCATTGCAGTATTACTTTTTTGCAACATTATTACTGATTTAATAATTACATAAATATTAAAAAAAAGCACAAAACACGCTTAATGAACAAGACATAATATGCAAAGCAGGTATGTATAAGTAAACTACATAAATTTGTCTGATACAATAAGCATAAGTTTTTTCGGGCTTGTTGTGCAGCTAAAGCTTTTCTGCTGGGGATCCGTCTTGGATAATAATCTCAGAAGATATTAAAAGTCCATTTCCAGAATACATTTATAGTTTAGGAACTAGAAGGTCGTGACTCCGACAGCTCGATCTGATTTTACACCACCACCTTTACACGTTCAGGCAATCGTCGTGATGAAACAACAATTTTCACGTCGCCTAAATTAACCTAGATTTATTAGGAATTTCTCAAATATTTGGTCGAACTAAAAAAAATGTACGCAAGTCTAACTAAACTTCAAGAAATTTGGATTTTTAAATCAACATGAATTGATAGGCCGGAAGCAAAATCTACTTTTTGTATAATTTAAGCAGTAGGTAGATTGCGTAGGTGCCCGCGCCGTCGACGCCGACGGCGGCAAATCAAAAAGGCAATAATCATTGGCCACTGAATTATTGAGGCGCCTATCGATCCCGGCGCAGTCTAAGATTGTACTTATCGTATTTATGAGCAACTTTAACGAAGAGCTTAAATTGGATTATATCAATGCATTTACTTGTTTTGACCTAAACATAATTAACCCTATATCCGGGTTAACATAGAAAAATATTCATTTGATGCCGGTACAATTTTATCGATTGCAATAGGGATTTTCGACAAATCGATGTGTAACAATTGGGCGACCGATATCTGCTTGAAACGTGAGCATAGGTTAATTTTATAAGTCATTTTATTTCTACTTATATACCGAATTCCTTAGTCCTGTTTACAAACATGTCTAAAATCCACCAATACAATTTTACTGCGCCAAATAAAATCAAAACGACTTTACCAGATTCACCACGATGTATCGGGTTATATATTCTCTCAGAGTCGCTCCCGTGGATACAGAATACATTCCTTCATCTTCTACATCGGCCGATTTTCCTCTCAATTTTGATAGCGATCACAGTCCCGTTATCGATGTCAATTCTCTTTCCATTGTCAGATCTGATCCCGGTTCTGTCATGCCAATAACCGTCTTGATGCTAATTCTCATCCTTCTCGGCCATAGATGTTAGCAATAACAGATTACCATTTTTACCGGTGTTTGCACATTCCATAAAAGGTCATCTTGTTATATAGTATAATATAATTTTATTACATTAGTATTATATTCGATTTGAGAACACAATCTACCTCTATGCCAAATTTAATTACAATCCGTCCAGCTGTCAACGCATGACAAACACTCATTCAAACATGCTTTTATAATTTTTTGATTATGAATAGCCTATAACTATCTATAGACGATTCTGCGTCGCTTGGTCATAGTCCCATGCCGAAACATTCACAGGTTTTTACGTGATTGAAACACAAAAAAAACTGTTGACCATATAGACCATCCCTAAAACTTTAGTATTTTTGAGCTCAAAGTGTTCAAAAATAAAGAGACAATAAATTATTAAGCTCATCACGATCAAAAGATCGATTTTAATGCTTTTTCAAGCTTTCTGAGCACAAAAATATACTTAGTTCAAATAAGATCGGAGCTCTTCGAGTCTAAAAACCTATATTTAAAAAGAACTATTTTTTTTTTTAATTTTTCAACGAATTATCTTTCGAATGCATTATTCTATTCTGATCTGCTTTACGACATTCGACACAATTTTCTAAACAGCAAAAGATGATCGAGTACCAAATATCGATCCATCAAAAATTTTACATGTTATTTTGAAAGACCCCTTTTTTTTCGAATTAATCATTTACGTTCTCTCGAGCTAACCCACCGATTTCAATGTATTTCGTCGGTCGACGATGGTTTTTAAGAAGAGCTGACTTAGTATCAGTATAGTATTACTATCTTTATACAGTATCAGATAGATTATCGGTAGAGTAGTTTAAAGAACATTTGAAAAAACACTTCTTCAAAAATTATTCTCCGACGTTACACCTCTTTAATAAGTCCACCGATTTTAACACAATTTGGAAAGTTTGAAGTTGCTTTTTCAGGGAAACAGCTGGATAGATTTTGGGATTCATCGATACAACAGTCAACAAAATATTGTAAAAAAAAAACATTTTTTGAAAAATTTTCCTCTAAGGATTTCTCTTGAGTAGATTAGTCCACTTTTATGCAGTTTTTGTCAGTCGATGCAACTATTAAGGGAGCTGATTAGATTTTAGTATCGATTGGCAAATTAGTCTAAAAATTACAATATTTCAAAAATATGGTTATTACGTAACAAAGATGGATGTAACAAGGATGTTATAAATATGATTATATACTCACGAGAACGCATTTTCCCAGATTTAAGACGTGAATGGGTTTTTCACCCCTTAATACTCTTATACCGAAAGTCGACATCGTTAGAGTTATTTCCGAGAAAAAGATTGTAGAAACAAACAAGTAAATACGTATAAACAAATTTACACGTACTTACTGGTTTGTTTGATATTATAAGATTGTGTTAATGGCGAATATTTAAAAATAAGGAAGTACAAGACTGATTAAGTAACTACCTTTGTATATAAATTAATGATATTCTATTATAATGATGTATTATTTACCGATTGACACAAATATTCATGCAATTCACGTTAATTTACTAATTGTCTATCTTATTCAAATCCGAAATATGGAAATCTTTTTCGGATATTTTTAATCTTCTGAACTGAAAAAAACATAAATCATGGCGATTAATGAAATCAGTTATAATTATATAACTAAATTAAACTAAGTCTATTAAGAAAAATGAAAATACAAAACAATATATTTTTACATGAAAATATCTTTTCTAACAATATTGTAGTTAATGATACAAATGCTTAATACGACAGTCATTCCTTATTATATCTAAAGCAATATAATTTCGGGCGATACAATAATTTTATATATAACCGTTCGTGGTTTCATTTCAATGAATTTCAATTGAAACCGGAACGAGTTGTACACTCACCGGTGGTCAATGAATGAAGTATTTTCTTGTATTCTTACAATGTTCATTTTTAAAGGTCTTTGAAGAAAATAAAAATTCACCAAACAAGGGTTATTACAACTCAAAAGTTTGAAAATGGGTTTGGTATTTTAACTTTTTTTTTTCAATCTACAGAATTACACAAGCCTCGCGAAGGTGAGCAAACGTAGAACCGGAATGGCGATATAGTTTGCGTTTCACTAAAAGTTTCAAAACAATGCATTTTTTTACTGTGTACTAACAAATACCACGGTGAGTAATTGCAACATGGCGGGCAACCGGCTCTATTTGAATGGGTCTTTAAATAGAGCCTCCACCCCCCAGGCTGGGGGGGGCCAGCGGGGGGCTCTATGATTGATACGCACTCCATTAGCAGATTAACGAATACATGCCACGGCGGAGAATCGCTTCGTTGGGCACATTTCGAATTCCTTTTCAGCTCGAGAGCTAAAAATTGACGGACGGCCGGGCCGGCCGTTATTTTAATGATTAGTTTCTGTCTACATTACTGTTGTTCCACTACATTTTTTTTTTCACTAATTTAGAAACAATGAAATCGCATAAGTGTTTCGTCGAATGAAATTGGCGAATAGCAAAAAATTTTCGACTTTTTACTCCTTTACCGCAGAAAGGGCGATGAATCTCGCGGGCTGTGCGCATAATATGTGTGTAAGGTAGTGTATAACCTCGGTAAGCCTAAACTATGATACCGATTTCATCAAAAGAAGTGTCAATAGATATTTCTTTATCCATAATTTTTTTTAGATCGAATAGCGTCACAGGAGTTGACACTATTTGAATACTTGTATCAGTAAATGAAAGCTCAAGTACTTGGTACAACATTTAATTTAACCAATCGAATTGTTTATATTTGGATGCGTAGGCGTTCTTAATCACGAAGAGTTGCCGAAGAAGGATATTTAATATGACGAAGACTGGAATGTTTTGAGTCTGTCCGAATGCCTCATCTACATCGTCTCACCATGACAATGACTTATAACACGCATGCGTATGAATACATTTATAACGTATGCGTATTATAATTTATTGGGATAGTAAGGAGAATAGCTGTAAGAAGTGAGGGGCTCATCATGCCTAACATGACGTTTACATTAGTATTTATCAATCGTCCTGCTAATGTTATGTTTATCATGCGATAGTTTGTAAGGATGCATGGATGGATGTTTGTTACATTTTCACACTGAAACTGTTGGACGAAATTTGATGAAACTTCCCCGTATTGTGGCTTATATATAAAAATAAGGCTATAATTAATAAAAATACCACTATTTACGGCTTCGCTCGCGTGGACGTAGCAAAGGCGAAACCAATATCTATATCGACACTGGAATAGAAATACAGGGCGGCATCGGGATTAGAGTCGAGAACTTGAGAGATAGATCAAGGTCGGTGTCATGGATGACAGCGTGATCGGTAGATATAAAAAATGAAAGAATTCATCATTGTATAATATATTCGAACGGACAAAACCGCGTGCGAAAGCTAGTGTGTTATAATGTAGCGCAACTGACGTTATTTCGTTAAGTGATGACGTACAAGTTGACAATTGTTCCTTGTCTAATGAATTAGTACACAAAGCTCAAGGATGTACTGTTAAAAAATCCGTAATAGATCTCTTGACAAATCTATTCGCAAAACTTCATGTCTTTATCGCATTAAGTTACACCTTTTACATGATTTTTTATACGTGAACGGTAACCAACTAAACTGTTAAATATTCCCCACGACAACAATTAGTTAACAAAATTAGATCGATTGCGCAGCCTCACCTGGTAAATTTATAATATATATTATCAGGTATTAAAAGTTTTAGATGTAAATATAAGCTACCCGCTTGAATCATACTATCAGGGCACAACAATACCTACGTAAAGCTACGTTTGAGGAAACCAAAAAATGATATACCTATCTATTTATTATATATGTGAAAATTTTTCTGGATGTTTGTCATTCAATCAAGCTCAAACCGATAATAATCGTGGATTAATTCCTAGAATAGAATATAAAGTAATTTTAATATAAATATTTTTATTAATATTGTGAACTCTCCCTTACTATTCAGAAGGCCAAGCAGACATTATACATTTCCACATGGTAAATATTTGCTTATCTCTCTTAATATAACTATGTTTTTGGGCTCGATAAACATTAAAATTGAGTTCGATGAGTTCAATAATTTACTGCTACTTATATTTTTAAACGTTTTGAACCAGAAGTCGATAAAAAGTTTCAAACTTGATCGTCAACCGTCTTTCAAATCTTTTAGCTCAACAACCTCAAAAACTTATAAGCAATTATACTTTCAACTCAAGGAGCTCAAAGACACATCGATAGATATCACAGCGAAAAGTTTTAGGGACAGCCTGCAGGGTCGTGCGTTTTTCAGACTATAACTTCTTGCTTTGGAAATTGAAAAATTTTCGTAAAATTAAGAAATTATTGTTTTCAGTCTGTTTGTCTAAAATCGAATTGTCATAAGATCTTGACGTTTTAGGCTCCTTGCCATTTATTGATCTCTCTCTCTCTCTCTCCCTCTCTCTCTCTCTCTCTCTCTCTCTCTGTGTGTGTGTGTGTGTGTGTGTGTGTGTATGTGTGTGTGCGCGTGCGTGCGTGCGTGTTTTGTGTGTGTATGTGAAGGGATAAACCGTTTCAAATGCAGTTTACGACATTCGAAAGTGGTCTACTCATCTTAAGCTTCCTGAAAATGTAAACTAACTCCACTTTGTAGATATTAAGAAATCTTAAATACAAAGTTTTCTGGAAAACACTTTTTTGAAATAACTTCTAGAATTCTCTACCAATCGATATCAAAATCTAATCAGCTTTTTTCGAATTTCAGAATTCAAAAAGCTCAAACTATATATCAGGGCTTTTAGGCAACTATAATACATTTTTCAACTCAAGAAGCTCAAAAATACATCCATTAATATCATGGCGGGTAGTTTTACAATAGCCTACAGGGTCAATCGTCTTCCAACTTTTTTTATCAGAATACACCACATTAAATTAGTCATAAAAGAAATGTTTTCTGCGGCTTCCTGTGCATGTAATCCTGGTACCATTGAATGTTAAAGGACGATCGAGACAATGCTTTTATCAGAATGCGTGACGTTGAAGGAATTTTCCTCCGAATGTTGTCCTAGTACTTTTAATCCGAATAATGTGTCACATCGGCGCATTATATAGCCAAAATACACTCTGATCAAATTTTGCTAATGTACCAAAATAAGTGTGACTTTAATACCAATCTTCAGAAATTGGTGTATAAATACCTACATGTATGAATATATATCTAACAGTTCAAATGTATCTTACGTTTACAACAACACATGCTAATCTCTTAATTGTATTGACAACTAAATGATAGATCATAGCACACCAATCGGAATATCGGTGCATTCACAAATTTTGAATGTTGACAAGTTTTTAACGCTTTTCAAAATTTCTTTGTAGTATTGTAACCCCATTTAATGACGTATCTTTTGGTACCATTTTCATTTTCCTACCTCAATAGTGGAGAACATTATACCCCTGACGCACTTTCATTGAAAACGCGTCTCCTACCGAAGCGATCAAAAAGCATTTTCAATACTAAAGTTCCTATCCAAAAAACATGACCAGAATTTTTGTGACAATCATCAGAATCGTATGTTGCAAAAATACTTAAGTAATTATCGTTCGAATAAAATACAGACATTTCAATAAAATCAAATCTAACTTATCAACTCTGTGGAACATCTAAAGAGCGACGGTGATCGAGTACTCAAAACCGTTGTCTTCGAACAGAAAGTACAAGGTTCGAGGCCTTATCATGCCGGATGGACTAACCAATGATTTTTGATATAAGTCAAACAGAAATACACGTGCTCCGAAGGGCACGTTTACCCTCCGGTCTTGAACGCGGTTGTTGTTTCGATTCCGTCGGCCAGTAACGTCCGATCCGCGTTGAAGGACGGCGGCGAGCTTCAGGGCGAAGCCTTTTCATCTGGTATAAAAAGATTTTGTGCGATTATACCTCAGCAGTGGTTAATAAAAAGACGGACACAACACGTTCTCTATTAGAGTGGTTATCGGTCAAGTATTTTTTTACAATGTTAAATTGTCGAAATTATAAGAAATTTAAGCTGTGATTTAAAAGAGATGTTTTTTCATGTTCTGTGCCTTACTATTGACAAGTTTTTATTTTTTCAATTTTTACGACCGTAATTTAATCCTGACCCTAATGTCACGTGATAGCGTTTAATAAATTAACAAGTCTCTAAAAACCTATTACTTAACAGTCTATTATTAGTAAATTAAAACAACGAAGTAGGTACGTCGACAAACCGTTGCCGCAGAGCGCTAATTTCTACTCCCAAAAGTTTACATTGTTTGTAAGTTTCGGTGCTAGTAAGCGCGGACAACCTCAAGCTAATTAAAATGGCCCTGCGTTTGCAAATGGTCGCGATGTAGATTTTAAAATCAATTCATTTTTAAAATCACGCTGTCACCCACCAATTAGTACCGCTGTATGTTTCTGCTTCTCTGTACGTCACAGTGCATAAGTATTTTAAGATTCTTCTTACATAGATATAAATTTCGAGTGAAACCTTAATACAGATATGTATGTCGGCAAATCTAGCCTAGTAGTAATTATGGCGGTCGTCGATTTAGGAGGACGCGAATTCAAATGCCTGTGAACTGCATCGTCTAACGCTTTTCTAACTCATGTGCAGATGTAAAATGTCAATCAAAGCTACACCTCCAAGGTGCAGAACGTGTGCAAATAACTTTAAGGGTCTGTGAAGGCATGGGGATTACGCCTAGTCCAGAAGACCCGCTCCTAGCAAAGGGAGATTAGATCAGTGGGTGTAAACAAATACGCCTATGCCTGTTATAAGGATAAAAAACGTGTTCTGAAAATCTTTTTTTACTTGAGATTCTCGAAGGTACTTCATTAAATATATTTTATATAGTTTTCTGCGTCGGTTTTATTGTGATATAATACATTTTATAGCATTTTCAACTAGCTAACAAGCATGCAAGTCACCAAAGATCAGACGTTTACCGCCGTGCATGGATACTGGGGACCCCAAAGGAGTCACCACTGCATTGCCCACCTCTTAGGTAGGTATAGGATATCTAATGGGCAGAGTGGGGGTTCGGAAGGGGAGTGGACGATTGGAACTCTACAAGAAACTTCTGTGAGGGTATGGTATCTCAACGTCGAACCAGACCGTCTTCGCGCTGCAGCCAGGTTGACCACGAGATGACTCTACCACGGATATCAATTTGCGCAATATTAATTCCTCGTTTTCGCCAATTCTAAAGCACGCCGGTCGTTTAACGCCAGAGTATTACTTTAAGTTGACTGTTTAAGAATAATGGTCGGAACGAACGCGCGTGGCGTGCTGGACGCCGTTAGCGTGTGTAATCGCCCTTGTAAGTTTTAAATACACCCTCCTGCGCTCAATTATTTAGGTCGTTCTCTATAATATTAGCGCGGGCCGAAAGCCGGAGTGGGGATTGGCGACCGCAGCGCGGTGCGAGGGCGGCGGTGCGGTGTTTATACTTGACCCGATTTCATGGGCGTTCCGGCGGAGGCCCGCGGCCCACGTGCCGACGCACGGAAATCACTTCACTCGCCTCCCGCCCGCCCTAGAATTACAATGGCGGCGTCTACGTGATTTTTCTATTTATTCATTTGTACGTGCTCTCTACTTTGACGGGGCGGATGCGAGCCATGAATCTTCCATGTCGCGTCGATCTTTCGATGGTTCGAACTTTTCGGGTTTTTTTTTCCTCGAGCACTCGTATTCTAAGATCATAATTTTATATAATACAAATAAATTAAAGACAGCTCTGTTAATACATAGACAACTGGCAACACATGAAAGCCATTTTGTTTGTGTCAATTGTTAATATCGACAACGCTTATAGAATAATTTACACGGATAGGTATAATTTTATGCCGAATAAAATTAATAAATGTTTTGTATGTTCAATCTTTAGTCCGTTCGATGTGAATATATTCATGTTTTCCTTGAAAAAAGTGTAGAGGAAACGCTGGGCGTTTCTAATGGAAGCATCGGCTCACAAGACGATGAGTTTTTCTCGTAAATTAAGTGTCTAAGACGGCGTCCGAGGCGAATGTAGCGATAGTGGAGGGTATCAACTCACCTCAATATTTGATATTGTATTGTGTAAGGTGTTAATTCGCGGAAATCCATAGTAGACGCTTGCCTGCAACATGCATTAACATGCAGCATGTGGCATGCTGCATGTTAATGCATGTTGCGGGCAAGCGTCAATATTTGATATAGGATCGAACATATTTCAAGGATACCATTTGAACATGGAACTCTTAAAATTTAAAAGTCGTAACATGGTCATTATCATTTAAAAATTAATAATTTTCATTACAAAATTATTACGAAAATGTAACTTTTGCTGTTGTTTTTTATCGCCGCCTCGATATTCCGTTAGAATAAATATCACTTGACTCATACCCTCATGCTGTAGTCAGGATCCTTCTGCTCGATCCTCCCTTAGAATAAATATCACTTGATTCATACCCTCATGCTGTAGTCAGGATCCCCCGCTCGATACTCCGTTAGAATAAATATCACTTTACTTATACCCTGTAGTCAGGATCCGCCGCTCGATACTCCGTTAGAATAAATATCACTTTACTCATACCCTCATGCTGTAGTCAGGATCCTTCTGCTCGATCCTCCCTTAGAATAAATATCACTTGATTCATACCCTCATGCTGTAGTCAGGATCCCCGCTCGATACTCCGTTAGAATAAATATCACTTTACTTATACCCTGTAGTCAGGATCCGCCGCTCGATACTCCGTTAGAATAAATATCACTTGATTCATACCCTCATGCTGTAGTCAGGATCCCCCGCTCGATACTCCGTTAGAATAAATATCACTTTACTCATACCCTCATGCTGTAGTCAGGATCCTTCTGCTCGATCCTCCCTTAGAATAAATATCACTTGATTCATACCCTCATGCTGTAGTCAGGATCCCCCGCTCGATACTCCGTTAGAATAAATATCACTTTACTTATACCCTGTAGTCAGGATCCGCCGCTCGATACTCCGTTAGAATAAATATCACTTTACTCATACCCTCATGCTGTAGTCAGGATCCTTCTGCTCGATCCTCCCTTAGAATAAATATCACTTGATTCATACCCTCATGCTGTAGTCAGGATCCCCCGCTCGATACTCCGTTAGAATAAATATCACTTTACTCATACCCTCATGCTGTAGTCAGGATCCTTCTGCTCGATCCTCCCTTAGAATAAATATCACTTGATTCATACCCTCATGCTGTAGTCAGGATCCCCCGCTCGATACTCCGTTAGAATAAATATCACTTTACTTATACCCTGTAGTCAGGATCCGCCGCTCGATACTCCGTTAAAATAAATATCATTTTACTCATACCCTTATGCTATAGTCAGGATCACCCGCTCGTGAGGAGGTTCTTTAAGATCAAGTGACATCAACTTCTTTTTTAGTATGCACTTTCAATGTTGACTATAAAACGCATTTTACTTTTAAAACACTTTATAAACGCACTCTTTTATTATAATTCGACACTACAGGAACAAACTTCTGCTCATCAGGAAATCTCAAATAATTGTTATTGCGGCGACTGAAATTTTATCTACACGCTCAGTTTTCTGAAGAAAACAATTTGAAACATGATGTTGATGCGGCCTAGATCGTCTTCTCCCCAGCGAACTTTTCAATGATTTACAGCATTGAAATGAAACTTTGTATATACGTCAAAAGGAAAAAAATCGATTTTAATCTTATAAATCTATCACGTCTGAATATAGTACCGACCTGGTAATTTACGTACTTTTTTATTTTTGGTAACAAGACTTCGCACATGACCTGAACGCTTACTTTATGTATGAATGTAAACTTTGTACGCACTGTCCATTTAACTACCAAAAATTAAATTATTGTGTAATATATTAATAAAAATATATACCAAAAATAAAAACATGATCTAATGCAGCACCTGGAATCATTTTTTAGGGTTCCACACCCCAAAGGTGTCAATGCAACCAATACTAAAATTACGCTGTTTGTCTGTTTATCTCTCATAATTCTGTTTCTTTTGAAACAATAGGTAGACACTAAAAATTTTCAGAATACGTGTATTACTATGGCTTCTTTAACAAGTAATAAAAATAAAAAGGAGTCCCCAAAGAAGAATTGCATTGTTTATTTTTTTTTAAACGTAGTTAATATTATACGGCACTACGGAACCTTCCAAGTGCAAGGAACTCTAGAATAGTTGATGACAAAACATTCGTCGAAATAAACAAGAGTTGCCTGCAATCACCTCTAAAATTTCTATAAGAAAATATGAAATTGAAAGATTGAATAATTATTTTAACAGCGAATACCTAGTCGAAACCGTTTTCGTGTACTAAAGTGAATTCTAAGTTTAAAAACTTTGTCTTGAACTCACAATGGAAACGGGATTATGCGCATGAAGTTCTCGAGATGAGTTTTTTAAGAACTACCTGAGTGAACACCTTCGCTTATATAACAATAATATAAAGTCACTTGTATTTCCCGAAAGGGTAGATAGAAGCTATAGATTTCCACATGGCACGACATTTGCATATCTCGCTTGCTTCTCTACCGTCGATCAATCTTTTCATGCAAGCTCGTCCATTTTAGATGCTTAAAATTTGGGCCTTTTCTTTAAGTGCCATCAATTCGGTCTGCGTAGGATTATCCAGGGCGACCCTTACCGACCTTTGTAACATGCACATTCGTCCTATAAATTTGTTAAGTCAATCAAATTTCATTCATCCTTTCTAGTCGGCCAAACCATCGCAACATACCCTTTTCTTTACTCTAGTCACTACATCTTCTTTGAAACCATACCGTTCTCTGACATCACTGTTGCTATATCTATTTTTCAAAGATACTCCACAGGTATCACACAGATATCGCATTTCCACAACATTGGTTCTACTTATATTTTTCTTTTAATCTAGTCAACTGTGACTACTGTACTAAAGAGTAGGGATCACAGCCCAAATATGAATAACCAAGCGCGTTTGTCGTGAGACACTTTTACCATTCATAATAGCAAGCAAAGCCCCATTCACTTTATTTCCAGCGTTCACTCTCCTTTACATTTTCACCATCATTTATAAACAGACTAGGAGGCATTTGTCAGATAGCTCATCCATTCTTACTCCACACTAATATTCTTTCTCAACTATCCATGAATAGGTAGAACAGCCACGGTGAAGCTATACATTCCAATCTGACCCCAGCAAATTTGAAACCAATCAGTGTATGCCCTTTTCAATCTAAAACAGGCACTTTTAATAAAGATTGCATACTCACATCATGTTACTCACGCCATGTACGGATAGGGTTCTCCATAAATCATTCCTTTCCACTGTATCACAAACTTTTTCCAGATCTACCAAAGCACAGAAGACCTTTTGGCCCTTGACCAAAAACTTTTCCGTAATATTTTATAGAGAAAAAACTTATACCGTACACCCCGACTCTTTTTGAAGTCCCGCTTTTGTTTTGTTTTCAATCTCATTCACAACCCTTTTAATAATTATTTTCACATGTAGTTTGTCAAAAATAAATATACTATAACTATAATAAAACGATAATATTGATAATTATTTGAGAGTATTATAGAAAAATAATAATTTATCTATAATACTCTCAAATAATTGTCAATATTATCGTTTTATTATAGTTTATTAATTGATAAAATCTTGTTTTGAAAAAAATCATTATTTTATATTCAATTTAAACTTATAAGTTTAAATTAATTAATTAATTAATTAAAAAGTTTAAATTAATTAATAAAATAATAAACTTATTTCGAAACACATTACTCGCGTAATGTTTTTAGAAAATGAATTACGAGAGATGCATCAATAATGTTAACAGGAATCAACACAATGATTTTTGTCGTGTCACATGTTTGTCCATGTTTCTGTTTGAATACGTCCAACGCAGAAACTAATGCACAAAATAAACCGAAGGACGATTGTTTTATCTCTGACTCACTTAGAAATGTCACCGTCCCGAGCTTGAGTTCCAAGACAAACAGTTATTATCCTCAACGATTTCTCCATTAACCAAGTGCGAATTCTGACGATTCGGGTTTTTTAGTCATCCCACTGCTGAGGCATGCACTCCCACAATATTCATATTCCAGATCGAAAAATCCGGGCCGTAAGCTTCCCGCGCTAGCCCGGCGAAGGTCGGGGGCTGCTGATGACCGCTATCACCACATCGATGACGAAGTGCAGTTAATTCGCTCTTGGTTAGGATCAAAACCGATACCTTCTAGTACGAAAGCAGCAACACTCTTAACCACAAAACCACCGCCGTTTGTTCGTTTAACATTTTACGACGTACCTAGAGAACAGAACCATAATTAGTCAATTAGTCATAGGTCAAATGACGAATTTACGATTTTTTTTATTTAGCAATATACTGATTTTCTTTTTATATATTCTACTCTGCTAGTGCTAGCCGCTGGCGCTGCAAATATGTGCATTTATTGCATTGACAAAATTAAAAGCTGGAATAGAACGTGAAATATGTTATGCTATGGGGACGAAGTCGCAGACGAAATTTCGTGTAATAAAATATTATTAAACGATTATTGGAAATTAAAAAAATTCATTAATTTTTTTTGTTCAAACGCAATTCGATCGCAATATTACCAACAGCATGACATATTTAAGTTGTTTCTCTATGTAATTAAATTAAAATACACATGGGAAACGAATAATTTCACATAACGAAACAATACGATAGATAAATATAATAAAAAAAACTAAAAAACATGCGTATTATATACATCCATACATTGTCGAATTATTGAAAAAATAACGTTTTTTTTTTTCAAGTTTCCTCAAACGATGTCATAACTGGCCGATTTTGACGAACTTTGCATAATTCAATTTTCTTTAGATCACATTTTATATTTTATAAAATTATGCTTACTTTTATTGATAATCAAATTACTGCACACACAAACAGAAAGACTTCGACATCGAAACATCAAAACTCTATTTTCCTAAACCGGGACGTAAACGATTTCCTTCGGAGTTTTTCCAAAAATCCTTTATATTTCATTTCATACTCTGCCAGGTGATATATCGTGTTATGCCGTGACGTTTACGCGGCGACAAATCGGCCGCGTCCGAAGATAAATGCCGCGATACCCGAACTGCTCGTCCGCGACGGCGATATGAGAAACATGAAATATGCCTCCGGGATATCACTCGTTTGAGTGTCCTCACGGCGCGGGACCTGAATAAATTCATCTAATTCGTCCGTATACGAGACGCTCGAATGTCTCGATGCGAATCCATAGATGAGTACGAGAGGATAGAGTTTGATAACGTTGTCAAATGTATTTGGATTTAGTTGGCGAAGTTGGCATTGTTTTCTTCGCTTGTTCGTGGTTGTATGCGAAATGCGAATAGATACAACCGAAGTTTTGGAAGTGTTTGCAACAATCTTATAAATTGTCACTCAAAATATTTGCCTTCCGGGTTATCTTACTGTTTAAGATGACGATTTGGGAATTTTGTTGGTGGGTATCTCAATTTTTCTCAGAAAATACAAAACTGGTTAAAGTGACTTTTGCTGACTCGACTCTTCACGACATCGCCTTTAACCTCTCAGTTGCAGTTACACGACTTACCAACCTTTATAATAGACAATAAAATATCAAATATAGCTTTTTTAAAACGGAAATTTACGTTTTACACGCAAATGGGACCAATTTAAACCTCCTAATTTTCTACGTAGGTTTTTTTAATTAATCTAGCTTTTATTTCAACCGAAAAAAAGCTGTTTTGTCGCACACGATCTCTAAAAATAAACAAACGCGCCGCTATTTTAGTATGCAGTACCACGATGTGTGCGGATTGCGAGGCGCTGCGTATATCATATTAAGAGGTTATCACTGCTTCACCTTAAAAACATTAATGTGTAATATTGGTTTGATAAGCTTCAGGGAACCACTGTTATTTATCATTTACGACTGTATTTGTAATTGCGCGTGTCGGCGTATCGGTTTGTCCTTCTATCACGCAGTAACGAAGCGAGGGATCAACCTGATATTTTACACAGACAGTTAATGGACCGTAAAGTGACGTAGGGTACTTTTTTATCAAGAAAAAATGCACGACTCATGTAGGATGGCGTATAAGTCTAATTCTTGTTAGACTTTGTTACTGTATTGACTTCATATTGATTGAAAAAGCTTTAGATGCTTTTTGTCGGAATGTATATAGTTCAAATGATATTAGAGTACTTTAAAATTATGAGTATTCCATGCGAGTGAAACTGGGATACCTATGACAGATATGATGATTGATCAGAATTGGCAGCGAAGTCGTGGTGAGAATCAGAACCAGAATCACTATTGGAATGATAGAGGGACCGGGAATAGAATCTAGAGAAGGACCGATATCGAAATTGAGTATGACATCAATTTTACAATCATGATGCAGTCATAGCAATTTTGTAGGCATGATATCAATGCAATTTTATAATCATTACGTCAAAACAATTTTATGGAGACGAGTCCTCATCATTTCACCATTTTTCATTGTAATATAACCCATATTTTCATACCATCAGCTAAATAGACTGTAAGGTAACGAACGCATTTTGTTAAACTAACAAAAAAAAAACAGACAAACACGAATAGGACTCGCACCCTAATGGTTCCGTACAAACTTAACTATGTCCGTAGATATATTATCCATCAAGAGCATTGATGACTTTTGTCTATTCTCGATATCGATACTGGTGCGATGTTGGTCTCAGGAACTCGGAAACTTATTTTTTTTTCAATTTTTTTTTTGGATCTCCTAAAAGGCTATTTTCAAATGTTTAAATCTTCAATTGTCACAGCTCTAAATTAAAAAACGTTCATCCACGCATTGGTGTACGTCACAGTCAATACTCCGATCGCAAGTGTAAGTTTACAATCATAAATAAATGCTTTTTCACATAACTATAAATTATTGTTTTTTGATATTTTTTCCTTTATTTGTGCTGTAAGGCCTTTCTTATTTCCAATCTTAATGATTTTAAGTTATTGGGAAGTATTATTAATAAAAAATGGGTTTTGAATTACTTGCGAGATTCTAAACATAATGTATAAATTGCTCTATTTTTTGTTAACGGCGGTTTTTTTACTGCTTCAAGAGATCATTGATATAAGTATTTGATATTAATTGCAACTTAATACATCTTCGTATTCCTTAGTAAAATGGCCCTTAACAGACAGACGGACAACGAAGTGATCCGGTATATAAGGGTTCCTTTTTTCATTTAGAGTGTGTGGAACCCTAACAGCAATAGAACACGTACAAAATATAAATATCTCTATTGATAACATTGAAATGGAACGCTGTCTCGATAATTCTTCGAAAAGAGATTTTATTTTATTCGTCTTATTTACGCTAACAGATTCATTACAATCCCCTTAATTGTTACTTGTCCGCTTTTAATATTGTAGTAACTTTTAGTAACCGAGTCAAGCGTTGGTGGCGTTTGAGGCATCCGGCCTTCGTGCTCGGTGCCGCGAACATTAGTTCCTTTTTGGCTTCTATTTATTAATTTAAATGTGAGAATAAAACAGAATTTTAGTTGAAGAGAAACAAAGGGACAGTGTGTGCGAAAAAGTTGATCGGCGCTCTTGCCCTGGTGCGTGGGCCGCGAGAGCGAGTCACGAAAAGCGAATGTAAAGATAATAAGCATTGTAATCTAAGAGTATATAAAATTCGTGAACGGATAATTTAAAGAACTGTTCAAATAAACATAATCTCGCTGCTGCAGTATTTAATTTCGATGCTGGGTATCAAAATCCGACGAGGGGTACGTCTGCACTGCAATAATATACGCCGTTTCAACAAACTCTTCAATATTTTATCGTTATTTACGCGAAGTAAATCGCTTTAACGCATTCATAAGTTGTACATGACTCTTGAAATAAGACATTATGTGTACTGCGCCTAGAGACAAACATGCCAAAAAACGTTCCACGTTTCTTATACAACCGATATCCGAATATTAAATAAGAAACAATGTACCGACATCCAAAAAAAATATAGCTTACCGTGTACCAAAATCGACATAAAACTCCGCTATATCGATTTACACAGACCGACACAGAAACATTTCGAGGGGCATTTCCATTATCTCGCTCGCTATAAAACTAAATTTAGAGCCGACATCATTAATTGATTGTGACCCGCAGTAACGGCGCTATCGGGGCCCGTGGGAGTGGGGAGCCCATTCACGGACCGGATGCCGGGTCGTCCGATTCCATAAATGGAATTTCGCCTCCGCGGACCGGCGCCGGCGGCGCTTGATCAACTTTTATTCAAATGCGCACACGCACGCTTGATGCAGTGGCTATCCCACGTGTATACGACGAAAAGTCAGGCCTCGCTTCTCACGTATTCCTCTCGTCTCTTGCAGAAGGTACTAACTCTTCTGCTGAGTAGGTAACTAGAGAGTGAGAACCCGCTATTTATTTTCGATTTTTTCCTTTTTAATTCCGAAAAATGCATTGTCGAAATTTAAGCAACAGTTGACCTTGCAGGCCAGTAAAAAATCTATCCACATTTATTTCGAACTTGGAAAATATGAAAATGTCGTTGCTGACAATGAACTCAAAATGATTAGTTTGCTCTTTAAAAAGTAAAAATTTTACCACTTATTACTTTTTACATATTTTGTCAAAGATATTTTAACCGAATCAACCGATCTGAACAGATCTTGCAACATGCGATGCAATTTTTCAATCTCAAAAAATATTTGAATTTTAAAAATCATAAAACAATTTTCAATAACATTTGGTTTTGTAATTTTTCACCAACGTTATCAATTCAATCCATTCCAACTAGAGTTATGACATTCGATGCAACTTTTTAAGCACAAAAATATGTTTTCTTTTCTAAAAAATCGATTTCCCAAAAATTTTTGATATATCGTTGTTTTAAAATTGTTACAAAAATCTTTTTTATTGTTCTTCCATAATATCTCTCGAAGAAATGAACTGATTTAAATTAAGTTTATAGGATACAACGCAGTTTTATTTAAAAGAGAGCCGATTAGATCCCGGAATCGATCAGTTAAATAGTTAAAAAAAAATTTTTCAAAAAAAATTTTTTGATATCAAAAGTACATAGACCAGGGTCGATAATTTTAGAAACGAAAAAAAATTATAGTAGAATGAAACCTATTGGAAAAGGAAGGTTACACCACCCAAATGAGAGGAAAAATAAACCACGGTCGATCTGAGGTTGGGAAGGGGTAGGGGGTGCGTTTTTAAGGGTAAAAATCGGTTAATCTTGATTTACGGCAAAACTACAAGTCCTATCGAAAAAAGTCAAATGGCAAAGTTGTAGGTATTAATAAGATCTACAAATTTTGTATTTAGACTTTTTCTCCTTAACCTCAAAATTCATGTAAAAAATGCAAAAAACCACATTTTTGGTTTTTTATTTTTATCTTTATCAAAAAAATTTTTTTTTTTATGAAATTTGGTGAAAAGTTACCTATTTATATCCCAAACACGCTGGAATTTTTTTAATTTAAAATATTTATTTTTTCACCCTATTTCCACTCGATATCGAAAAAACACCCTAATTTTCGATCGAAAATTCCCACGTCAAAATATCATATTTTTCAAAAAAGTCGGTAGCCTTTCTGTTCGTTGAAATCTCTACTTTCTGATGGTGCAAAAAAAAATATACATTTTTATTGAAAATTTATTCAGAAAATACAAAATAACGAAAAGTGATAAAATTTGAATTTTTTTTTTTCATCTTTATGTTTTCTTTTGAGATATTTATCACAATTTTTTTAATTACTCGAAAACGTTTGGTTCTATGTTTTATTAATGAACAAAAATTGCAACTCGAAATGGATTATTATAATTAACTACTAAGTAGGTTAATAAAGTTGATATTTAATAATACATCTATAAAGCTTTGAGAAACTTTGAAAATTTGTTTTAAATTATGTGCATAGATGCCTATTTATCGGTATTTTAAGGTGAAATCTATATACCTGAGTGACCTTCGGAAAATTGTAGCCCATCAAAAAGTATTTCATAGAGAAGTTGTTAAACGCCGTTTCAACCTTTTGGCTTTATAAAATGCTGGCCACTTAGAAAGTCAAAATAAGAAAAAAAAAACTATAATTAAAAAGTTAGTGAAAAATGACAATTCGATTTTGCCGCCAATTTGTACACATTTTTCCTGTCGTCCGAAATTTTCTATTGCGAATTAAATAAGTTACTACCACTATATCCCATTGTTTTTTATTGCAAAGGTATAATAAGTTATACAGAAGTGGAGACGGGGCTAGGAGGGTCTGGGCCTTACTACCTGTTATTTCGTAGCAGCTGTAAAAACCGTTAGCTAGTATTCGAAATGCAGTACAGTGAATAACATCGTTGATAAAATACACGTGTATACTGAGTTACTTTACAAGAATTGTGACAAATTAAGTTTAAAAAAAAGTTCTGGAATCTACATAGCAAGGTAAATACTACCTGAATTTTAATCAGTATCTATCATATCAGCTCTAAAATAAAAATAGTAATATTCTCCTTTACTAAATAGTATGTTTAACCTAACATAACCTAAAAAATACAATCAAATAATATTTTAGTACGCGAATAAAAGATAATAATTTCGTTTATTTTGCACGAACAAATTAAGTTATACTCTTGATAAAACTGTGAAGGCATTATTATTAATTTAATTTTGTCTTTTCAGATTTTCAGCATGGATAAATCTGTTTGTATAATCTGCAATAAGGCAGATGATAAACCAGGATGTGAGATAAAAAACAGCTTTGAATCGTTTAGTGGGATCTAGTAAAAAGAACCGATAATAAATATAAAAATTTGAGCGTTTGACATCAGCCTTTATTCATCGAACTTGTCAAAGTCATTATAATGATGAGACTGCAATAGCAACATTCCGTAGTTCAAGACATCGGAAATCTAACGAAGGAAAAGAAATAAATAAAGACGCTGTTGGTTTTAATTTTGAATCTCATTGCTTTCTCTGCGGTAAATTTTTCGGTAATAGATCTAAAGAAAAATTTCATCTGTTGAAAGTCAAGATACTAGAGATAATATATTAGAGTATATTCAAAACAAAGCACATTAAATGATTTCGATAAAAATATTTCAGCTCGTTTGAGAAATGTGCCTGATTTACTCGCTGTAAAGCGCATTATCACACAGCTTGTATGTCTACTTTTATAACAAAAGAACTGAAAGAAAAAGAGGTCGCGTTGCATGTAAAAATACGAAGGATTTTATTAATTATCTTATTAATTATATTGTTGAAAATGAAATGGAATGTCAATTTTCTATCAATGAAATAAAGAGGGATTTTCAGGAGATCTCCCAGACTACACAACTATTAAGACAAAATTGAAGGAGCATTTTCAAAACGACATCGAATGTCATTTAATTAAAAGAGACATGATAATTTTATACAAAATGGCACTGCAAGTAAGAAGCTCTGCAAAGAGTGGTACGAAAAAGATTAAAAGTAAAGAAGACGAACGAAGTAGAATTGTTGAAATGGCTGCTGAAATTCTTTTAGAAGATATTCGTTCTAAAGTATACGATACAAGTTATTACGAAATTCTGATTTTAACGAAGGCAATTTTTTAAGGACGTTCCTGAAACTTTGCAAGTTTTTGAATATTGTGTGTAAAAGTAATAAAGAAAGAGTACAAATAATATTCGTCGGATGGATAAAAAGTGGCCACAATGTCTCATTGTATCATTACATCAGTAAGGCCACGTTCTTTTTATCTCCAATTTTACTCGGTTTGTCGTCGATGATTCACAAAAAATATGCCTCCAAAGGATTAATCGATTCATTATCTAATTTAGGCTTGTGTTCCTCATATAAAGAAACTTTGCGCTTTGAAGCATCGATTATTAAGGACCCTGCTAATCATACGTTTTCTCCAGATTCCTACGTTCAATTTATTTATGACAATGCGGATCATAATACATGTACGATTGATGGCAAGAATACTTTCCACGCAATGGGTGGAATTATGGTTGTTACTCCGGCGTCTAGTGTTACTTCAAAGAAAACCATCTCTAGATTAAAACAGATACCATCTTCTGAAGAGATAGGCGAAATAGGATTTGTGAATTTAAAACGATTTGAAAACAAAAATTTCGACGGATTGAAAACAGTTGAGATAGAAGATATTTTAGACGTTACGGACAACTATGAAATGTCTTCGGCTGATTTTACATGGTTTTATTCAAAATTTACAAACAGTAAATCCGATGGCTGGAATGGATTCATGGAGAAGTCACATAATAATGTGGCTTATCATTCTTCTAAAATTATTCCTGTGCCGTTTATAAAGAACCCACCGAGTGATTATGATACCATTTTCACATCGTTGGTAGAAGCCGCTAAGCAATGCCAAAACAAGTACAAAGATTGTGTTCGTCACGTTTGACCAACCACTATACCATAAAGCTCGTGAAATCTTAGCCAGTATTGATTTAGATAATGATCTCTATAATTTGTCGTCGGTCCAAGTAAGACTTGGGGATTTCATTTATTGATGTCGTTCCTCGGAGCGATTGGATTCATCATGGATGGTAGTGGACTTAAAGAGGCTTTTGTGAAATATATGCGGAAAATTCGTCCGAAAAGCCCTTTCTGGGCACGCATATGCACGAGCTATCAGAGGACATTTTCTAGTACAGCTTGCCTTGTCAGAATTAATTTTTCGTCGATGGAGTTGTCGGACACAGAAAAAGGGTTAATGGATACATTTTGCTAGATTTAGGAACTGAACATTTTGGTGACAATTTACATCATGAAGATTTGAAGACTATAAAGGACAAATTTATCGAGCATCTTACATCGATACAAAAGAGGTCCTACCGCAAAACTTTGGATACAGTACTGGCAAATGGTCTTATTAGTAAAAGATTTCATTAGGGCTGAGCGTTCAGGTAATTGGGAATTACATTTAAAATGCGTGGAAAGAATGCTTCCCTATTTTCATGCAAGTGGACACTTTTTATATGCAAAATCGGCTCATCTTTACCTGCAAGATATGCGTAAGCTGAAAGATATAATAAATGATGATTATGAATTTACGCAATTCACCGAAGGGTTCTTCACAATTCGGCGTACTCACAAGTTTTGGTCGGGAGTTTGGACGGATATGACGATCGAACAAGTTTTGATGAGATCTATGAAAACTCAGGGTGGACTTACACATGGACGTGGTTTGTCTGAAAGTGTTTTGACAAAATTTGTATTAACAATGATCATACTTGTCGAAATTTGCAATGAAATGGAAGATTTTTGTAATGTTTCCTTTGCAACTACCGAGCAGCACATAGATTCCAGGGAATATCGAATAAAAAAAGATGTAGCTGATTTACAGATATTAAAAAATTTTTTCAACAGATACGATCCTTTTCCAGATACTGATCAAATTATGTCAATATTTTCTGGAATTATTGGCAGTAATTCTGTAAATTGCTACGAAGCGTATGAAGAAGGGAAAAAATCTTTGCAAGCTATTGTTGGCATGAATTTTGGCAGTGTTAAATTTAAAAGAAAAAACAAAATCTTGTCTCTAAAAACGGTTCAATCTTCCGTTAAAGTTAACGGAGATATTATAGCCATTGATCCTTTATTGCTGTTTCAAAGAATATCGTTAACAATCGATAGTCAAAAAGATATGGAAACTTATTTACAATACGAGCTTGCTCCATTTCCATTGTCACTCTTTACAGAAAATGGCCTCAGAAAAAATGTGAAATCTCAGCTTTATGAATTATTTGAGAGCGCAAATGGACCAACGCATTCTGACGGTATCGTGCATGTTGTCGACGGTGGGTTTTTACTGCACAAAGTAATTTGGCAGAAAAATGAAACTGTGGAGGAGATCTTGAATAAATATTTACATTATGTACAAAAACATTATGCAGAAAGCAGCTATATCGTTTTGATGGATACCCTGAAATTGAAAAATCAATAACTGTGTCAACAGTACCAGTAGTTAATTCAACTAAAGAAGGAGAACGTAGTCGTAGAAAGACATCAGACAATATTCCAACATTCAATTATCAAAACCATACGAAAATACCATTTTTGCAAGAAAAGTTTCTATCTAATGAAAAAAATAAAGATAAATTAATAAAATCTTTAATGCAAGTGTTACAATCGCAAGGATTTTCCTGTGAACAAGTTAAAGAAGATGCTGATGCTGACATTATTAAAACCTCGATTAAAATTGCCAGAGATACCAATAAAACTGTCATTGTTGTAGGTCAAGATATTGATCTTTTGGTCCTTTAAATCAATTAAATTCTAATAATCATCAAATTTATTTTCTCAAGCCCGGTTCTGGAAATATAAAAGATCTTTTTTCACGTCTAATAGTTTCAAATATGAATCAGTCAAAACATCGTTGCATTTCTGCATTGCTTTTCTGGTTGTGATACAACGTCCGGATTTGCCGGAAAAGGCAAAAACTATCGTAAATTCATTATTAGGCGATAAGAATTTGTCGAAGTCGGCTCATATATTTTTAAAAAGATGTAAGCAAAGACGACATAAAAGAAAATGGATTACAATTAATAAAATCTATTTATAAATGTAAAAACGAGAATATTACACTTAATCAATTAAGATTTCAAAAATATCAATTGGCAAAAATTAAAGCATCTTTCATATTAGCAAATCTCCCACCCACAGAAGGTGCAGCCGAACAACATTGTTACAGGGCGTATTATCAGCTTCAAACGTGGCTAGGTAACGAATTGACAGTAACAGATTGGGGCTGGAAGAAACATGAACGTGGAATTATGCCTAAATTAACTGAAATGGAATTAATTCCGGAGGTATTGTTAAAAACTATTTGCTGCAGCTGTGAAACTGGGTGTAATAATTTGAAATGTGGCTGTAGAAAACATGGTTTAAAGTGCACAAATTTATGTTCTAATTGCCATGGTTCTGAAAAATGCGCTAATGTAGAGAAGCAAATCTACGAGGAAATCATTAATGATCTAGAGGAAATTCCGGACCATGAATCGATGCAGACTGGAAATAATGTTGAAGACGAAGACGGTGATAGTCTTGAAGATGTCGAAGATCAACCAGAAAAGCCTCTCGAATCTGACGATGAAGAAATACCATCAAAAAGACGGAAACATAAATAAATAATTTGTATCGAAAGTTATTTCATAAATTTTTTGATAAATATTAAAATTAATGCTTTCAAATTTTATATTATGTATACTGTAATCAATAAAAAATATAGATATTAAATCAACATTATTTTGCAGGATTAAATAGTAATAGTCACATTTTTTTATTAAAATCGCCTTTTAATCCTATTTTTAATAGTTATAACAATGGTGTTTTTTTGTAATATTTATGTTCAATGGATTTGTAATTTTTTTGTTCATTAATAAAACATAGAACCAAACGTTTTCGAGTAATTAAAGTAAAATTGTGATAAATATCTCAAAAGAAAACATAAAGATGAAAAAAAATTCAAATTTTATCACTTTTCGTTATTTTGTATTTTCTGAATAAATTTTCAATAAAATGTATATTTTTTTACACCATCAGAAAGTAGAGATTTCAACGAACAAAAGGCTACCGACTTTTTGAAAAATATGATATTTTGACGTGGAATTTTCGATCGAAAATTAGGGTGTTTTTCGATATCGAGTAAAATAGGGTGAAAAATAAATATTTTAAATTAAAAAATTCCAGCGTGTTTGGGATATAAATAGGTAACTTTTCACCAAATTTCATAAAAAAATTTTTTGATAAAGATAAAATAAAAACCAAAATGTGGTTTTGCATTTTACATGAATTTTGAGGTTAAGGAGAAAAAGTCTAAATACAAAATTTGTAGATCTTATTAATGCCTGCAACTTTGCCATTTGACTTTTTTCGATGGGACTTGTAGTTTTGCCGTAAATCAAGATTAACCGATTTTTACCCTTAAAAACGCACCCCCTACCCCTTCCCAACCTCAGATCGACCGTGGTTTGTTTTTCCTCTCATTTGGGTGGTGTAACCTTCCTTTTCCAATGGGTTTCATTCTACTATAATTTTTTTTCGTTTTTAATTTTTTTTGACGGCTTCGACCCTGGTCTAACAAGCCTAAATAGTAACTCATATAAACCAACACACTCATGTTTAAATTTATTTAGTGTCTAGATATAATAGCATAAATAAATAAAAGATAAAAATACCCCCGAAAATCAAGTTTTATATCACCAACTGACTCCACATCAACAAAATATTTCGAAAATTTCCTATTATCCTACATTCCTATCAAAAAATATACTCCGAAAAATAGTCATGAGTAATTCGATTCAAAGTGTAGGCTTATCCACATGAATCCGGTGTCACTGGAAGATGATTTACGTATATAAAAATATTTGTCGTGTCAAGTTTTTATTAGCTCACTGTTTGAGCACACTCCTCACCATGTACTTATTTCAGGAAGAGATATGCCCTTAAGCCCACCGCGTAGGCCCAGCGCGGATGGGACGTTCGACCGTACCGCCAATGCTGTGACGGAGTTCGTGACCAACGGCTTAAAAATCTCTCTAAGACACAGAGCGCCCCTGATAGAACTTGAACACTATACCTTCCGATTTATAAGCTATGCATTAGACCAATCGGCTTCGACCATGAGATAAGTAAGTATGTACTTATTTCTTACTTATCTAATGGTCGATAAGTAATAAAAAAAATAGTCTTATTTAATACAGAAATACAACTTATTTAATACATTATATTTGTGTATTAAATAAGACTATTTAATACAGAAATATAAAGATGTCTTTAAATAAAAGAGTTGACGTTACATCTAAAACACTTTTGTATTACAATAAAATAAAATTAAAAAAAAACTTGGTAAGATGCGATTTGATCTTAACGCTTAATCGGTATAAAAATGTTTAATCTGCAGAAAGAAGATTCTATATCAAAAACAAAAATTCTAATCTGCAAGTTCTTTATATATATACACGTTTAATATCTGCATTATTAGTAAAAAATACCTTCACTTTCTTTTTGTTTGCATATATAAATCGAACATATATTCATATTTATATAAAAATTTCGATATTCGTTTATGTGAAATAAAATTTCATATTCATATATATATAATATAATAACAAAGTATAATCAGTAAGGGTTGTGATTATTTAGAGATCATTTTCAACAGTTCCTATCTGTGACATAACAGGGCTGCTCCGAGCTGGGCTAGCGCCGCGAGGGAGACGATCAGTGTTCAGCTCTCTCTCACCCATTGCAGTATTCTGGCCATCAGTAATCGGTAGAACCTTCATTTACAATAATTATTTCAATAAAGAATTACTATTTAAATAACTACAATTTTAAAATGTTGGAAATGAAAGTGTGAAATTGAAAATAAATTAATAGCAATCAAACTCGACCACATGTAGTCTAAACTCATCGCCTTTGTAATTTTGTCTCTTTCGTTCGAACGGTTTTATACAGTCATTTATACGCGCTAAAATAGAATAATAATCTTTTTCTCAGACCCACTTTTGCTCAGATGCTCAAAAGAATAAGAAAGGTTTAGAAAAAGTTCTGACAAAGGATTGTACAAGTACTGAAATTTAGTTTTGTAACTTTAGGTACAGAACTTAAAAAATGAAATATTTCACGTGTAATTTCTATGCCATTGTTCTGTTTTATCGATTTGTCATTCACAAAGAAAATGGTTTATCTATTATTTCTGATAAAAAGTATTCCATGCTTCTGTTTACGTGCCGTCTCTCAATAGAAACCAGGAAAATCGCCTACATTAAAAATTTGTTACCAATAATGAGCCGGAATCAATATAGGTGCAGTAGAAATAAGAGTAACGGCCCAGCCATGTGGATATCGAAATATAAAACAGGAAATTTATGAACTAATTTTGAAAAATGGCCAGATATTGAAAAAAAAACTACATATCCTCGCTATAATTTTATATTGTTAGTTCTGCCTTATTAATCTTTTTCAAATAAGTAAATATTTCATTTCTCTCTCAAAAATTAATTTATTATATTCATTCATTAATTTAATCGTAGAATATAATTGCAATTAGACGTCTCGCGGACGGCGGGTCTGCTGACCGCCGCATCACGAAAATTCTGATCAATCCTGGAAGATAACAGATACTTCTAAGAGTCCTCATAGCGATGAAAAACGTGTAAAAATACTAGCGAGCGCAGGGACAAGAAACACTAACATGGAGCTATGCGCGCGTCGCGGCCCAGAGGCGGGCGGTAATGATTGCATGACAGCCGCCGCCCGCGCGCCGCGCCCCCGCCCTCGGACGCGGCGCAATCAAACACTCGGCAGCTTTTATTATGTTTACACACGGCTCCGTCGGTCGGCTCCGGCGTCGCTTTAATTTGCAGCCCGCCGCTGTGATACGGCGCCAAATGATATTTCTTGTAATGAATTTATTTCGGGCGAGGATTTAGCGGCTCGTTAGCGGGACACTTTATGAAACACGTATCGCTTTTCTGTATAAGCCTTTTGTTGCTTTCTATACAAAAAAAAAAAAGAAACGCGCACGTGTAACGTTTATGTGCATTTTTTGTTTGAGGTCGTGGTGGATGTAACGACCAAAATGTACAGTCGTGTTCAAATTTAGTAGAATTGTAGTAGGTCGTAGATCGGAATGATGTTTGAAAAAAAAATAGCTGGATATAGGGAATGAACTCTCTGTCCACCCGGGCCGAGGCACAGCTAGGTATTAAAAAAGGACCAGCCAAATTCATGTGTGATTCACGTACCAAGGGTTTTTCATATCACCACGCATTGTATTTATGTAGGAATTTACGAAAGAAATGTTTATTTTATTTCATTCAACTCGGTATCTTTAGTTTGGGTTTGAATCACAATTAAATAGTTTTTATCATTTGTTGTTTTATTTTAGAGTCTGTACTATAAATTACACCAAGTTTGACGCGTATATGTAATTATCCTTTTTACAATAAAGTAAAAATATATGCCTTATTTTTTTACTTTATGCTTTTATAATGTTTGTTAAGATATCAACAATACTAAAACACATTTCAAACAATATAGCTTTTTAAAAGTAGGAGGGACGGACAGACGGTCGGAGGACGAAGTGAACCTGGTAGTAATCCTGTTATCAAGCTTGACGTACCAAACCCTAAAAACAAACTATAGTTGTTCCATATTACTTTCTCTTCAGTAAAAACATTGACTTACTCCCTTCAAAAAATCATATCATGCGCCTAAAGAAGTTTCATTTCAAAACTTATTCTAATATTTAAACCGGTTGACAAATAAAAATAGGAAAACAAACTACCAAATCTTAAAACCGAATCTGAACAACCCTTAAATCTCATTCTTAGGGAAGAGTCAGTACTAAGATGAGCTTTTGGTCAACGAGGATCTATGCTGTTCCAATCTGTATCAGGAACATAGCACACATTCTTAGATACTATCGAGTACCTTTCACCGTCTTTTTCAACCACCTTAAAATTTCCCTCCCTCAAGCACGTGTTCATAACAGCATTTGCGAATTCTGTTACCGAATTTTTGTAGAATGGACATAATATTTGCATGTTGGGCAGTATATAACAGATTGGAGAAATTACAAAATCACATTACGGCATGTTAAAAATAAATGTATTCATATTTTTTTGCTGACCGTGTCGAGTGATCAATCACTGAGTCTACCGCTGTTCTTATGCCTAATTATTCGCCGATGAAAAACAATTTTCTTCTAGAGAAACACGCCGAAATGGCACTTTGTAATCTGAATAAACTGTGTTTATTTTGGCGTAAATATCTATCGAAACATTATCAGTTTCGCAAATCACAAATCATCCAGAAAAACTGCCACTTACCTTTTGTTTAGCAAAATCTTGGTCAATTCTAAAGAACAACCAGGAGTGTCAATGTGACTGACTGAATGATGGTGATTGTTTTTTTAAATTATAGTCCCAGCAGAGTCGTAGTTGAAGTGGTAATTCTGTAGAATATTCACCCATTATTTCTTTCGCTTGCTTGTAGCTATTTAAAACGCTGCTCATGCAGTCGATTTTTGAAAATCTTTAGTTAATGTTAGAAAACAAACGTATGTTGTCCTTTACTTGAATAAGCTAATATCGTACATCAATACAGGGTTTGTGTATTTCCGAGATAACGCGATTCAAAATTTTTAAATAAATCAATTGGCAGATCTAACGCAAACCTTTGCTGTAGCCGTACATGTGTATAATAAAAAAATATTTGCCAGTTTTTATTTATTTCTGTTTGCACAAATATTTTTCGGAATATAGTAAGTTGTATACATGCTGCATTTAAAAAATGGGAGATTTTGATACTATAATTTTGAATCCGTTAAGAAGCAAATCCATATTTAAAAAACTTTACATATTAAAAACCATTTAATTTTCTGATTTTTTTGTTTCATTAATACGATAAAGTAGATGTGCATGCACTTCACAAAACTCTGATTACAAAAAGCGTAAATAACATGAACATTGTATCAGAGCGACAGAAAGTTGGGCGTTCTAAAACTGAAAATCCTAAACCCACATAGTGTTCCATCGAGTAGCTTACCAGGTAATCCGTTGGCTCGTCGACCTGCTTATCTAGATTTGGCCGGAGGGCGGGCGGCGCCGGCGGGCGGGCGGCGGCCGGCTGAACCAATTAGTCGTATCGCAGCCGGCACGCGAGATTACGTGATGCACTCTCTGCAGACGATTTGCCAATTCGACCGCTTGCAGATCACAATACTACAACCAGCATCAACGAAAGACGTATCTCTAACGAACTTTTGTTACTTAATCATAGTGATTGCTTCTCAGATTTATTGTTGGCTGTTTAGACAAATTCTAAGAGATGTACCACTAGATGAGATACTAATGTTTTCAGTGATTTACTTAACAATCTTTTTTAGTTTTTTTAGTTCCGATCCGCCGTTCAGATCGATCAAGTTAGATAGTCTTGATCAAGGTTTTGACCTTTGTCAAAACCTCAACCCTAAATCTTTTCGTAATTCCTGATCTATATCCTACTCCCGACTTCCACCTCTTTCCCTCCACTTCTCACTCTCCCTCTCAGTTCATATCTCTTTGTTCCTCTTCTCAATCTGTATCTTTTTATTCCATCTCATTGCCTCTCCAAGCAAAGTAAACAAATAAGCACGGCCGAAATCGAAACCGAAAACAATTACTTTTATGTTACTAATAACTTTTACAACTTAAAGATTATTTGTTATGTCTAGTTGATATAATGTTGATAATAATATAAGCTCACGCCTATTTCTCAGAAGGATAGGCAAAAACTATAGATTTCCACATGGTACGATCTTTGCATATCTCTCTGCCTCATCGACATCCATCAATCTTTTCATGTAAACTCGTCGGTTTCGGGTCCTTAAAATTTGGCCCTTTTTTAATATACCACCAATATGATCTGCATAGGATTTTCTAGGGCGACCCTTGCCGACCTTTCCATCACACACATTCGCTCTGTAGATTTATTTTGTCAGTCTATTTTCATTCATCCTTTCCAGATGACCAAACCACCGCAACATATCTCTTTCTACTCTACATTTTCTTCCACTACATTTTCCTCCAAACCACACCGCTCTCTGACATCACTCTTTCTACATCTATCTTTCATCTTCTATCTTACATATAATTATATATGTATTACACGAAAATGCTCTCAGGTAAGGAATATATGTAAATTAGTCAAACCATTGTCGAATAATAATACATATAGGCAGACAGAAAAATAGTGACCTATATTTTTTAAGGCGAGAAACTCTATCAGCATATATAATTTAATCCCAATTCCATTTTCAACTTAAAAGTGGATCGATAAATAAACACACAGAGATAGTTATACAATAGATTTACGCAACGATATGTGCTTATTAGTATCTTAAACTTGGCTAAAATCGGTTTAAATATTGTTGACTGGTGTAAGGAAACACCTAGGCAAATAGACAGGCAGACAAGCAAAAAAATTGCCTATATCGTACGTTTTCGCTATGTAATTAATAGCATTCGACAAAGTTAGCAAACCATTTAAAAGGCGATGTGTGCGCTGCTATTGAAATTCAAAATAAGCCATTTCAAGAATTTATAAGTTCATTAAAAAGAAATTATTAAGACTGTTATGTCATATCTGAATATATTTAATGAAAAGAAACTCTTGGGATTGAAATGATCGGCTATCAGATCATTTTATTTAACTTCCAAGTGGTGTACTTGTTTTATTAACTATTCTTGAATTTTTAAGCAAAAAAAAAAAGCAAACACTGAGTTTCTTCACCATTCTTCTCAGGGTGAATCAGCATTTGGAATGGGTGGTAATGTTGATTTAAAAAAATACATTTAGTTCAAGTGTAATTCTATTATCTACCAACTAAAAACATTTTAGATTTGATTTCAATAATTTGATAAGTGTTTAGAAAAATGAAAGTAGTCAAATAATATAATCATATTAATAAATAAATCAAAACAACGAGAACTCCAAACAAAAATGCTGAGCAAAAATGCTTCGTCATTTCGGGCATTTTGTAAATGAGAACGATGACCAAACACACGCAATCATAAATAATTTGACACTAGACTGTGTTAACGCTAATTAGTGGCAATGAAGGGGTTGCCGTATTAACATATCCGATGGACGTGCCCTTATAACTATTTTAGTCTATGGTGTATGAGGCTATAGCACCATATCAGAATTAAGGCATTAACCATTGTCATCGGCACTACACAAAATATATGAAGAAGCACTGAATGTAGAAAGGAATTTGACGTGGGATACCACACAATCATTTCAGAGCAATAATGTTGTTGCAATCAATGGTATGGATGAGCATAAGGGCCACTTACATCATAACGCGTGTATCGTTAACCGTTACAAAGTTCTGTAAATCCTTTTTGTATGATGCTCCAACAAAAATTTACATAACTTGTGAAATACGTGATATTGATGGTGATGTTGACGTCACTAAATCTAATGGCGTCTATTCACATTCGTTGTGACACTCCGTAGGGTAGTCGACTGTAATTGGTGATTGGACTTTCCATATATTTTGGTTGCAAAATCAGATCTGACGTTATTGATACTGAGTGATTATATGTATCATCAAAACTAGGAAATAATAGGCACAAATCGATAGTCAATCGGGTCAAAGTCATGGCACCATAGTGCGGTCATTGACCAGCAACACAAAAAATAAACAATGACCCAAAACACGACATGTACTATGGTAATTTACACGTTCGTTGACGTGTAAATTACCATCGGTTAAAATGTTCCATGTATCTCAGCAACAGTATGAGGGTTGAGATCTTATCATCATGGTACTGTTATTTGGATGTCAATTTAAAAAAGAGAAACTAACCACAAATGGATTATTCATAATGTGTCATTTCTCTTGCCCAAGTCGAGAAATCATTTTATTCACTATCAATATCATCATCAGAGAGTGATATATATTTATTATATTACTTATACAATACTATATTATTACTCATATGACGTCATGAATTGCTAAGAACATAGAAAAACTCACGGTCATTGCGATCCTTGACAGAACGTCCGAACAGGATAACGATCGATTAAACTCAAAAGTGTTAACGGTATTACGTTATTATTGTAGAAATTTAATTAAGGTGTTTATTAAAAATAAGATGTTTACAAAAGACGAAGGAAATAAGGAGACGAACAACGTGATAAAAAATTCAAAAGATTTTTTTTTTGCAATATTTAATAATATTCTTTTTTTGGTCGACGTAAAAGATTCGAAAATAAAAATAGAGTACCTCGAACTCCAATTTAATCTGAAAGCGATAAGGACGAATTTAATTTTGCCGTTTTACGTACTGTCTGAAGTAGGACGCGCCGATGCGATGAGCGCGGGCGTTTATCAAAGGGTTTGCAATACTGGAGCCCGATTGCGAATCTACTCTCTATTATTGAGACATGACAAATGACCAGATAGTTTTACAATTAATGCCAAAAAATCTTTAATGTCGTCTTAAATTAAATAAATCTTTAATGTAATGCCGAGTTCGACACGTTGAAGAGCGATATTGCCAAATTAATACCATTTCATTTTTAAAATTCCTCGTTTAAGTAGACGTCGTGTATAAAAGGGGTTGATGACGAACAAAAAGGATTCTTAGTTGAATAAATCGGAATTGGTATTTAATTTAGTTAATTATAATAATAATATAAACTCACGCCTATTTCCCTCTTGCCTCACCGACATCCATCAAACTGTTCATGCAAGCTCGTCGGTTTCGGATGCTTATAATTTGGCCCTTTTTTAATATGCCACCAATAATGCCTGCATAAGATTTAGGAGGGCGGCCCTAGCTGACCTTTTCATCACACACCTTCGTTTAATGGATTTGTTTTGTCAGTCTACATTCATTCATCCTTGCCAGATGGCCTAACCACCGCAACATATCTCTTTCTACTCTAGTCACTACATCTTCCTTTAAACCACACTGCTCTCTAACTTCACAGTTTCTACATCTATCTAACAAAGATACATTTACTTAATTATTATGTGTAAATAAACTAATTGCGTAATCTATACACACGCATGCGCGCACGCCGATACAAACACAGACACATACACACGCACTCGTGCACGCGCTAACATACACACACGTACATGCATATAATATGCATATTAGGCATAAACGTTGGAATGAATGTCTGAGTCTTAAAGTGAGACAATGTTTATAATCTCAAATGTATGATTCAAACATATCGCTCGTAAAGGAATGGAAGGCATACACTCATACTCTATAGGAAAAAAATTATGCGTGTCAGGTTCGAAGCACTGGGATTTACTATACTGGTAGAAACTTTGAAAGTGTATTTGTTTTTTGGTTTTAAAACCGGTTAGGTACCTTTTGTCAAAATTATTTCCTAAATAAAAGATGTAAGTGCATTTAGTAGTTAGTACATATGTGTATACATGTATTATAACTAATTCAAAACGTTATATAGGGTGCTCTTATCGCTTCGAGTCCAGGAGCCTGGTCATCGGCAGATTATCGCCAGTCACGAGTGCTTCATACCTAGTAGGACAAAACTCAAGACTCGGAACAATATAAATGGCAAATGTGCTTAAACATTATAGACTCATTACAAACGACTGTGAATCAAACGAAAAAGATCTATAAATCGGCAATCGGCATCCATAAAGCGGCACTCTAAACTTTTCTCTGTGCTTATAAGAACGAATCGTGAAAATTTCAGGAACACTAAATAATTTCGAAATATAAAAGAGGGCCCTATTCGAGGCTCTATAAACTTCTCTACCATCCAGTGTAAGTTTCATCGAGATCGGTTCAACTGTTTCTAATACTATCCCAGACATGTGGAAACATAAAAAACTTAAAAAGACTCGTTTGGATTCTTGACAGGTATTAATAAAACGGCTTAATAAAGCAGTTATTTTTAAATCACAGACAGACAATTTATTTTTTTATTTGCATATGTATATAAAAGGAATGTCTATTAAATTTATGTAGAGCCGCGTCAAAATTGATATTTTCTCCCGCGGTGGGTCGAAAAGGATACTTATATTTTTAATCGAAGATCGGGAATTTTCTTCCGAACGCGAAGCCATAAAAAGAAATGGAATAAGGAGCTTATAGGAATAAAGTTAGCATAATATGTATCCAAATAAGGGAGATAAGGGGGAATGGGCTTCTTAGCGGTTCTGCGTATGTTGTGAAATACCGGCTTTGATACGTTTAAAGTATATGTACAAAGATTAGGCGAATTCGCGGTTCGAGATAACATACTCCCTTACACAGGAAAATATATTTACATTTATCTACTAAAAGCATCTCCAATTCGATTTCTGTCGACGTATGACATCGTAATTGTCTATTTACATCAAAATCCATTATTATAGGTGTAGACATCTCCTGAACTACAAGACCTTTTCTAATCCCTACGCTGGACAGAGGAGCATGCATACAATTGCAAAATATACCCCGCATTCAAAATTTCATCAGAATTGTTGCAAAAATGACAGAGTTTTAAGGCCGTGACATGGGAACAGACGGACAGACGAACAGACGGGTAAGACGAAACCATAAGGGTCACTTTTTGCCTCTGGTTTTGGAATCCTAAAAAGAGACCCTAGTAAAAACTTGGTAACTGTTTTCTTTTCTCCTTTTCTATGTATCTCTGTCTTCTTTTTTATGTATGTATGTATGTGTATATATGTACACACATATATATATATTGATAGCTGCGATAACTTTTTTGGTCGATGGAAATGATGATTGGTTACTATGAAAATCGGTAGTTATATATATATATATATATATATAATCGCAGCTATCAAAGCCATTTTGCCCACAACCGCTGCCATTGAACTGAATCCAGATTGTAATAATGTATGGGGCAAATTGAAAACTGGAAAAATCTTTCCTTTAAAGGATTCATTTGAAAAGGCTTGAATTGTATTGTTACATCGAGTCACAATAGCTCAAGTATTACGGCATAATTGCCGCTTCAACTAGCCGTGTTCGATAGCCGATAGCCACTTTCAAGGCATAGTCTTTTTATTCAAAATCGAACGTCTCGGCCTACGCTGGCCAGTATTCATACAAGCAATAAAATATAGGTACAAGACTTGTTCAACGTATTGTTGCCACTCTTAGACTAAAAAAAATCCTCAACCCGCACTTCGTCAATATTACGCTTGTTACTAAAAAAATATTTCTGTTGTCGAAAACGAAATGACAAATAGGCACTCACAAATTTATTTAATCCCACTTAATCTGTGAAACTTTTTAAACTCAATATCACCAAAAGCATTGCATACGCGTCATCGACACAAAAGTCCTGAACTCCGAGGTCATCTCGGCCTTTCTTTTTTGTGAGTCATGTTTACGTACTGGCGTGATTTCCTCCCACTCGAGTTCCTCGCGTTTTGAGTCACGCTAACGCATAGCGTCATTATGAAATTCGTTGCAATCTTTTTCTAACAAAAGTCTATGTTAACAATACAACGGTTGCTATTAAAAGGTCTGTATTTACTTGTTCGTTTTCATAGTTTCTTCGTTATTCATATTATTAAAAATCTATTTGTCAGGAAATATATTAAAACTGCTTCTGTTCATCACGTAGGTCTGTCGTTTGTGATTATTTTATTCACTTATGTACATTATATTACATTGCGAATTGTTGAGGTACTCATTTTTAGTTATCGCTAAGCTTTATTAGTATTATACGCAAGCTACTCGTAGTATTAGTAGAATTCCATAACTTGTGTCATATTTTAGAAATTTATATACTTAAATTTTTATATGCTTAAATTTATATACTTAAATTTCTACATAAACTCGAAAAGATACATCAAGTAGTGAAGTAACGAGTTCGATCAACGATGACGGACAAATTGACCGATAACACAAACTTAAACAAGCCAAGCAGTACAATATGGAGGCTGTTACACAAACAAATGGCTTTCATAAATACGTGAAGATTAACCCAATTGAATCATTTTAATAGAACCCTATGATCGGTAGAAATAGCATTTATTAAAAGCACTGGTAGAAATATCCTATCAAATAATTCATTTATGAATGGCTGTTGTTTTTTTATTATAATTCATCAATTAAAGGATCAGTGGATGAATCTTCAAAAGAAAAAAAAGTAGTGAGAAAATTAATTGGATGTTCGAGAAATACATTACGAAAATTAGTAAATTAAAAAATTAACTATCTACATAACAAAAATATGATAATGGCCTACAAATTCTGTTTTTTTTTTCTACAATTTTCAACAAAATTCTACAAAATAAGAAGTGCAAGTTCGAACTCTAATTTTGATCACTGTTTTTTTTCTCTCGTGTGCAGAGTGGAAAAAAGGACTACGAGAAATTGTTTTTTTTTTACTTTTTGGTGGTCCGTTCTTAAAACATGGTAGATTGTTTGATTTTTATTTCAATATATATTTTCTGCTTGCTTTGTCTCTAATTTTTTCTCTCTTTCTCTTAGACAATTAATTATTAAACCCAAAACCTATCGCAGAATCTATACCTAACCGACAAACAAATCGAGTTAACTTTGTGTTGACTTTCAGTTCTTATCTATATTTATTTAATGTTCCGAATTGATTGGGAAGTCGTTTAAAAACTGTAGCAAAATTGCTAATATAAAAACATTTCTATATAATAAAAAGAGATTTCTGCGGAGATTGCAAACTTTTGGAATTCACTTCCGGCGTTACAGCGCCACGCAAGCAAATGTTTGTATTCGCGCATTTTCCCCCCGCGGTATTGATACATCCAAGCTGCTGATTGAGTCGGTCCCGCAGCCAGCGGAGAGGGAGATGCGTTGTATTATTGCCACTCTGAGCGGGGTCTCTATTCATCTCCCGGCTGTCGCGGGCGGCGGGCGGCGGGCGGAGTGGTGGTAGTTCATATTGTCTGTGACTGTTGTCCGACGACGTCGCTTATTATTTTAGAATGACGGAAGAATCAGAGCCTTGAAGTGGGTACGGAATAAATGTTGTTAGTTTGATTCCGATGAATAGCCCTTCTTTTCGGTGTTCGACTTTTCTGATAATTTTCTAAAGATCTCTTCTACCATTCCGTGTTTGCAGTGCAAGGAACTGAATAAGTCGTAATAGACCATTTAAAGTTAATTTTTGAATAAAATTAATGTTACTATTTTTTTTTTTCAACAATTCTTAATGAAGTAATGCAAGTACATTACTTCATATCGAGTTCTTATAAAATACGATCGGTACATTTACACGTCACCGACCAAGTGCGTGTGTGAATTAAATAAATTTATTATGGAAAAGAAAAATTGAGGATAGACATGACAAACGAAATCGTTGAACCGTTGTAACACGCATAACATCAGTCAAAAACGTAATCTTAACTTCTCCCGAAGTGGGTACCATTTCTATAGGCAAATCTCCAATCTTCATGTTCGATTAGATTGCAGCTTCATGACCCCACTCGCGCTCGGATCAGCACAGGTGGAACAGGAACTGCTCTAAGTCTCTAAAAAAAGAATGACATAAATGAAAAAAATTAACCCTGTGGATGTAAATATACCTATATTTGTCCTTTCAAGCGAAAATAAGCCAGTGGGTGAATATAGTGTCAGATACGATACTTCTGCTATTGAAGTAAAATAGTTATCTATCTTCAAGAAGTAGTTATACAGATGAGTGTATTTCGTTAACGCAAAAACATTTTTTCCCATCACCTTATTCGGAATGCACTGAGTTATTAATTTTGTTTTAGCCTCATGTACAATCAGTTTTAGATTATAATATACCATTACGACAAGCCGCCGGGTAAATAGATCGTGATTAATGTAATAATACTTTTAAAAAAATGAATTGTGTGTCCACACGTGCTGATGACAGTCGCCAGTCTATACTGTCCTTTCGGCGGATTGAAATATTAACTTCAACTATCTACTTCAATTATCATTTCATTCGAGAATATTTGGAAGAATTGACATTAAACTATGTGACTATTAAAATTTCTGACCGTCGACTGTGTTAGGTGATATGAAAGTTTTCTTTTTAACCCTTTTTCCATACGATTTATACCTACTCTAGCTAAAAGATGGCAGATTAATTTTATGAACATAAAAAGACTCAATAACGATCTCAAAACTGTGTCAGGATGAGTAGGATGCTAGGCATGCGCAACTATGTCAGGTTCCTATGCATGCGCTTGATTGACGTCATTTCGATGTCATAACAATTCCGATTCAGTGGTCTTAAGTTTATAGAATCGATCCGCTGAGTTTGAGTCATGAAATTTTCGACACATAAATAAATAATTCTTGCGGTAGTCATGACTTCGTCGTCAATAGTCGCCAATATTGCTAATTTAATTTAGGTTATTATATATATATTTTTTTTGTTAATTTTGTTAATTTGATATAGGGAATAGGTTTCGATTTAAAATATAAACAGAGTTGTATGTTATATTTCTAAAATTTTGTTTTTTTATTAGTTCTTATTATTTCAATTTGACGATACCTACTATACCCAAGAACACTGCTGTTTGCTGATATTAGATATATGGTCATAATATATTGCCGGATATTAGATTAGCACACACTAATTATTTAATTACAAAAGTGGCTAATTCTGTTGGAAATTTATATCCACGCTGTAAATTACAACTACGGTTCGTAATTTGAAGCTTGTAAATTGTTAAGCGTGAACTTAATCGTCGATTTCAAATACAAAAGGATCCAATAAATGGGCGTGTTTACAAACAATCAATTGTTTATTAATTTCTAATTGTTAAACTATTCCATTGTCTACAATTTATTAGACCGATTCAAACAAAATACAGGTTACGCGAATAGAGTTCGCCTGTGATCCGTTTTGTGGGTCAAACGAAATTCATACTACGCATTGTCGCCGTTTCGCTCGGCGGCCCGCGACGGTGCGCGGTGCGCGGCGTGCGGACGTAATTCACATCCAAAAGACGGAAGACGGGGAGCGATTATTGAAATATCTCCATCAAACGGTCGAGGTCTCACGGAGCGCGTCGCCGACGCCCATTGTCTCTAGAGCGAGCGGCGAAAGTCGGATGGGAGTTCGCTCAAATAAGAAAGCGTAAAACGGCGCCGCCCGCGCCGGAGTCGCGATTGTGTCTCGTCTGAATCTAGAATGCGCGGCGGATTTTTATGAGATCGTGGGACCGCAGCGGGCGGCGCGCGAGCTGCCTACGCTAATTCTACCGGTTTCCCAGAAATCGATCTCGTTTGCAAGAACGAAATTGCATCCCTTCCCTGTTTCTGCCACACTTAAGTGGATGATCGGATTGTGACGTCGTTTCCTGTAGATTTTCGGTGTCAAAGTACACATTTACTCGAACTACGAACCGTGCGTCAATGGAAAAACCTTTTCAAAAGGATCTAAGAGCACAATGGAAATCATTCGTAATATTATATATTCACAAATTATAAATTATCTCTGAATTTAGACAACTGCAATTCAAAACAATCATTCTTCCTTTCCCCATGTGTGTACGAAATTTTATTAAAAATTGTTCCAAAGGTTGTAAATACAATCGCTTTTTTTTTTCGTGAAGCAGAAAACATGAATGAAATTCTCCGGGCAGAAGTTTTTGCGAGAGAAATAAACACAAAAAGGCTGCACGGGTGGAACAGCTGCAGAACGCTAGTATGGGCGAACGCGTCCCGTTCGTCTCTATGATTTTCGAGGTTGGCAACATAACTATATCCATATTTGATTTCGCCCGCCGCTTCATCGGCGCGGACGCAGAACGTACCCTTATATTTTTTCTACTGTCCGAATAAGTTTCGCCGTTTCGAACTCGAAGCTCGATTTTCATTACTGATCATGTTCCCGTCCGCGATCCCTACGTCGACGCGCACTCGGTCCAAGTCCCGGTTGCGATCCTTGTTTTAATCGAATCACTGACGTTTAGGCTACATATTTTTATTGCTTTAATGACCTGTATAAAAACTAACCTAAGTATTTTATTTCATATATCAGTGAGAATTTTGTTAAATAAATCCTACGAAAAATAACTAATTTTAACCGGATGTGTAATAAAATTGTAAACGAACGAACCATGTCTGTACATTTAATATTAAAAAATAAACAATTGGTACACGTTTTACTTATGTTATCGAGGCCAAAAAAAAACATTTTTTAGAAATTTTGTCTGTTTGTGTATTCTGTGTCTCACTGATGTATTGTGGTAAACTTCCAGTGACATTTGCTATTTCTTTCATTTAAATCGATTCACAAAAAACAAGCTAGGTATATTAATTCATACATATATCTATACATCAATCTCTTGAATTATATACGGTATTTAGTAGTTTGA
This sequence comes from Eumeta japonica, assembly GCA_005406025.1. Taxonomy (NCBI): domain Eukaryota; kingdom Metazoa; phylum Arthropoda; class Insecta; order Lepidoptera; family Psychidae; genus Eumeta; species Eumeta japonica. The sequence continues at coordinate 276,829 of BGZK01000541.1, forward strand.
TTGAAAATAACGAAATTGAACAATTTACAAAGACTATTCTGTGCATACATCTGGAAATATACTTATTTGGTAAGCCAGATTATTAAAGTTTAAAAAAAACTTTCGTTGGTTCTATTGCGATTGACTAAAATTCTATATTTATAATAATTACCGCATTTTTACATAAGAGTAGCTATGATAAGTCGGGCGTTGTTTATTTTATTGTGTGTTTGTAAATATGTCGTTATTATTATATGTATACATTAGATCATTAGACAGAAAGAGCTACATATAACTTTCGTTTGTTTTATTGTATGTTTGATTGATTAAAATTTTGTGTTTAAGATAACTAACTTCACTCTTACCTACACCTAACTATAATATAGCCTAAACTTTGTTTTCATATTAGCATTTGTCCCGGCTTCGTCCAAATCGGAATCGTGACTGGCACACAGCCCAATACTCCGGGGCGACCGGTAGCTGATTCTAACGTAAGACGGTGAACAGAATCGAGATTGAATGCCGGGAACGATCACAAAACTTAATAGCGTGACTGGGATTGGAACGTGAAGCAGTACCGAAATCAAAATTAAGAGAGCCGGAAACGAGTCGAGATCGACTTGAATAGAACAGGTTCGGAATCAAAAGCGGGACGACTGTAGTCGTAATCGATAGTGAGACAAGTCGGCGCCGAGAGCGAGAACGGGGTCAGAATCGAGCACGATATAGCGTTTGGGATCATAACTAACAACGCAAGCAGTCGATACGCAAAATGGAAGAATTCGTTCTATATCGACGCGGGCAGAACCACGCACCGTAGCTAGTAAACATGAAAACAGCATAGTGCTACGTTCGGCCGCAGCAATTATCAACCAAGGGTACCGCAAAGTACCGAACGCATTCAATTTAATGGTATAGCATTTCTTGATTAAAAATCCACAATCTAAATACACGCGAGCCAGGAATGAAAAACTAGCTAGCTGGTTCAATAGCACTGCAGCCATTAATGTAATCACATATGGCCCACACACGTCTTGTAATTACGTCTATGTGTGTCGAGTATCAGTCGAAACATATAACAAAGGGACCAATTCCTGAGTGACCTTGTTGTGTCAGCCGCTTTTGAACTCGAAGAAAAATGACAGAACTTCGATTGACCTCAAATAAAGTATAATCAATTATCATTTCAAATATCATTTAATAAAGTATATTAAACAATTAAGCTTATTGATTATAAAATAATAATTTCAGATCGGACGTTAGAAACACCTTCTCTCATCTGTTAATTAAATGAAATAATGTTCTAAGAGCGTATTCAGATGTAAATTTATTATTAATAAGAAAATTAATAATGTTAAAATTACCAGAAAAATCTTACTATCATTAAGTTTAATTAACATTTTTTTGTCTCAGCTTTTTTTTAGATACAATTTGAATTTTTCTAGAGCCAATGAAATTTCAGAATATGTAAAGTTATTTTAGTATAGAATAGACTAATGAGTTTTTTACTAAATTCTTGAATGTAGTTCAAGTGTTTTCTAGTAATAATTGACTGAGAAGATGATTCTGCTTACGGCGAAAGATCGTGGCGGTTTGACTACGGCGGATATACGCATATCTTTAAAATAAAAACAAAATTAATGAGAGTAAAGAGGGCAAAAGTAACTTGAAAATATACCTCATTATTTGTATATATTTTTAATTCATTCCTTACCTTAAGGGAATGAAGTATAAAGTAATGCGTATCAGCTCCAAAGCGTGACTTCACTTTACTCCTCTATGGTATATATACTTATATACAATAGGCAAAGGGGGTAAATAAACACATCCCTTGTAATACCGACAGCATGTATATACTTTTATTCATATTTATTTATATCGATTTGATAAAACATATTATATTAATTGTATTAAATATATTTTTTTAAACTCCAAGACTGCACGTTATGCGATTGGTAACATCTAATCTCCATACACGTCGAAAGCTCAACTTACCTGAGTTAAAAATAAAACATCTACAAATGGGCAATAGAAAGAAAACGCTCGCGTTCAGTAAAATATACGCGAATATTGTCCTTCATACAACATACAACTACTTCACTTTCTGTCAACGCTCGACTACACTCCCCGTTTAGTCTTCATATTGCAGGCAAAGTGGAAACAGCGATTTTTAAAGTTACTCGAAGAAAAAAGTTTAATAATGAAAGGCCGGAGTCAAAGCGGTCATAAGCTTTAGACGACTCCGATCGGCAACCGACAACGGCGACGACTTGGATCTACAAGACCTTGCGACACAAGGCCAAGAAAAGAGGAACGCCGACCGAAAACATCGACAACACTACATACTTTGAGGCCATCCATAAATTACGTCACACTTGTGGGGGGGAGTCAACGAAATGTGACAATGCGCGACTAGGAGCAGATCAAAAGCTTTGTGACGTTAAATCCAAAATACGACAAAAGGTTTACGTCTTTTGTTTTGTCCAATATTTAAAGTATGTTGAAGAAAAAAAAATGTAAAAACTGCTGTTTTCATGTACATGTGACCACCTGTGACAAGTACGGGGGGTCAAAAACCTTATAATTTATGTGACGTAATTTATGGATGGCCCCTTTCGTGAGCGCCAGAACTGGACGCGACATCGCTCGAATAAAGCGGCACCGCTCGAAATACATCTGAAATATCTTCTGACGCGCCATATATAAACATATATACCGTAATATACGGAAGCGGCAAATAGTATGTACTTTCTTAAACGCCCCCTGCCGGCGGAACGTTAATCGTTACCGTCGCCGAAAGCGGCCGGCAGGGCGGGTTGTCGGCGGCGGCGCCCTACTTTATTTCAATAACGTGCAATTCAAGTTAATGACTCCTAAACGAGAGCGACCGCCGCGAGGTGCGTGCGCCGGCGCCGACGCCGGACGACTGAACCTTGTAGGGCGGCCCGCTTCAGTTTTACGACAGTGGCGCAGCTCCTCGGGGGAGTCGAATTTGCTAATGTTATTGGTTTCTGCGAAGGAAAATAAAAAAGATTTCCAATAAAAAAAATCTTTACTTTTGCCGTGACAGAAATCGGATAGACGCCAGTTTGACGTAATACACAGTCATTAGGAAATATATAAGTGTATTGTAACTGCGTCAATATTACGAGATCGCTTCGGACTCCACCCAATTTTCTGATGTTTTAAATGTCAAGGATTTGATATCGTTGATGTTATCCCTTTGTGATTCAAAAGATATTTACATTTATTCCTTTATACACCTTTGATTTCCTTGAAGTAAAAATGTCAAGACGCAGTTCGCAAATTTTTTAGTATACCTTCAGTAGGTGAGTATAATTGAAGCACAAATTTAATATTGAAGTTCTATTTCAGGTTGTATTCTCTATTTTTTAAGAGATGTGCACGATAAAATCTTTTATTTAATAAAAAATAAATAACAAAACAACGCCATTTAAAAAAACTGTAATCCACACCTTGACATTATGTTAAAATATCTCAGGCTGGATTGACTTCTTAAAGAAACTTATCTATGTTTAAAAAATTTTTAAACATCACGTCGACATTTTAACAATAATCGGACGAAATGATACTGCAGACATAATGCAAGTAAAGAGAAGCAAACTAAACTCATATTATTTGCAGGTGTTGTATCAGTTGTACCCTAAAAGATATGAGTGTTAAGGGCGATTTAAAAAAAATACAAAACATAGTTAACACCTACGTTTGTTAGAAATTCAGCTAGTCACAACGTTTGAAATCTTAATAAAATAGGTTTTTCACAAAAAAACCGCCTTCAAAAACTAATTTCCATAATTGTTTAAACAGACTTGAAAAACAACTATTTGACAAAAACCTATTTAAATACAAAAACCTATTTAAACAATTTGCCAAATTAAACAAATAGGATTTTTATTTACTTGTTTCAAAAATTTTATTTTATATTTTCAGTTATCGAGTAATTATAACTCTACAATTCATTCAGTTACTTTGCGTTTGGATTAAATCATGGTTCATAACATTGGTCAGATATCTTTAGTTTTGTACGGAGCAAATGGAAAAGCAGGTGCGATAGCTTAGCCCTTATTGCGCTTTATTGTCCGCTGGTAATCATCCCAGGGTCTTTACATTTAGGCTCTGGTCGGAGGGCAACTATCAAACTATTCTTGTACAAACTGCATAAATTATTGTTATTCTTTATAGTATAAAAGTTCTACAATTCATACAAATACATTTTCATTCAATTTCACATTAAATTAATTCATCCTATTTCTACGGTTATCGCTAAACACTTCCGACGTATTCCTGCTAAGATTGTCACGTTGTAAATGTATAAATGAATGAGAATATTTAGACAAATTACTAAGTGATTTATTTTAATTCTGTATTTACTAGGTTTTGCTAATAGCATTGAAGAGTGATTTCTGACGATAAATTGCAATATTATACCTAACTCCTAAGGAGTTAGGTTATAATATTGCAATTTGTCGTTAAGGAGTGCTGTGTCTTCCACTTCATCAGCATGAGATAATAACCACCAAACATGAATAAACAAAAACGTGAATAACTAAAAATAAGAGCTCAAACACGCTATACATGTCTATAATATTTGAGGGTATCCCTCGATTTCCCTGGAATCCCATCATCAGGTTCTAACTTGGTGACTATAAGATCACATCGGATGTATACCTTTTGGAACAAAAAAAAATTTCAAAATCGGTCCACGATTACATAAATTATTGCTAAATGCACGTACAAAAATACATACAGCCGAACGTAAACCTCCTCCTCTTTTTGAAGTCGGTTAGAAATAGGTATTATTTCCTACAAATTTTAGAGACTAGAAATATCTTCTCAGTTTTAAAAAAAAATGTTTGGAAGACGACTTACACTCTTTTTACATTCGAATTCTGTAATTACGGTAAAATGTGCAAATAATTTATTAGAAAACACTTCATAAAAGAGAAACCTGAAGATTAGGAAAAAAACATTAACATTAAAACAAAACTATTATTAACTATTAAACTTATGTTGTTCTAACAATAATATAACCTACCAAGGTACTACTCGTTATTAATTCACACCTGGCACTTTATTATCAGTAGGTACAATCATCCTGAGAATATTAAAAACAACAATGTATGTTTAATAATTTTTCAAACGACTGCCTACGCCGTCGCGTCCGTTTTGTATTCTATTCAAGATTGAAATGACAAAAAAAGTTGATTTTCTTAAGACGTCATAACAAAAAAAACATAGCGTTCTATGAAAATTTCAAGCGGCTACCTATCACGATTCAAAAAATAAAATATTCAAAGGTAGGACAGACGAACCAACACACTGCATAGGTTTAGTGATAGGGTCGCAACTGTATGTATATTCGAATGCTTGTAGAATAAAAATGATTATACGTCTTTTTTTATCTTTTAGTCTCCTGAACTCTCCGGCTAAGTCGGAATATTCCAATTCGGAAATATTTATTCGAGGGATAATCTCAATAAATTACATCGCAAATATGGACAGAAACAGTTTTCGTTTTCGGCCCAGCTCGAGTCCGAAGTTGCAACTTTTGTCCGACGTAGAAACGGTTTTCAAGCGCGAAAATTAAGACGCGACGATCGATCCGCGCAAAAGTTCGGAGGTCTCATATAATTTCATTCATATTAAATAACTTGTACGGCTACTTCAAACCTACTTCTGTTCTTTGAGTATTCTGTAATTACTCCAATTATTTTCCAATTATTTTTAATTGCCTCTTCTCACAAAAGATGGAAAAGTAATTTCGTTAGGAATCATAAAAAGAATTACCAACGTCCGGACGAGACGGAGAGAGCGGGCGACAGAATTGAGTAGAAAAAAAAGAAGAAGATATTAATTGATTTTCCGTGGTCAGATGAAGTGACTTCGAACAAATGATCGTCACGAAACTTAATAGCTGACAACGCTGGGGTTATTCGAGGTAATTCTTATACGTGTGGTGCACTATAAGTTTCTGAAACTGGCCACTTACATAAGCAATGGTTAAAAAGTGATTACTATACTTAAAAATTGAAGTTTTTGGCTGTAGAATACAGTTTGTTTCATCTAACTGTCAATTGTTTGTACATTGTGGAGTCATTTTAAAAAGTGTGAGTCTTCATCGCTATGGATTTAAGTTCTAAAAATTCTCATAGTACAATTTTCTACGATTTTAAATGTAATTTCACAGTTCAGGAGAGCCTCACTCGTCTTGAAACTGCTTTTGGCGATGAAGCACCAAAGCAACTATTTATAACTGGTTTGAAGAATTCAAACGTGGTCGTGTCAATGTCAGTGATAGATTTCGTGAACCCGTCCTTCGACTTTCGTGAACCCGATTTCGCCCGTCCACCTGTGAACAACAAAATCATCGATGCTATGCGCCGTACGCTCGAAACAGACGGATATGTGACCTACCATTAAATTCGGACATCCGAATTTTATGGTAGGTCAGAATGAGTCAAATACAATCAATCCTATACAAAACATTTGGCAATGAAAAAGCTGTGCTCGCGGTGGATCCCACACAATGTGACTGAGGCTCAAAAAAACGGAGCGCACCACTTGGCGCAAATGTGATGCTCACCAGATTCAAGGAAGGGGCGTCAAATTTGGTGTGGGCCATAGATACAGGTGGCTGAACATGGATTTAGTGCTACGACCCCAAAACAAAACAGCAATCGAGGTACGGGTCTATCGAGATGAGCCGAACCCAACCACAGCGGAGCGCCAGCGAAGTGCCTTTAAGCGGATGATCGTTTCTTTTTTAGTAAAACTGGACACGTGACTAGTGTTGCTTTATAGAATCGTCGCACCGTGAATAGTAATTAATACGCGACCATTTGTTTGCCAGAAATTATTGACTGACGACATAAAAATAACCTAAAGGTTGGCATCATCTTGCAATGCCAGTTCTGACACGGCCAAGCAGACAAATAAATTTTTGAATGATAAAGACGTGAATTCTTGTGACCAATCCTACAAACAGTCCCTACCTGGCACCTTATGACTTTTTTCTTCGCAAAAATTAAGAATCATCAATTACGCGGTCAACGATTTTCATCATCAGATGAGGCTGTGAAAGAGTATGAAAAACATGTCTCCGAGGTCACCAGGAAGGAGTAGCATAATTTTTTTCAAAATCGGATTATTCGTATGAAAAAGTGTATTTATGCTAACGGAGAATATTTTGAGAAACAATGAATTCATTTCTGACCATTTATAGTAATTTTTCTCAATAATTCCAGAAATTTTCAGTGCGCCCTACGTATTAAATGAGTGATTTTTTTCCTTGCTTTTGTATCAATGCCGATATGGCGTTGTTGAACTTGCGCTCTAAGCGTCGTCAACGCTATCGACTTATGGAAACCTATAATACGATTCTACAGACTACGGCGGAAAACACTGTATTAAATGGCATACTAAATCATTCGATGCGATGTTAAATATTTCGCTCATTTGAAGGTTCTATGGTGAAAGACGAAGAAAACGGCACCTTAATAGATTTGTCATTCCCGTTCGATAGTATATCGCACCCTTATAAGTACACCATTTTTATGGATTTTGATGAATTTGTACTTAGACGTCTTAGGTAAACCGCCATACGTTATTGTTATGAAATCACAAAGAAAAAGTCACCCGACAAATGCAAACAGGACTTGCACCGTGGGGTTTTCATAGAAATTTAAGTATTTATTGTTATAAATATCAGGCAATATTTAACAAATATATTTTTAATTCCGAAACTTAACTACTTAAGGTCATTTTTAAGTGATTTTATATGCTTACTTTTGACTATTACTGTTTTTTTCTCATCATTCACTCCAATTTCTTTTATTTATTAATTTATTTGTTTGCATATGTTTCTAACGTATTATTTTTATCTAAAAATGACAAGTTGTCATTGGCTAAGATAGATATAATTAGTTCCCTATAGATTATATTGACACATCATAACTCTAAATGTTTCATGAAGAAATAAATAAATCCATCAAGAGTCTCATCTATTTTTGCCTGTTTTCGCTAGGTCACTCTACACATTCCTAAGAAATAGATTGACAAACTGACAGCCAGACGTATATAACAAGAGACCCTATGAGGGTTTCTTTTGAAATACGGAACCCTAAAAATATAAGTTCATGCCACCTCTACGAGTGGTTGAAGTAAAACTTCGTTTGCCGTCGTGGCGGATACTAAAACTAAACTAAAAATCAACAAGTTATTTTAATAATAGATTTAACAACAAACCGGGATCAGTTGACGATCTTAAGAAAGATTTCTTGACTCTATCAAAAATTAGCCATTTAAAGCTTGACATTTCGCAAACGGATCCCTAAACAGAAAAAGAATAATTTTCACACACTAATGAGCTATCCACATATGATAACAATATGTGGGATATAGAGAGAAAACTTTGAGTTATTTCCGAGTAAAAATTATTAAATACGCGTGGGAACGAATTACCTAAAAATTAAAGGTAACTTTCCAAAAATAAAATTTTTTCGCGCAAGAACTTCGTATAATAACACGCCTAAATGATCTTATAAACCAAAATTGAATAATTTTAATCTTGAACAATTATATGTTTACTGCGTCACCATACAATTAATATAATGATGATACTTACATAATTATTTTGTATCATTGTTACATTAATCTTAACAAATATTTTAGGCTTCAATTTTTTACGATCACAAGTATTTCGTTTTTTTTTTCATTTTAAAAGTGTTATAGATTCGTAATAAAAAAAAAGGGGAAAAAGTGCATTTATGGTGGAAATATAATAATATAAACTCACGGCTATTTTCTAGAAGTGTAGGCAGAGACTATAGATTTGAAAGACGGCGGAAATTGAACTGCTGCAATCAGAATTCTCATCCACAAAATAAATAAAACGATATTTGTAACTGCATTCAGCTTAAATCAAAAGAACATTACGTCCCTTCTTATGAATTTAAGTACATGATTTATTACCTATCTAAGAAGTAATAATTAACTTATCTCAATTTTTATGTTTCCAGTAAGCAAAGTACCTCAAATTGGTTTCTAAAGCTTAAAGCTCATACACAAGGGGAAAGCTGATATTTTTTTTCACTCCATTACCTTTGGCTAGTACACAACCAATAATATTTTTTTAAAAACCGTAGAAAGGATTATTTGATTCATAATTATAAAATATGGACAATTTTACTAGCAGACATAAAAATCCAAATAAATGTAAATAAAAAATTTCAAACATTAATTTCCTAAAGCAGAACAAATGTCAATTACACTTCCAGAAATAGGTTTCATATACAAAAAAATACAAAAGCACAATTGTATTGGTTATAAGCATATGTCGAGGGCATGGTAACAAAATATTATGTCAAGTAGCTAGATGCTATTTAATTGCTTTTAATGATTTTAGTGTTTTTATTCCGAACGGTAAGGTAATTGTGCGGGTAGAGAGAAAAGTAACACTTGTTTTTGAGTACCGCAAGGAACAAAGAAAAAGAATATTTTTTAGAATTTAAAAATTCAATGCTTCGACATCCATTCCCTATACAAGGAACCGTTTGGCTATATCTTTTCGTTTGTCTATACTGCACATGATTACTGGTCACCTTTCAATCTGTCCCAATGCTCGACTTGTGTTGAACCTTAACGTCTGACCTAAGTTTGTAGTTAGTGACCTAAGTTTTTTAAGTTTATGACTAGAATTCATATTAGGTACATGCATCATGCACAGGAAGCACCTTGTTTGAGTTTTCCTGCGCCCAGACTGACTGAGATATTTTAATGTATGACCGGATCACCGGTAATCGTACGTGTGCTAAGTACTCTTTTTACTATTAATTTTTATGACGTAAATGTTTTTAAAGGACTACAAACGGCATTTTTCTAAAATATATGTCGTAGAGTTAACATCAAGATATTTATATAGAAATGGGCCAAGAAGTATTCAAAGAAATGAATAAGTTCAATCCCCTTGCATTTGGCGCGTGCCATTTCAACGCCGCCGACATCTATATGTAGAAGAAAATAAATTTCACGGAACAGTTTGTATGCTTGTACGACTCTTTTAATTTCGAAAACTAATGCATTAATTGACATGCAGTTTTCACCTTTCAGAAAGGCTTATTTATCTGTATTAAAATTTCTTCATCACTTATAGGACTTAGGAAAAAATTGTGTTAGCGAAAAGTGTGCATATGGCACTCTCTGTCCTACCGAAAAGTGTCGGAAAAAACCGAGCCGGATCGTTGTTTATTTCGATAACAGAATCAAGAACATATTCATATCCATAAATTAAGAGTTAACTCAAGCGTAACGCGTGGAAGTGAAGAATAACGAATCGTCTTTCTACGCGTCAGTTTATAAAAAAAATTTAAAAGTATAATTTCGAAAATAGTCCAACTCTGCCTTCCCGAAGGACAACTTTAGGCGTTGATGAAGTTAAAAATACATGTAGTTAAAGGGCAAGCTAAGGTACATGCCGATGATTCAACTGCTTCTACTTCCTGTTGAAGTGCCTAGTTGGACAGATTTAAAAATTACTATCTAATAAGTAGATGCGTACCAAAATCGATAGGTATTATTTCGCTTGAAAGTTTAATACATCAATTATTGTAAAACCTTAATGGGTATTGCCATAGTTTCATCGCTAATTAAAGGGTACATATTTTTTTTTAATAGATACATAAATTTTCTCGCTTATCGTAAACAAGGAAGTCACAAATTTAAATTTTTATCGCTTGGGTAATTAACAGACGAGATGAATGGGCAGTCGAACGTCTCGTAGCTTTGGGCAGCACGTCTGATGTGGGTTAGCCGACAAAAAACACAGGAAGTGCTCCGCAGTTAAAAACTAATAGGTGCAGGTTTGGGACGTGTTATGCGAGACGTAATGCTTAATTTGTAACCTCTACCGTCCAATAATATGGGAGGTACTGTTTGACGAATTGATCACTATAGAAGATTTCATTGCATTTACCTTTTAAATGACTTCCTATATTCCCATTTATTCACAACGTGAAATTTTAATATTATTTCTTTCAGTAAATGAAACACAAAAGTATATATAATCGCCATATAATCAACCATTTATTTCTAATTAACCATGTATGCCTGTCACGAAGGACATTTTCACATCAAATCTCTTGTTATACTATATTATTATAAGAAACTGAACATCTTTGGATTATATAAGTACCTCCATTTTAGGTCTCCTCGTTATATTCGTATGCAACATTTAACCGGCTTTAAGTATAAGTAGGTTCAACACTGATATTCATAATTATCGTCTATAAAAACTATTTTGGCGATCGGACACAACACCCTTCTAAGGTAGGTATATCACATACGTTCTATTTACATAGTCAGAGCATTCACCTAATCAGTCGCGGGTCCATCGAAAGGGACCACAGTTTCTTAACCATACCTATCTATCCATATAAATTATATAATTACTATTTTTATGTTACAAATCTGTATTTACATAGTTTAACTCTCAACTTCGAATATACGCGGTCCGATTCGAGATATTTCGCTCGGAGAACAGTAACTGATATGTCAATTTACACGTCTGTAGCACAGCCTTCCTGGTAGCCCTCGTCGGGCGAGTGCCGACTGGAGGTGAGCGCGCGCTTCAGCGCCGACACGGGCGGCAGCACCGGTGGTGCACGCTGCCACACGCGCAGGGTGCGCGCGCCCCCGCCGCCCGCCGCGCCGCTCAGCGGCAGCCCGTAATCCGCCGGGTACGGGCCCTCCGGCGCCGTCCCCGGCGCCATCGACATCGTGTGCGTCCGCGGAAATGTACGACTACTATACCCCAATTCCTCCTGAGAGCTGTCCACGCTGCAATTTTCCATGATCGGCGTACGGTCCGAATAAAACGCCGGCAGAGCCGAGCTCACCGCTCGCACCAAGCCGGCCGCCTGCTCTCGCCTCGTGTGGTCCCACAGCCCCGAAGGATAGAGCGAATCGGAAGTCTCCCGGGCGTACTCGCCGCTCGCGGGCCTCGTGGCGCTCTCCGGCCTCGTGTCGTTGATGAGATCGGGGTCGTTTCCGGCCGAAACGGTCGGCGATATGACGGGCGGGCCGCCGGCCGTCACGATGCTGCCTCGACCTTCGTAATGATTCGTGGTATAAGGCAAGTCTCCCGTTCTCGGAGGTTTCTGCACGGGGTTACATTTGGAATCGGCCGAGTTGGACGTTTCCGTCCGATCCGCTATGGGAGCTATGCAAGGCTTGTCGACGGCGGCCGGATGCACGCCGTTGCCGGATACGACTCGTTCCAACGTGCTGGGCGTTTTACTCTCGCAAGCGGGCGTCGAGCGCATACGCACGAAGATCGCCAACGCCGTCAGGGACACGACGACGGCGGCCAAGAATAATGCAGCTCCGAGACTGGCGATCTGCGCCCCCCCGAGGGACGTGATGCCGGCCGCGGTCAAAGTCACGTGAAGAGTAAAATTAGCTTCCGCATTTCCCGCCTTATTCTCTGCGACACAATAAAACTCTCCGGAATCAGATTCCTGCGAGTTAGTCAGCACTAGAGAAGACTTCTTTTTAACATCCCCTTCTTCAAAAATGTAAATCTTCTGATGAGAATTTAATTTAGTGTCGTTCAATAACAAACGTCCGTTCCAATACCAATTGATATTTGCGGCCGGAGTACTCTCGGCCCTACAAGTTATCGTGGCATTTTCTCCCACTCCCGACTCGATGTGCCTGCTGACAGGAAGTATTTCCGGTTTACAAGCGAAGTCCTCGATGGGCAAGTCGGAAAACGGCCGGTCCGCTAATCGCGCGGGAGACGCACAACTGGGGGTGGAAAGTAATTTCCGCTTCGCTAACCACAGTTTCATTTCACGCAGTCTACAGTCGCACGTCCAAGGGTTGTCGGACAGATCAATAGCTCGGAGTTTGTCTAGTTTTTCTAGAGAAGTTATCGATAACTCACGGAGATTATTGCCGTTTAACTTCAAAGATTCTAAAGATTTAAGATTTCGAAAAGCTTCCGGTGATATATCTCTTATTTCACATTTAGACAAATCCAACTTCACGACATTACTTAACTTGCTCAAAGCCTCTATGTTCACCTTAAAAATGAGATTATGGGCCAACGTCAGATCTCTCAGAAAAGGTGCATCGTTAAAACTATTCGAAGGAATTTGGGTTAGCAGGTTATGGGAAAGATCCAATTCCACCAAATTTGTCAGTCCTTTAAAGGCTCTATCGTTTATTTCACCGATGCTACAATTACGAAGGTAAACCCTCTGCAGGTGCACGAGCCCGGTCCGCGCGAAAGCCTCCTGGGGCAGGATCTGCAGGTTGCTGCCCGACAGGTCCAACACCTGCGTGGCGGGGTCCACCGGCTCGGGCACGGTGATGAGCGCGCGACCCACGCACTCCACGGTCTGTTTGCCGCCTTTCCACTTGCACACGCAGACGGGCGGGCACGAGCCGGGCGGCGCGTGGCCCCCCACGACCGCGCACGCCGCCGCACACACCGCCACCAAATACCACATCGTTTTCGTTTTTAACCAGTACATCGCTTAAACGCACTCAATTTATGTCCTCGACATATCCACTTTCCACTTCACCGAGTCTCGGGGCATGTTAGGCGAACGGCTGACGCGCCACGACGTCTTACATCGCGATCGCGACGAACTCGCGAGAGCGGCCGAGGGAGCGGCGCCACGTAACTCTATCTGAACGGTCGCACATCGACTGACTGAGCGGCGGCCGGAGAGCCTCCCTCTCGCGGCCGCTCGGACGAGTCAACGCATGCGTCCCGCGCGCCGCCGTCCCCGCGTTGCGGCGTGCGGCGGCGGCGAGCGGCGGCCGCGTCGAGGGGACCGGCTCGGTTCCTCGCCGTACTCTGTAAAAGAATTCCGAAGGTGTAATTTCTACCTGGCGGAGACTGCGACGGAGTACGTACCGCGGGCGGCCGGCCGCGGCGGCCCGTCACGTTCATTCATGAATTCCTAAGCCGGTCGTGCGGGCGGCGGGGAGGGGCGCCACCGAACGCATCATCGAAGGCGACAACGGCGCGCCGCCGCGGCCCGAGGGCAGATTCGTTCGCTTCTTACGAAACAGTTTAGACTTATTTCTTTTGTGGCCGGCGGAGCGGGCCGAGCGGCTCAGGTAGACGACTAATTATTGTCGCCCGCCGACACAGGAAGGCCGGCTTACGCGCGACAATGCACAGGATGTGGCCTGTGCGAAACCATTCATAAGTCTTATTCAATGGATTGCATTTCAGAAACGTGATCAAACCGACGTTTCTTTAAAACGCTAGAAATTACGAGCCTACTCACTACGTGTTAACCGAAAAGGCTGTGTAATTGGATACGTAGTCGATTTTGTTCTCTTGAACTTACTATGTATTTATTTAATTTGTTCGGTATTTAATTGCATTACAAAAATAATCCATTTATTTATTTGCCCGAAAGAAAAAATGACTCCCGAGGCAACATACATAATTAAGCTCACAACTACCTGAACCACTCGAATGAAAATGTGACTTGGAAACAAACAAACAAAATTGCCATTCTTATTTGCACGTGTACGTAAAAAAGGATTCTTCTCCACGACCTGGTACCCACACTACAACAAAGAGATTCGTTACACTTTCTAACTAAAACTTTCCCTCGTAGTGAAATGAAAAGACATTTGTAAATGATTTTGGAAATCCTATTACTTTAAAAGAAAAAAAATCATTTCAATGTAGAAAAAGCTGTACTAAAAACCTAACAATCTACAAATTGATAATTAAAAGTTTGACACGCTTAATTATAATTATAAAGATGTCTAGAATTAGCAAATGTCTGTATACAGTAAACGTACTTTTGACGTGACAACGTCTTAAATTAGGTTGCGGCTGGGAGTCACTTATGAAAAATGTAACGCTCGGTAACGTAACGATGAGTCACCGAACGAGAGAGAGGCCCGCCGAATGCCTTGCGTCTCTCTCCCACTCAACTATGATCGGTCTGCCGCGCGCAGCACTAGAGAATTAGTGCATAGCTTGCAAATGTATTGCAAGTTATTGTATGTATATTTGTATATAAATACGTATGTAAAGGTAAAAATAAAATTTTGTTAATATGAAATTCAGTGCGAGATTCTTTGTATAAATTAATGTTTTAAATATAATTCTTTGTATAAATAAATGTTTTAAATTGTTACTATTATTTCATCCTTCTTCCTACTATACGAATGAATATTCACATTAAAATGATTTTACCATTCAAAGTCGTTGTCACGTAAAACTTTCGCCCGTATACCGACTTTACAGGCAACCAAATTTTTTACATAAATTTTAACGACCCTGACAAAAAATTCCATTAACAATTATATTTTTTAAATGCGACTTGTATAATCAACCTTATAAGTACGCGCGATTCCTCGATGAACGATGCGTCACTATCGGTCACAGATTTTGTCTACCGCTAAGCGCTGTCGATAAAGCTCCTAAACGGATTAGAATTCGAGATTTATCTCACCAGCAAAACATTAACCGACAAACACAGGGTCTCCTAGCGAAATCGCTTTAACCGTGAATCATAGATTTACGTACAAGGACGGGCCCGTCGGATGTGCTAATACGCACCCGTTCATTGACGAAAATAAGGTGCTAATTAGCGCCGTTCCTGGTAGGTATCAAATTCTGCGTGTGCGGTTAGGTAGTCGACCTCATTTTTAATGCATCATTGCCTAATTAACAGTGTTCGTTTGTAGTTTGTGTTACGTTAAATTGACACCTGTCAAATTTTTCAAATGTCTAAATAATTAGAGAGGATGTATGAAAGAGAGAATTTTAATACTTAGAATTCATAAAAATCCTATAATGTCAAAAGACATATAGAATTACAACGAGCACACCTTATCGTACCATCCATCAATTTCTATGATTAATATATATATAGATACTTGAGGTGTTACTCAATCGAATTCGATAGCTCAACGTAAGGTATTATTTTTGACTTTTTAAATGTACGTTTTTTTTTGCGTTGGGTGTTTTTTTTAAATTAATTTTTATTTTAAAAGTTTTTTATTATTTGTTTATTATAAATTTTAACCTGCATACCAAATTTCACCTTTTTATAACTGCGGAAAGCTCTCTAGTTGAATACGCTGATCTACGTCCCCTCTAAGGAGGTTAGTGGCATGAAGGTTACAAATATTTTTTAATTTTTTGGTGTTTGTGTATAAATCCTAGCCTTTTTACTACATTTGTTTCAAATTTTAGGTCACACGTATGTTTGCAAGTAAAGTAAATAGTAAATACCCATTATGCCTCTAAGATTCCTACCGCAGCTTTAAAACGGCTTAACCCATTTCTATAAAACATACCTAAAACCCCTCATTATAAAACCTGCTTTTAAATAAAAAAAACCGTATCCAAATCGGCTCACCCGCTTTAGAGTTACGGTGCCACGAACAGACACGCAGACACACACAGAGCGTCTGTGTGTCTGTTCGTGTGTCAAACTTATAACACCCCTCTTTTTGCATCGTTGCATCTATAAAAGCCAAATAGCTCTAAGCTAAATTCATTTTTTTTATTGTAAATGATTTGTTTTCTATTGCGTTTTACGTGCACCCGTACTGACGGCGAATTCGTACATTTGTTTTTTTTATTTTGTTAGAAAATGCTTCAATGTACTTTATAATTCTATGTAAATGTAGAAACGCATTAATATACACCAAATACATTATTATTTATGAGACCTATAAAGTTACTAAATAAGTTAATAACGCTCAATAACACCTATAAAAGTAGAAATAACGGCCTAATAGCTGTATTACCTACATCTTTGAGTAAAAGTAGAAACAAATCCATTTGTAACAAAGAGCTCGTGCTTATATTAAAAATGTAATAATTATACGATCCACTTGAGCATAGACACTCGCTTCGGATTAGTATGGATTCCAGATTGAGCAGCATGTTTATAATTTAAATTTTAAAAAATCCATTTTGTTTTTATTCAAGATGTATTTTGTTTTTATTCAAGTCAATTTTAATGCAAAAAAAAAATAATATTTTAGATACCATTCTATAGTGCCAGTACGACTTATAACGTACTTAGAGGACAAAAAATTGTGTGAGGCCGGTGTAATATGCGTGTTCATATAACCGTATCACTATAGCATTCTTAATTGCTTAAGTTGCGTGCTAGTTATTGTTGCTGTGAATATAAAAATTTAGAAGCACATAAAATATAAATAATATTCTATATCAAATTTTATTAATAAATTATAGCGTAAACATAAGCTTAATCTAATCCAAATCGAAGTTCAGTAACATAAAAACCAAAACTTAATTCGTCTTTTTCTACATTATTTTTCACCGTTTCTTTTGTGCATTATTCCCTGAAAAAATAAAAAATAAAAAAATTAAAAAGAAAACCAAAACTAATTAAGAAATGCTCCTCTCTTGGCAACAGCACGTTCCTACTTCGCAGTCATTATTAGCAATTATGCATTAAACGGGGCCCGCCACGCGGCTGGCACGCCCCGCCATATGCCCGCGTTTATGGTTACGCGGGCAGCTTACGGAACCCACAGATTACGGCGCGCCTCGTGCAAGAAAAGCATCTCGCATTTTCATGAACAACACACACACACATTTCTGCAACGACACCCTCACAGAACAGAATTTGAAAGCTTACAGCTCGAAAAACACCTCGACGGCATTGTTATGGAGAAAACCTATTTTAAAAGGTTCACCTAATAGCATACGAGAAGACTAGAGAGCTTTAATTTTACTTAATAAATAAAATTCTGCTGAATGTTAAAATAAATGTAACAAAATATATTACTTGAGGGTTTATAAGTAATGTACTTAAGTACAAATTTCAGAACGAAATGATCTTGTACAAGTAATTTCGTATTATGAGTTCTATTTAATAAGGCGCCCTTTATCGAAATCTTTATTATATTTTTTTTAATATTAATTTTCTTATATATTAATCTGTATTCAGTTATATTGTTTTGTTATGAATTTTTGATAACTTTTATTAGTGACCACCTTGAATCTGTTTGACATATTTAGTGAGAACAGTTACCGGCTTAACCGAGATCTTAATCTAGAATACTATATCTGTGAATTTCTTTGTAATCCTTTTTAATATATAATTTTTATTATACATCAAATAAAACTGTTTTCTATTAAATTTGTAATGAAAATCATGTGTAATAATAAATAATTATGCTGTACAATTTTTTAATAAAACGTTTATCAAGTACGTAAAATACATTATCACACATAATTACGTAACTATTTTATATTAGTCTATTTTATTTATAAAGGAATTACGAAGAAGTGAATTAGGTAAGACGTTACAAAATGTTGACTAGAATTTGTGCCGATTTGAACTATTCACTGGTTTTAACGTACTAATTTCATGTAACAAAGTACTTTCATATATAATATGTTATTTAAAATCGCTATTAGGCAATCTTAACGTATTCCCATAGAGCGCACAAGCGACAAATGCATACACGCTGTAATACAGTAATACGTAACAACCGGACGGTTACCGTACCGTACCGTTTACCGTGCGAATAAGCTTACCGTGAAATTCACGAAATTCCTGTCCGGAATATGCATCAAAGTGATATCAGACTAAAAGCATCCCTACCGCAGACATTTTGATTTCGTCGTCACGAATACCGACGCCGCACGCGCCGATAGTAATCGCATTATTGGACACGTTAATGGACAAACAGCATAAGTTTGTTTTATTTACTAAAAGGAAAAATTATTATAATTAACTAAATACTAATTTTTAAGTTGTAAAAGTGATAATATTTCGAAAAACATTACGATGTCATCACGTGTTTGTGATTGTAGATAAGAAATATTCTCACAGTTTTTTAATGCTGACCCTTCTAATTGTCGTATGGGATTTCGGGGAATTTAAAAAATAACAGTTTTTGTAATCGTTTTCTATAATAATGAACATTATTCGACGCGTACGCATACGAGTCCGTCCGACACGAATGCATATTTCATAACGAGAGCCGGGCAAACAAAGCCGCGCAACAGTGCCGATTTATTATTTTCGATTGGTTACTTAATTGTTTAAATAAATCTGGACTGTTGCGAATTTTGTTGTCTTTTCAATGTAGTCGAATCGTAAAAGCAGAAGCTCTCGTTATTCACCTATTTGACTAAATCAGTGTATGCGTATAAATATATTTACTTTTAAGTGTTTACCCGAAACAGCTTAGATTCGACATAATCGCGTTTTAAATTATAAATTAACGGCAGCTAAAATAAAATAAAATGACAAAGAAAGAGTATTAAAGGGATTCCAACGAACTATATAAATACTCAAATTTTGTACAACTTTTCGAAGATATGAAACAAAATTACTTACATAAAATATAAATTCAAAATTACATTGGTTAAGTTTGACTAAAAACTTAAGTTGTTTCAATTGCTATGATTTCCCAAATTCTCGCAGTCCAGCCCCAAAATTTCCCGCACTGTTTTAAGTAATAATATTTTCAAGCTCAGAAAACACGAAAACGTGTCGTGTTTTCGAACTCAAAATGACTAACGTACTTATTTAAAATTATTACAATCATAAAAAAATCCGAATTGTTATTTTTTTTAAATGTCATCCAGGTTAACTTTTGCCTGAACCAGCGGATGTGATCGGAGCTTGGTGCATTTCATGCAGCTTTTTCAGCTCAAAAAGCATTAAGATTCTTAAAAATCGATCGGTCAACAAATTTAAAAGTTTTTTGAAAAATGTATTTTTTTTTTTACCTTTTCGATAACGATATCGTTCTATCTATTTAATCCATTTTAACTTGCGAGGTTCGTTGTGGCTTTTTTACAAAAATTACAAACAAGGCTACAAAAAAACACTGAACTTTATTATATCATCATCATCGATGATGTCTCGCTTTCTGTCAGTGGTACAACCTAAAATAATAGAATCCCAGTTCTTTTCTAGGATGGAGTGGGAGTGTTGAGATAACCGATCGGTTTACATGTAACCTATGACCCGAAACGCAATGCAAAAAGAAAAGTATTGTAAATATACATTATAAGAGGATCATTTGGACACATCGTCGCTCAACGCTTCACGGCGAGGTATCGCCACCTTTTCCTGGTATTCTTAATACTTCAGTTGCTGCTTTTTTCGTACCATATCTATCTTCTTCCAGTTTGATCCAGTATCGATCACTACGTCCACAATATTGCATTTATTGTTCCAATAATTCTCTCCGAGTTAATGTAGGCCTACCTATTTCCCATATGTCTGCTACATCCTTAAGTGCTGCAATTAATATATGGTTTCCTTGCAATTTACGCATCAAGTTTGCATAGCAATGGATTCTTTTGGTTTTTAGATCCTTAGTTACGATTTTTTCTATAATATTTGATGAACTTTTCATTTAACATAACTATATTTTTAATATAGTCTTCTCGTATTGCCTTAGTCTTGTTCATTTTAATACAAACTTGCTGAATTTAAGCCACAATTCTTGGATGGCTTTTCGATTTATACATGTACGTAAAATTCTATTTGTTTTTACATTATCGTATCGGACTCGTATAAATTTATAAAATATCACGGAACCATATGTTCCAATCATAAAGTACTAATAATTCGTCCGCCCGCCAGCCAGAAATAACGTGCAACTGCGAAGCGGCGGCGCCAGCTGCGGCCGCACCTGGGATTAGGGACGCGTGCGCATGCAGCGTTCGGCACTGTTTAGGTACAACATATGCCTGTCGAATTTTTTCTTCCAACAATATGTCGTTCTGGCGGCCGCATATTATCGTGATCTACGCTCATAGAAGTACGATACTGAATACATCAAATTAAAGTTCGATAGAATAAAAAAACTGTTCAATGTGATTCATTTAAAAGTCTGTGAACAAAAGTATAATAATTTGTCCATATAGAAATAATTCAATAAGATTCTTACTTCTTGACAAACCGCATTCATGGAAACTTCATTTTGTATAATATCGGCCTGTATGGTTATACAAAAAACAACAATGGCCATTTACATGTACAACTTTGTTTTATTTAAAAGCTGTTTTACACAGAACCCTGATTTATTTCAACAACGCCTCATTTTCCTGTACGGGTGATTTTTCTCAGATTTTTATGTTTTCACGAATAAATTGAGGATCGGCCATTTCAAGCGTTTGTTTTTCAAAGTTATTATTAAAAATGAATTTGCGTAATTTAACATATCATCACAGTACATATTTCACATCAGCCGTTAACTGGCCACTCCACTGGGCGTGTCAAAATAAAACATTAGAAATGATATTTATGTTTTAATTTTGCCGGCATTTCCAAGTGAATACAGAATTGTTATTTTTTTATCTTTTTTGACATATTATACTATAACGATCATAAAAAAATATTACCTGCCTATGTAACTCAGTAGAACTAAACTAGAGAATTGATAATTCGACTACTTGAATAACTAATTACTTTAAATCATACAAATTTCCCCTGGGCAAAATCGTCACAGACAGACAGACATCGACGCGATTTCATAATTGCTCCATTTTGTAGTTTACATACAAAACATTAAAAAACATTAAATTTTCGTATTTACGTCTACACGTTGGAAGCTATTATATCTGTAGTAGTGTTATTGTATATAGATTATATTCATTTAAATTATTATTACTGTGGGTCGTATTATATCTTATAGTAAAATTTTGGATTCAGCAGTTTCAGAGACAATTGAAACAACTGCAAATATAAATTTGTGTGCGCAATATTGAGAGAATTAAATACCCTATTATATTAAGACCATGGACTTCTTATACATTTTACTGTAATATATGAATACAAAAAAAATGTTTTCCATATTCATTTTTCAATAAATTCAGGTTCAGTATTTTCGGAACTTAAAAAGGAATTGTTAATTTTCATCTACGTCTTAAGTATAACAGTTAAATTTATTTATTTTAAATTATAGTTATACGTTGTAAAGTCTGTAGATGTTTTTTATATTTTCTAATTTGTACCCCAAAAGTTATCCCTATATTCGAAATTCATTTATTCACGTTAAGCAAACCCAAGACCCAAACATTAATTTGGGTCAGAGAAATATATACTCACCAACTTTTCGAATTAATAAGTCGGGTAGATTCGGAACAGATTGGCAGTGACAAACAGACAGACGCACGAGTGATCCTATAAGGGTTCTTTTTTTTTCTTTAGCACATTTCTTCATGGAAAACCATGGGTGGTCGATACTCAAGGTCGCCAATTTTCCAAATACAGTTCTTTATTAAACCTTTCGCACGATGCGCGAGATGCACGTACGACGGTATCCGTCTGACTCCCGATCATAATACGTATCTGTTCACTCGCGCCGGCCGAGCTGGTCCGTTCACATAACACACGTCTCGGCCCACCGCCGCCGCTCTGTTTGCCTTTATAACTTTTAATACCTATTCGAGCGTTAATCATAACAAGGAAGCGAAACGCAAGCACTTTCCCGCCGCTTCATCTCTTTGTTTCGGTTAGTGAAGGGGCTGCGAGCGAGGGCCGGGGCGGGGGATACGTTATTAGAACGTAAAAGATATACGAACCAACAGCCGTTGCGCCGTTCTACCGCGTCGTAAATGAAAATAATCATTGCTTTGTGTTTATGGCTTCCTCGAGTACTGTACCGTCCGCGAGTGCGGGCCCTGAGACGGTCCAATCGTTTCCTCGGAAAACACACTTCAAGTCCGATAGCGGATCTCTAGTACGAGCACAACGCGCGAAACTCCGCCGCTGTGAAGTTAGTCGCGAAAGCGTCGCAATTGCGTCAAATTAGGCGCGCGAAGGAGATGACCGAAAGGTCGGGGAGCGTTAAACCTGCCCATTACGTCAATCGCAGGCAATTCAGAGCGGCCAAGTTTCGTGCGTCGTACTGCACGGGGGCTGCTGATTAACAAGTACTGCTGACAGTCTAACGAGCTGTTTGACGGCCAAATTAAGTTACAATCTAATCGCTCATTTTATCGGCGGACAAGATTCGAACTCTATACTCTCTATGCTAAACCAATGTCTCTGATCGTTAAGCCACCACCCGTCTTTTATCTTGTTATTGTATGTGATGGAGGTTTTGAGTGTTTCCCAGCAACTGTCATTTACTTATTTCTTCATTTTTAATCATTTTTGTGGCATATTTTTATTCACCCCTTTACCGAGACACTCTCACACAATCTTATTTTATTTCAGACCAGCTGTTGCCCGCGACTTAGTTCTCGTGATGTTTGGAAGCTCTTCTCAAATTCTTCGTTGTCTTTCATCACGCATAGAAAATCATACACAACAAATGAGAATGTTTTTAAAAGACACAATGTTTGTGACGAGATTTCTACATTTCATTAACTTATTGCTTTGAAAAAACAACAAAGTTGTGGATAATTTTACACATTCGTACTGTCGAAGAATCTAAAGGTGGGTAGGCGGTAGATACTATTTGAGCAAATTTATTCAATGGGTAGTTTAAACTAAACAGAGGAAAGAATAGAAATTTGCTCTCCGTCGTACCTTTTACGTAATGTAGCGTGATAAATTGTGTTGTATGTTAAACAACAGATTTCTGTTGATAAGACACAAAAATTTTGTTCAAATTGCTAAATTAGTTTTTCAATCATGCTTCCATAAACAAAAAAACAAATATATAGTAAAACAGACATATACCTTAAAAGCAGCTGTTTTGGGATCTATCTTATGTAAGTTATGTGTATAGTACATACCATTTACTTTTTCCAAAAAATATTTAATGAACAGATTTGGCTTCCTTACGATTTTATTGAATGTTATATACTGAGAGGGTTTGTGATATACATCATGATTAAGTACCTGAGTGTAATTTTGTGTAAACAATTACATGAAATATTAATTAAAATTTCAATAGAATGAATGTTTCACTAAATATAGAAAAATATATTGTTATATGAAAAGGAAATAAAGTGTTTTAAGTATGAATGGAACTCGCACATGAAAGGTTCCGAATCTCACGTACACTGCTTTAAAAATAGTTCTGTAAATAAATAAATAATCTGTGAAAATTTCAAGAATGTAGTTAATGCTATTATAAAGATCGAGTTAATAACGCTGAAAAAATACGTTTCTCATATGGTGATCCCTTTTAAATTTAAAATTTATTTTATATTTAGTCTTTGTTGTTACTATGGCCACAGTAATACATAACCATTGAAAATTTCAAATGTCTAGCTATTACGGCTCGAGAGGTAGAGCCGTGTGACAGACAGATAAACAGACAGCGGAGTCTCAGTAAGAGAGTCCCGCTGATACGGAACCCTAATAAAGGACAGATGATTGTATATTCCAAGATTATTAAGCCATGAGTACGGTTAATATATATCTACATTTTACGATACCAAACCCTAAGACCAAATTTAATAGTAAAATATATACGGATGCAATGAAGAGAAACTCGATTACAATCATTGTAATTACAATAATAATTACACTAGGCAACAATATGCTTCCGTGCGAACAAATCGAATGGGCTTTTGTATCGTGTGTTGATTATTCTAAGCGAGCCGTAACTCGAATTTATTTGTATGGTGTTCTATCGAGGATATGTTGTTAATAAATGTATTTTTCTGTAAACAAGGAATCATTGTCTTTATTTCAAATATTGTAATTAAGAACAAATAAGATATCCCGCCCGCATTCTATACCTTCACGTTAACTAAATTATAACTGCAAGACACCGTTTTATCAAAATAAAACAGAAATACATATCTACAAAATCTGTTATATGTTACAATATTACATGAAGATATAGTAAGTATAAATTGTTACAAAATAACCGCAAAAATGAAATAATAAAATGGAAACATAGAAAAAAAATGTAAGGTATGTTTCGGATATATCTGCAATTATATTGCGACGTTAAGTAGTCGCTCGCGAACTTTATCATCATACAGATGATACAGCAGTCCGCTATCCACAACGGGCCAGCGCGAAGGGTTAAGATTCCAGCATCCACCTCAGCATCTGGAGTAAAAAATGTGGTGGGGTATACTTCAACAGTGGAATGATTTAAATTTAATAGAAACAATACACGCAAAAAAAATATTATATGAATGATTATTTCTCTTTATGATTTAATCTCCGATTACTTTCGTCAGAAAGCAAATTAAATGATCTTTTTAATTAACATAGCTTTGGTGAGTCTTATTCCATTGGCCTATGGCGTTATGTTAATTTAATGTAGAAACAACAAATGTTTTTTATTCACATCTGTAGCCATAAATAGCTCCGAAATTGAAAAACCAATGAACGGCAACATTTCGCTTCGTGGAACGAAATTAATTTTAAATGTTGCTTAAAGTGGAAGCCTTCTGGAAAACTGGAAAACTTTCTGAAATTGGCTCATCTTTTTTGTACGCAGTTCATAATATTCGATTCAATGACTTACGAGAACTCAAGGTCTTTCTCATTCATCCTGGTTCTATTAAATTCACGGAAATAAAAATTAGCAAGGTATCAAAATGAGATTTAATCTGTAGAATAAAAAATATCGTTAAGCGTACACCAACGATTTCATGCGATACAATTTCAAAAAATTTGGAGGAATCCAAAATGCTATAGCGTCACACGCTAATTTTATTACAAATTGACATTAATTAACTGGAGGCGAAACTTATTAAAAAACAAAGTTTTTGGAAAAGAATGTTAAAAAATATCTCCGTTTCCGTTTTGTCGACATTCAATTTTAAATTGTTCGCTAATATTCATTATTAACGAACATTTTCAAAACATACAAAAATATTAATGAAGAATTGTTCATTAATATCTTTAAAACGGTAATGACGTCAGTCATATATAAGAAATAGGATTTCCTCAGAATAAATGGAAAATTATTGAAAAGGATTTATAACAATCCATTGTGTACATTTTTCTAAAACGTGTAGATAAACAAATTCACATACCAACGGACAGCCGTTCTTGTATTTTTTTTAAGTACACGTTTTGTTATATATACTCAAATAAATGAATAAAAAAATACGCTTACTTTATAATTTCTTGTTTTCAAAATATCCCTTTTATTTGTTGAGTTAATATCTAGCTTGAGATATAAGAACGATTTTGTATAGCAAAATCGTCACAGAGCGGCATATTGAGAGTGAAACACTCCCACATGCTCGCACGTTGTGAATGAGGCATGCAAAAGAATGACAGACAAACATTTTTGATAATTCTAAAAATTGTTGCCTTGGTCTTCCACTCCATTCCAAGCATTCTTCCAAGAGAAATCGACAAAAACTATTAAATGTAGAGTCTCAGCGCTCTTTACCGTTTAAATAGATCATTAATCCCTCCACTGCTTTTAGCTTACACGATTAACATGGGAAAGTCGTTAACGACAACAATGTTATCCGGAAAATCGATGCATAAATTTAAATTTGTACGCCAAATAATAATTTTATCCGCTCTTTCATAAAACTGTTGACCTAACGAACACGTTCCAGCATTTCCTGTTACATTTTGATAAGCAAAGCAAAGTTCAAATCAGTTCATACTCACCGAATACTTTTTCCACGAACATCGCGAACAAATACACGGAGATTTCGTATCGAGGGTTTGCGATCTTATGCAAATTACACATCACCGGATTTGACTTTTCACGTTTATAGAGTTTGTATAGAGTTTGTATAGAGACGACATTCATTGATAAACAGAAACTGTTAGAGGGATCGAGACTAAAGCTGGCAACGGATCGATACAAACACCTTTTTTCCTAAGGAAGGATTGCACGAAATAAGAGCTCCTGCAAATTCGACGATAATGATTGTTGACTTACGTGGCTTTTTGTTGACCATTAGTTATGTTGCAAAACACGAGTTGGAATAGCATATGTACCGCGAGTATTAATGTTCTTGTAACTTACGTAACGTAGTTAGAATTGGATTAGTTAGGGGAAATTGATATCGCCTGGAGCCGTGGTATGCATAGGGGTACCACAGGTTTGATGCTTGGTCCGATACTGTTTTTAGAATACATTAACGAATTATCTAGTTTTTTTAATAATGTTCATGAGATAGATGAAACTTTATTGCAGATTACACTTCATTGTTATTCTAGGTAAAGAGAAAATAACTCACTTACGACAACGTGAAAACTGTCATCTGGAAAGTAGAGAAATTATTTACTTACAAATCCAAACTATTTTAATACAAACCATGACACTAGTATTGATACTACTGTATTCTTTGGCATTGCTCTGAATAACAAGTTTATATCTTTGACGATATGAGGACGCCATTACAGCTGCAATGAAGCGCTCAAATCGGTAAGTCGGCAAAAACACTACCACGTATGCAGTTGAAAAGATATAAAATATTTTATGTATGGAATCCGCCGGTGTAATTTGTTCTGAATGTTTCCATTGTTATAGCCTAATGAAGTAATATGGCACATTGTTCGGGGAACATGCCGCAGATATTCATAGAATTTTGTCGTGCTGCAGAATGAGGCCGTTCGGGTGATTTACAAACTAAGACCTCGAGTATCTCATAGAACTAAGTTTAAGGAAGTTTGAATCTTAATAGTGGTATCTTAGCTTAAATATGAAAATCTAGTATACATAAGACAATAATTAGAATCATATAGAAGAAATAGTGATTGACATGAATTCGATAAATAAAAAACTTTGAAAAACGAATTCGTTTAAAGGGCTTTGGCTGAACATTTAAAGTACAAAATACATAAAAAAATATCCTTATATAAAGCTCAGTTTATCATTAAATAAACACAATAATAAAATACATTAATTTTGTTAAAAAATCATATCATAAAATTACCTAATACTTATAGGACAAAAATCCATGGGCATAACCAGTTTGTCTTCTCATTCAGATGTAATTATATAATTAGATATGTAGATACAAATATGCATATCTAATTATATGATCACATGTGAAAAGAGTTACACCCTAGTTTCATGCTTGTAGGTAGTCCATTATGATGAAAAACTGCCTTCTACGCGATTGGTAATTTTAAGTAGTATTAAAAATATACGAAATAAATATATTTTTGAATACGTATTTATGTTTCAGTTACGTCATACTTGATATTCGTCATAGTATTTTATGAATATATCATGTAATTGACATCGACCGTCTGTATTCTGTTAAACAAATACGATATCAGAATACCGAGCAGCCTATAAGCCCACAATGTTGTACTTTTTACGAGCGGAGTTTCATGATTTACACAATCGAATACCTTGGAGAGAAAGCGAAACATTTTTAAATCCTCCCAGCCTCCGAAAAATGTATTAAATGTGTTCGTAAATTGTATGTATAGAAACCGAGCAATAAAATCAAACAGTTTTATGGACGCGATCACTATAAAGAGTGCAAACAATTGATTTAGAACAAATTTTAAAAATATTTCAACAAATGGCAGTAGTACTAATATAGACTTATAGTTGAGTACTTCACAAGGAAGTAACTTTACACGTTTATCTCTAAAAATATCCCCTTTCAATCGTTCTTCTCTGTTCGGAAGTAGCCCCTTCAGTGCAACATCGAGCATCAACATTCTCGCTGTTAAAATATCGTAAACCGTTTGTTTCGCTATCATCTGGAGAGAAAAATGATGCTAGCGTCTAAAAAGCTTTAGGTACTCAATAGAGCGCGTCAGCACTTCGAGCAGGATCATCGCCTCTTACTTTATTGGTCACAGGTCGTCCGACCACATCTGCAATGTTGTGCGAGAGGTAACACCTCGGAGCCGGGACAACCTCACTGTCGACCACTGCCTCTGCATCCACACCAAGCATATAGCAAGCACAACAGATATAGCACATTTCTACATGCTTATACATGGGGAGTGCTCTCAATCTGACCTAAAGTCGGCCGTGTTCCCAATCAAATACCAAAACGGCATCTCCAAAAACAGAGCATACTCCTTTTTAAACCGCCGGCAGCGCGATAGTGACTTGGAGGAGCGGCTGTTCGTGTTCGACGGTGACCACTTACTCTCCGGTGATTCGCATGCGCCTTTACGTTTTTTTAAAATCATACCGCATAAGAATACTTCGTAACGTCCGATAAACACAAAAATAGACACAGTAACAAACATACAACGTCCAGTTCATGATCTTCACCCATATAACTTCATTCCATCCACTCTTTAGACACGTATAGCGGTATTGTATATTGATTATATTATAATAGGATATTGAGATAAAAAATTAAATAGCTAAACATGATGATAGCCGACCACCATTATTGAATTAGTTTTACTTTTGATAAACAATACGATCAATATACTAATACAAAAAAATTGTTTTTACGTCATCGAAAATTCCCTATATTAAGGACGCCTTTCATTTTTATCCGACTCGGGTAGATACTTTTTTTCTATGTGCATTTGATATTCGCCGCCAATATCTGAGCTCTATCATTCGCCAAGCACACAAACATTCCGTGATATGAGCCAATAAATCTTTGGAGAAATCTTATTTTCGCCCGTTTATACATCATTCGTGGTTCGCGTAATGCTTAGTTATTGGCTTATAATTTTGCCGAAACTGCCGTATCCGTGGACGAACAGCTATTAGCAAATTATCTTTGACGTCTCGAGAAATGATATTGAAGAATCGGGTTAGTTAGACGATAATCTTCTTTAGTTTGATTAGTTCCGTAACCAAACAAAGCAAAAAAAAAACCGGCCAAGAACTTGTCGGACTCGCATAAAGAGGATTCCGTACATCATCGCACTAGCCCTCGGTGAGATTATACAACATATTTTATAGACATTTTGTCCTCACGGCTGTTGTCGGTTTCCCGTGAAAATTTAAACATTTAGAATTTTCCTTCGGATTTTCCTGCAAGTAATGAATGAATAAGACTTGGCAGTTTGGGAAATGTGGCATAATACTTGATTTTCGTATATTTAAAGACGTCTAAAAAGATAGCTAAAGTTATGCCGAAAATGACGTTTACATATTGTTGAATTGTAAGACAACAATTTTAACGACTACCGAAAAATATTCTTAGAGCCTCCTCCTTTTCTTTTTGTCATTTTAATCAAAGAACCCTAAAAACGGATCACGTACAGTATACAACGCACGAATCTTTGCCGCTGTGAAATTAGTCACAGGAAGTGTCGCAAAATAGGAACACGAGGTAGAAGAAGGAGGGGTCGGATATAAGCATGGCTTCATTCGCAGACAATTCAGAGCGACAGAGACGCGTGAAGCAAACACAAATAATAACTACTTACATTTCGCGTAACACATACAATAACAATGACACAGTCGCCAATTAATAAGTTACGTTTTGTTTTTAAGCCAGCGTCGATGTGAAGAGCAAAGTTTAAGTACGCGCGGGCGCATGCGTCGGCGATGGCTGTACAAAATCGTGTCTATGGTATTTGTGTTCGAGTCTAATAGCATTGCTGACGAGAAAAAAAAAATAAGTTAATTAAAAAAATCATTAAAAATATCAGTAGGCTCCAGTTCGTTTGATTTGGTATGTCATTCGTAATACGTGATTTAAAAAATATTTTCTTACTTCCTAGTGTTTCAAAATCGATTTTAATACACATAGACCTTCGTATTTTTATATTATAACATTAGGAATATAAAATTCCTATCATCGTCAACGATTTTAGTATAAGCATAGTTAGAATAATTTGTATGTTTAGCGTCCGTTGAGTCGTCACAAATAAAATAGTGACTTGTTGCATAAAACAAAAAAGTCTTTCTTTAATGTTACCCGGTTATTATCCTGTTCCAAGAAAAATACAAATGTATCAATTCGAGTTTTCTTAAGAGAAAAATGCTGATATTCTCTGATAAATTGAGCAGTATACAGGAAGACGTATAGGATAAGACTCGCGATTTAATAAAGCAAATGAAGTATTCGAAAATCAACAGTGTCCGAAACGGACTGATCCAGTGCCCCCGTTCCCAGTTCTTCACCATCTATCTCCCTCTATCAGATATCCTATTCCATATCAAGAGGTTGGCACGCCGGCCATATACATGGGCGGCGATGACCTCGCACAGGGAAAGCTAAAAAAAAAACGTCTACTCTCTGATTGCTTGCCTACACGGTGGTGCCTCTACGAGATTAAAAAAAATGAGTGACATTAAAACGTACCTATATGTCGGACAAGGAATTTCTCTGAGGAAACGTCATCAAAACGAGTCGTAATTTATATTTATGTACAATTGTACATACATGATGATGTTCATTTTATAATCAAATAGCCTTTTTATAAAAGTAATTATTTACTCTAGAGAGATGTTTTTTTATAAACCGATGCAGAAGGTATCGTATACGTTCGACTCATACTTCGATGAGAGCGATGATTCTGTCGATTGTCCATTTCGCTCGTAAACGGCACTGCCGAAAACTTAAACATTTTACGTACTTAGATATGTAAGTTCGAGCTTATTTCGTTCGTTAATATTCCAAAACATTGTAAAAATCTAGAATTTTAGACTGGCAACAAAAGTTAAGAAACAGAAAACAGACATACCGGTGGGAGGCAGAGGAGGGATAGACCCCCTCTCAGACGAAGTGTGTGAGAAAAGAAAATAAGCGAGTTGTGAAAGGAGTTTTTATTACAAATAAAATGAAAAATTTGTGTTTTAATATATGATAATAATAACAATGATACAAACTCACACGCATATTTCCCAAAAGGGTAGGCAGCAACTTTAGATTTCCACATGGTACGATCTTTGCATTTGCTGCATCGATATCCAACAGTATTTTCATGAAAGCTCGTCGATTTCGTGTTTTAATTTTGTAGCATCTATATTTTCAGAATTGATGTTTAAATATAAAATTACATTGTACTTGTTTCTGAAACTTAGAAACTAACAAAGAAAAATTAGTCGGTAACGACAACATATAACTTTTAAGTTACAGAATTTTATTTTTGCAATATGATACTGTATCATGCCTCAGTCGCAGTTCAGGTTGCTTTTGGGTTTCTCCACAATTTTTCGTCCAAACTTGATACAGTCGAAAGTAGGGTCATGAATGGAGTTCATACTTTAAATATACAGACTTGTGCTCTTCCTAATTGGAAAATAATTGGATAATTGAGTAGACAAATCGTCGCTTGATGCATTTCTATTTACACTAGAAATAGAAGACTCAGAACTAAATATAGAAGACTCAGTTGATTTTCACGTGGCTGCTCTACGTCTCTATGAGGTCATTGTCGTATACAAAGAGCGACTATTTCTTGGCGTCATAGAATAACGAGACGCCAATAAATTAGACTTAAGGTGTCATTCTTGACCTTTTATTTTGATGAACTAGTCGCTGATACGGCTTTTTAGGCTGGGTTAATGTTGTATTGTTGACTGTTTAGTGTTGTCCACCGTTATTTCTTTAACAAACGATGACAAAACGATTTGTTCGTGTCGTTATGGAGTAAACAAAGATTAAGCTTCATTTAAACTAATCGAAGCAATCTGTTAAAAATTTTAAAAATACGTCAGTAGTAATATATTTATTCATTATACTAGTTCAAACCGATAAGATATTTGAGCTGGCTACCAACATACACGATTCCTTGTGTCAAACGAATATTTATTTAAATATTCTTTTGTAAGCAGTAATTACATTTAATTACATTTGATTGATGTCGCTTATCATTATAATCTTGTAGTACATTAATTTTAATTTCAATAATAACTACAAAAAATGTTTTTTTAATATTAATATCATACACGCAACACAATGTATAAACTATATTTAGCAGTTTCATCCACAATCTCCTTGAATCATGTAAGCACGCACTCACTTATCAATTAATGTTAATTAAGTTTTCAATTTCAATATTAATGCATAACTTTTGTTTATGAAATTTTGTTATTAATTATGCAATAGAAGAGTAACATTTCATCATGTTGAACTTATATTACGCGATTCGAACGTTGCGCTGGAGTCCGAAAATAGCGGCGCCGACTGACTCACGCCCCTGACTCACTGCGCCCGCGCCTCGCCCGAGTTCATGACACACAGGATATGGCCATAATAGTGTTTTGACTGCAAAATCGGGTGCCTACTTCAAAGCGATTCTAAAAGTGTACGCGTTTACAGCATATCCTCAACGAGCAGTAACTAAATATCGGCTTAGTCAATTCCGACAACTAATACAAGGAAGCTAGTGCCGTTAAATCCAGTTCAGAGATTAAAGCAAAGCACACGCAATCAAATATATACATATACGTATGTGTGTGTGTGTGTGTGTGTGTGTGTGTGTGTGTGTGTGTGTGTGTATCGACAAATTTTGAAGAGGTGATGCTCTGGAGAACGTGTACAAAAATTCATGAGACAGGACTACTGCTGATATTAAACGTTGAAGATCGTCACAAAAAAAAGCGAAAAACGGTCCCGAAAGGGGGTCACGATCGGAACGTCCTTTTCACGATTACTCAAAATGTTCCGGACATGATTTATTCGCATTTTACAAGATGATATCACAGCAAAACAATATTGTCACACCGACTTACGGGTAATTCTATCAATTAATAAAATTACTTAAATACGTTTACTTATACATACAAAAGAGTAAATGAACTGACTGATACGTTAAAGCTCAAACTACTGGATCTAGAGACTTTAAGTTTTGTACAGAGATTACTTTTATATGTGGGCGAGCATTAAGAAAGGATTTTTAGATGTTCAACCCTTGAAGGGGTGAAACTGGTGAAAAACTGTTGTATGGAAAATAGAAACCGTTGATGCTATAGACGTCGAACTTAACGTTTTAGTTACTTATAGAAATAAAGAAAAAAATACATGCATTATATTTTTTAATCGACCCGGAAGAGAGCGAAATAGGGGATGAAATGTATGGAAATTCGAAAACGTTGAAACAATTTCTAAAAAAGTTTATATTTTAGTCAATCACTACTAATAAAAAATAATAACTTAAAGCCTTCTTAAAAGTAAACCTAAAATGGTTGAATTAAGGATTAAAATTTTTATAGGAACAAAAAACGAAAGTGCCAAAGTTAACGATAGTAGAACATATTTTAGCTATTTATTACAAATAAAAAGTAACAACATGTATCATTTTTGTAAAAGTAGCTCTACGAGGATGAAACTAACTAAATGTTTGTACATGCGAATGAGGAACTTTCGAAAAAAACAACATTCGTATTTCTGCCACTAAAGATTCCAAAAATTCTTTCACTGATAGAAAGCTTCGCTATCCCCGAGTAATATAGCCCAAATTTTATTTTGATAATACTATTATTTCCTACGTCTTCGTCTGAATCAGAACCGTAACCGGCAGTAGAATCGAAATTGCGCACAGGACGAGAAATAGAATTGAAAGCCGAGACCGGGGTCGAAATCGAGAATGAGACTAAAGTCGAAATTGAGTGTGGGATCAAATTTAGAATCAAAAACGCAATTGGATTCAGATTGAGAAGTTGTACCGAGATCGATATTTAAAGCGAGACCGGGATCGAAAATGGAAATTAAATCAAGATCTGAGTCGGAGGCAAAAGCGGGAACGCGACCGAGATTGAGAACGAAAGAAGTTGACATCGGGTTTGAGACCGGGATTAGAATCGAGAACGGAGCAGCTTTCGGAATCTAAATATCGTGATGGGGCAATAGTATACAAGATGAATGAATTTATTTTATGTCTACGCGGACGAAGCCGCGGCCGAAAGCTAGTTGTGCGTTATAATCAATTGGTAGAATTTGTCGAACCTTTCCAATAATCAAAGCTACGACTATAAAAATAATAATAACACTTCATCGGCATTACTGGTTTCTTTGAGAGGTGAATGACTTTATGTCAAAATTCTCTATGATTGTATATTGTCATTATATATAAATAAAAAATCTAGTATTGTGTTTCTAGTGAGCTATTTTGAGTTTTTTCCAAAACCAATCCTTTTCAAGGCGTGCTTAATCAGTTTCATGTTTAAGGCGATTTCTTTTAAACGACACCCGACACGTTATTCCGCGTGGGGCACCGAATTTTTTTTTTTTGTCTGGGTTATTATTTAAACTTAACTATAAATAACAATTCACAATAAAATTAAAACAATTGCCTACTTTCGGTTTTTATTCACAACCTGGTCATCGTATTATATAATTCCGTTATAAATACATTGTAAGGTTGAAGTAAACGATAAATATACAAAGAAATATCGATATTAAACGTCAACCGACGAAACGTTTGGAGCTTATGAAATGCGTATGATACACACATACAAGAATTACAATGGGAAATAATTTATTTTAGGAACAGAACCATAAATGTTTATTTTCAGACAAACCGTCTAGCGTTTTAGCGGCCGAATAGCGATCGTCGCTCGCACGCATGGGACGTCGACAGTATTGACAAATGACGTCCATTAATTTTAGTACAATGTAACTTCTGTATTAAAACCGAAAATAACAATAATTTTATGAAATTATTGAAACTCATGCCCATCTCCAAAACGAAATTAATTCACTTTAGGCAAAAGGATTGTAATATGAGAATCCAACTCGGATTTAGTCCTAGCAACTGGTGACCTAGAAGCAGCTACATTCTCGGTATTTTATTGCGGTAGAACCGTACCGTAGCCAACTTGGCTGAAGCAATAAAATAGACCAGCTATACCGGTGAGATACCACACTGTCATAGAATATGGACGTGAAATAGCAGCTTCCGCTGTTGCGTTTTGTCCGGTGATTGGGAGAGTTTGGGTTAAAAGTGGGATTCGAACAAAAAGAGCTGTAGTTGCTTACCAGTAAGTTCATACTCCGTTTGTATGCTTTTGTTGAATGTTTGATTCGACAAAATTATGTTGTTGAATCGAACATTCAACAACATAATTTTTGGTCTACTGCTTTCTAGAATAATGCTCCTTATGTGCGACGACTTTAAAATCCATTTCCAAACGAAATATTTGAGATTCAGTATATGCATACATGTAGCTAGAGCCGCAGAAAATTAGAAAACAAGACACGGCTCTTTCCGACTGCAAATATTTGTCATATTTGGTTGGATGATTTTTTTCCCATATTTTGTTATCCATTGATTTCTGTTCACTTTCACGCAGTCGGGTTTTTTTTTTTAATTTTTAACAATTTTTTTTATTTACTACTTTTTAGTTCTATTTTAACAATATCCCAAAATTGCTTTCTTGTCATTAGTGGTGTCAACAACGCGCCTCGTTGTAATAATCGATCAGTTATTTATATAGTACCTATTTTATTGTTTATTTATTAGGTTGTTTTTTTTCTAACTGTATTAAATAACGCTTTGGATAACGGTCGTTAATATTATCTTTAAAATAGTAAAATTGTGTATGTGTCGTTCGATTGTAAGCATTACATTAAATAATACTCTAATAATTATTTTCACATTAATAAGACCTATTTATACGATTTTACATACAAAAACTTTATCATAAGTTTTTAAAATTTAAATGAGAATATATAGATCCTAAATGAACATTTAAAATGAAAAATAATAAAAGACATCTAAGATGATTTCGAATAACTTATGCAATATCCCACTTGTCATATAGTTCGTACAATTTCATTTTTTTTTTATTTTTTACCATATGTTGCCTGGTTGTCACCATATTGAATTTCGATTACTGTCACGTCTTAAGTAACACTAACAAGATCAAAACAAATCGATAGACCGCCCGCACGTTTGGTCTCTAGAGCGTCACAAACGAACAAACTTACATACATATGTATATATATATATGTATATTCGTTCGCATATTAATATTAGTAAATTTGAGATAGATATTTGAAAAGTTTTCGCGAAATTTAATCGCGACAACGCATACAAACAAACAGACGGACCACAGCACGGAGTCAGAGAAATGCGAAAGCGAGGTTTAAGTGAGGCGAGATTATGCCTCGTTCCCGAACCGGAACGGACACCCGTTATAACCGCATGCGCCTTTTGGCGGCGTAGGGGACGGCGACACCGTACTCAGCAATAATGTTTTTGTTGGGCCAAGGTAGAGGTATACGATCTCGAGGAAAAGCATACACACTGCAAAGTTTTCGATTTCGAAAAACGTCGAAACTGCGTGAGCCTGTAACGTCACAATAGGAGCGCCGCATAAAAGACTGTAAACATTTGTTTTGTATTCCGAAATTCGGTTAGGTGTATGAGGGGGACCGCCGACGGAAGGCGGCGGCGGGGCGGGGGGGCGATGGGCGGAATCCGAGTGGGGCGGGCAAAACAGCGAATGTTGCTTTTATACTCCCACAGGGCACAGCACTCCCGGAGTTTTGTTTAATATTCACTTAACATTACTTTTACCGTTTTCAATACGGCAGCTTTCTGAATTAAACATCCCGTAACGTTTCATAATTTGACGCTCAAACGAATCTTTTTTTCACATATTAATGTATAATATATACACATCTACAAATATATACACACCTACAAATACATAATATTATATATATAAAAAATAATATTCACTACTTATACATCGGCATTTTTTTTTAAGTTGAATCAATCTATTCGGAGCGCATGTCGTATTTAGAGCTTATCCCCATCTTTTTTTTTTGACATAAGACGGAAAAACTGTACCTGTCTCTGATTTACATTTGCGGAAATTAATTTTTGAGAACATGCCTTGGTTATGCATCGTTATTGTATACATTTTGGAGTTTCTGACGTCGATGGATACATTGCCGTTCTAAACATACGACGATCATCATAAAA
The DNA here is from genome assembly GCA_005406025.1 of Eumeta japonica. Lineage (NCBI taxonomy): Eukaryota > Metazoa > Arthropoda > Insecta > Lepidoptera > Psychidae > Eumeta > Eumeta japonica. Next base: position 314,532 of record BGZK01000541.1, read on the forward strand.
AAATTATTTATTGGCTGTCGTACAACCTATGTTTGTATAAGACTTGATTGATACCTGAAGTACACCGGCGATGCTGTGTATGCGAGCATTCGCCCACCGGTGGCCGCTGACGTGTGTTAAAAATATGTTTAATTTGTAACGAAAAGAAATATGAATTATGTTGAAACTAAATCGTAAATTCTTCAAATAATGAATATCAAATAACGAATCAAAGTCAAAAGCAGGACTGTGACCTTGTTAGATATTTATTGCTATACTTTAACTTATTATTTAATATAGTTTAGTATCCTTCTTTCAAGATTTTTGTATACACATATACATAATAGTTTTTTTTCGTTATTACGTTTTTAATCAGCGCAACAATAAAAACAAGTCTGCATGATTATGTGTAGAGTAGGTACCTAACACATTTTTGAGTCGTAGTAATCCATCAACAGCCCGTTCCACACACCGCATCATACACGTTCTCGTGCTCGCCGCGGCACACACATCGTAACTGTCGCGAATATTCTCACCAACACACAGGCTGAAGTGTTTACGTATCAGAAGCAATTCATAGTTGTCGTATGATAATACTAGCGGAGGTATTTAACGGTTGTACTAAGAAAAATAATATCTTATTTCATGGATATTGGTATTGATAACGGAATCTCGTTAGATCAAACCTTTCATCCATCAGCCTTTTCTAGATCGAAAAAAACACAATACACCCACAGACGGTGAACTATTTAAATTCCTCCGGTGGAAAGGAAAAAAAAATACAGGAATAATTTACCTCATAAGCTTGTTAGAAAGTGAGGCCGACGGAAAATTCCCCGCCGCCCTGACCATAATCCAATTTCCCCAATTCCGGCTAAACAACGAGGGCACGACATGCCCAAATAATTCTGTGTGGAGAATTAAGTATTTTCCAGTTCAACTGAACGAAACAACGTATAATTACGTTGCGGCGCAGCTGCGGATGGGGATATGATTATTTGTGGAACGAGCGGGAATACGTTTGGCTTCGACGGGTATACACGAGCAATCGCGCAGCTGGCAGCCGGCGGTCACTGTGTGACGGTCGAGAATCGACATGTGAATTGACGAGACACTTTAAATTCGTTTGTGTGAATTACCTTTTTTTTTTTCTATTATTATTATTATGGAAACGGAACTTCTTATAGGCGGCGATTCACTAATCGACGATTGGACGATAATCCAGAGTGAAATTTCAACGTCGCGTCACGCTTAAACGCATTTCGCTACATGAGAGAGAAGTAAGATATCACGTAAAACAAAGGAGAAAGAGCGCTTCCCTTCAGATGTAACGTAAGTGGAGCAAAAGGGAACGACGTATATATAATAGTAGAAAGTGATAGAATATGATAGTGTCACGCATGCGCGCGTTGTAGATGTACCCGTCAGGCACAACGCATTATTTTTTGTTATCATTTACGTTTTTTTTTTTAAGTTTATGTCCTATGAATCTTTAAATATAAACGTAAATAATTATTATGTAAGTATATTTTTGTTAAATTTTGTTAATAATGACGGTTCTAATTTTAACAAGTTTTAAATAATTTTATGTATCTATATAATCGAATCGTAATGATTTTATTATAATTTTGTTTTTGTTTAAATTCCGTTTAAAATGCTCATGAAACTTACACTTGCAAGCTGATGTTTTCAAATTACTATTATAATGTAATTCTACATGTTAAAAAACGGGTTATGCTATACAAAGTATATAAACTCTTAAGTTAAAGTACTAAGGTTTTAATTTGAACAGTAAATTGAAAACAGCGACACTACAAAGAAAATGCTTTTGTTTACCACTGAAACTACTGTATGTTACTTTTGTTATCATAATCCCATTGTAAATGTTATAGATTTGAATATTTCTCCCCTCGAAGATGATAATTAAAAAATGCAATAAATTGTGAATTGTAAGCAATGTTAATAAAGTTTGTCTTAAAGAAACAATATGAGTTCACTAAAAACGTAATTTCTACCCCTTCCTATTTTCATTTCCACATTACGAAGTTTCACTTCTTCCGTGCGGAGGGACTCCACGCACTATTTATATCACTACTTTAAACAATCAAGTTTTAATGTAAGGATAGAGTGTGAGTTTCTAATTATTACTCTCTCGGTTTTACTTAGGTATATCATTGATACTGACTTTTGTAGGTTACATAAAAGCATCGCCAGGTACATTACATAAGTTGTCGTACACAACGAATTAGTAATTGATCGAAACTAATCTCACATTAGAACCATATTAACGAAATAACAAGAAAACGTTTCTTATTACGCATAAATTAATTTTGGCGCATCATTTTCAATCAGCTTGATTCCCAAACAATTGTATTGGCAAATATACATCTTTCCGAACACGTAACGATAAACGTAAACGCGATCGGTTAGAACGAGGACACATAATTGGCTGTTGCGTTTGTTAGAAAGCGACATCTCGCCACCGAAAAAGGAACGCGACACAACATCGCTTCCACATCTCGACGTCCGAGTCATTTCAATTAAATGTTTGTTTGCACAAATCGCGCAATCACACCGAGCGGCCTCCTCGGCCGCTGTTACAATTTTTTAAACGACTGCCATGTAACTGTCGTTACAGCGGTGCTGTAATTGAACAGCTCGCGAATCAATCACAAAATATCCCATTACAAATTACTAAGGAAAATGACACTTGTAAGGGGAAATTTGCCGTTCAGATTTCAATGTCTGTCGCTTACTTTGACTAAAGTTAGAATCTTGCCCGTTACAGCGAAAAAGAATCGCTAGGTCGCGTATGACCGACAGCTAGGCCTAGGCGTGGGCTTAACATGAGACAGATCTGTCGTATGAGTCATTATTAGGCCCGTCTCCAACGGTCCTCGTTATTGACAGTCTGACGCGTGTCAAATTTCTACGAGCGCCAAAGCAAGTGGCGAGAATGTGTTAAACAACTTATGATGACATTTATAACTATGCGTCTATGACTCATCTATCTGTTATTGTTATTTTATCTTAGTGTAAATATGATTATATTTTGTGAAACTAAGAAGCGTAGTCCTTGCGTTGGCTTTTGTTTAAAACTAGCCATTAGAGAAAACAGATAGTTTTAATGTTATATAGTTATTGAAATTAACGGTAGTTTTTTTATTCAGATTTGTTAGTGATAACAAATAAATGAATGGTTGGAAAACTAAATATGTATTTAAAATTATTAAAACTGTTAAACCCCAAAATTTAAAAGAGGTTCGTTTCAGAATCCGGAATGAATTTTCAAACACCTATTTAAGAATATTTTACGAGACGGATAGTACGAAAAAATATTTTCGTCCCCGATTTATGTATGGAAAATAATCCCTATTTACTTCATAATATTTTTACATAATTATATAGCATTTCATTCGAGGCCGATAAAAAAATAGCGAAATAATAAGGCTGTGACATACGAACAGAGGAACAGACGTAGAAAATAAAATTATAAGACGTCCTCTTCTCTTTTGGCTACCGAACTCTAAAAAAGTCATTAATGTGTGTCAGGGTTCGAATCCTTTGTCCGACCGCTCAATATTTTATGTTCCCAGCTCATAGAGATTTCTAATTATTCCACTGAGACAAGCAGACATACAAAACCTCAGCGACCGATGACGTCGATATAGATATAACCTAATCTAACCTAACACAATAGAGAACGACATAATTGACAATAACGAGCCGATAATGTGAAATAGGCCCGATGAGGCCGCTCGGACGGTGCAATCGATTACTTTGAAAATTGACCCCATAAATTATAAACAGAACGACATGGACGAGTCGTCACGAAACAATGGCCGGGGTAAAACCTACCGACTGCCCTAATTGAAAACGCACGGCCGGAATACGAAGGAAACTCGGGCCTAGCATGAAGCCCTAAACAAGAATCTCTCTATAGGGCTATCCCTTTCCTTCGTTAAATTAGTGCGACAGGGATAGCCCTATAGTGAAACTCTTGTCTAGAACATCGTGCTAGGCCAGCAGGTGTATACAAACGTAGCTCCTTTTAGGAGTCTTTAGTCGTGAGTACAAAGTAGAAGGCTGTTTAGATTAAATATAACAAATAATAATAAACGGAAATGAGTAACTATTGACGACATTATTGGTATACCAGGCTGCAGTGACTTTTTTTTTATCTTCTAAAACAATTGTTTCATAATAACATGTCATTCCAAATAATGAGGCCACCATTTTTTTTTTCTGACGCTTCGACCTCGTTTTACTTTAATAGGCAACTCCTCGAAAGGAAACACCCACTGAGCAGACTGTGTTATGGTTTCGGGATCCTAACAATTAATCTAGCTTTCGTTACCTGTAACTATGTCGTATACAGCATTTGAGTAGTAACCAACGGCATTGGCTTTGTATCACTTCGCGACACCTATATACAGACACGGTGGAGTTTTTGAGCTTCGATCAAATTATGAGGTATCCACCGAGTACAAAACTTCCTAACTGCTAAATTTTCATAAAGGATTCTGACCACTCGAGTCATACCGATGCCTAAGCTTATTCGAGTCTGCTAGCAGGCCACTCTTTTGTCAGTCTCTATCATGAGCCACACAGCAATGATTTCGTCATCGGTCGTCGCCGTAGAAGAACGTCCCTCACGCAAACCGTCAGTCAGATCAGTATCGTGATTTAACGAGTTCAATGTAACCACTTTTAATTCGTTAAACCAGTTATAAACAGTGACAACGGATGGAGTTTCATCATGAAAAGCAACTGAAGTCTGTTATAATTTTCTTGGTGGCTTAAATGGCAACTAAAGTCAGAAAAATCATTGCACGATAATTTTCTCGCGTTAAATTAATAATAACAATAATAAAATTATTTATTTCTCTCCACAATGAGGCAGCCTGTCTCTAAGAGTACATTTTACAATTAATTGGTTATCCTAAGATTGTGAGAGACTGGTGCCTAAATTGGGTACAATCCCTGTTTCTGTATCCTCAGAGGTCACCAGGGTCCCACCCCCTCAGCATGTGTACTTGAGAAACATGAAAAGATCTGTTGTTAGGCAGTTACTTAATAAGGCAAAATATAGGATTACAACAGTATTTCGGATAAGCATTCATACTTATTAAGTCTTAAAACAAATCGAGTTTTTGTAGGTATTACTATGTACATAGTTAAGAAATATGTAAAATATGGATACATCTAGATGTCGAGGATTGAATTTATTGTACTATTACCCAAATACATGTAATGTCTGTGAGATAGATTTGTGGTAGGTGGTTGTGCAGGGTGGGAGACAGATATTTACCTCCCTTCTTCTATTGACTACAAGTTCAGGAGAATAAAACTGATAGTGTATCTCAATTACTTTTAGGACAAACAACTGTCTGACTGAGAGGATGTTCCACGTCGCATAAACGTCAGTTGTGGGATATCGAAAAGGCAAAAATGTCGTATTTTAAAATGACTCGCTACGCTCTTTCTGCTTCTATAAGATATATTTTAGCGGCCCCTCCCCAGGTGATGATGCAGTACTTGATGGTGGATTGGGAAATGGAATAATAGACTATTTAGATATTATATAATAGAGTATCACGATCAGTAATGTGGCAAAATTTTCTAAAGATGTAAATTAGTTTACGCAATCTTGAGGTTAAGCTAGTAATATTGCTTTTGAAAGTAAGAATGGAGTCAAATTCCCAAGGATCTCACTGAGTCAATTTTTTCGAGAACAGAGCAGCCGCAGTTTGAAGGGGAGGGCGCTTCACCGCAGGAGTGTGCAAAGATCGTGCGACTATTTGGAAGAGCATTGTATTTGAGAGCGAATACCATGTATTTAGTCTTGGTGACATTCATGTTGACGTTAGAGAAATAATTTTCTTTTTGCTACCAATTTGCAAAAACAAACGACATATGAATGCGATATACACAATGAGGTTTGCAAATGGTTCAATTTTCAAAATTTAAAAATATTTTTACTTTGTAGTTTCTAAGTGGCCAGTTCTAAAAATTCAAGTGCCACCCATGCAATACATACACATATGTCAAGTGATATTTAATTTTTTTATCGAAACTATTACAAATAATTGAGCATTTGACTCAATAATGCTACAACGGCTAAAATACCAAGATAATAATATAAAATAAATAGAGACAAAACGGCATTTCTCATATTACATAGATGATATTCACACAATAATTATGTATTGTAGTATTTTTCCATACCAGAATACGGAACCCTCACTGCTCTAGTCCGGCTCATGATTGACCGGTTACTTACTTAGATATTCCGTCAGCTCATCGTTTTGTACAACCTATTCATCTAATGGATATTGCCTGAACAATGTTCAACTCTATAGGAATGCTCTATAGTCATTTACGTAGTATGGTAAAGCGTAAATAGTAGGATAACCCTGGTAAATTAATTATAGCGATTACTTCTTTTCAACCTTTCTTGTTTAACTGTTCTGATATTTTAAAACCGAGACATAAAATGAGGTGGCATTTTTTTCTAGTAGTTTAGCATCCCGAATGGCATTCGGTTTGAGCTGTCGATTAATTTACAAATTTTTAATATAAATTAATTATAAAATTTACATTAAAAATGTTATTGTTTTACATTTTCTTTCAATAAACATTTCGTGCGGAACGTCTATTTTTATTTAGAATAAAAAAAAACAAATCAAATAGAAGACGATGATTTACAACAGTTTTTGAAACTAGCTCGTACTCTATACCCAATTCATAACAGTTTTCATATTTTTTTTCGCCATATTTTTTTTATTAGCCCATATAATAACTTGCAGATTTTTCTTGAGCAATTTTTTAATCCCCTTTAATAAACGATTCCTATAATAAATAAGGTTTTTAAAAACGCTTTTGTTTTTTTCTCTCCATAAAATATTCCTATCAGAACGGATAAACGTAATAAAAGTTAAAAACGATATCGGATTGTGTTCACCTTACGTGTTCTGTTTCTTAGTCCGTTACTAGTCATTGTATAAGAAATACAAAAGGGTTACATGTCGCTTGTTATTGTACCCGGCACTTCCAATGAAGAGATCAGAGACACCATTCGAAAAACATAGATTTAGAGAGACTAGCTTCACGAAACGGGATACTGTTTTAAGTATGTATGCGGTTTGTTTAAGGTATATGTTTATTTGTTCTTATATCTAACTAAAATTTATTAAAATTTATGAAATTAATTATATAGGCGTGTCGGCTTTGCACACGTCGACTTTGTGGGTAGCCTGAAGGCAGTGTGAAATGTAAAAATTCAATTCAAAAACTGCTGAAATAATGTTTTTAGTTTTCATATCACTTCTTATTTGTAAATTTAATGACTTACATTTTTATGTACACATATGGAACAAGACAGCATTTTTTTTTTTTAATTTTACAGCAATGTTACGATATATAGCTATAAGACGTTTCATGGATGTAAATGAGACTATTTAATTATTTCAGGATCATGGTATATGAAAGGATGTAATCTCTGCCCATCCCCTATTATGACAGGCGTGAATTAGGCGTGAATACATTTTAGATTTAAATTTGGAATGCATCAAGTAGTAACGGAATTCAAATCGTTCTAAATTTAACCGTATTGGTCGCATTATTTGTGACGTCATGACAGTTACAGACTGTACTAAGCTGTAAGACGTGTTTTGCTTTTATTTTCAAAATTTATGAGGCACTGAAAAAATAAGACCTCCGAGTTTATAATCTACTAATATGGTGACTGTGCCTGGATCTATCTATAAGAAATTTAGAAAACTATCCAAAATAAATGCGTTTACAACTGATTATATTCCAACGAACTTAGTATTCAACAATATAATGTAATTTTTACAAATAGCTTAAAATCAATCGAAAGAAGAGAAAAACCTTTTCTTTCCCCTGCAAGTACAAATATCAGTCTAGGAAAAACATTTTTTAAACTATCTTATAGCGCAATGAATTCGTTGGAAACAAAAAAAAACGCCTTATTGTTTTAAATTTTATGAAAGTATAAAATATTTCAAATTCATTCGTTCGACCACTCCAACTACCACGAGGAGATACATAATCCTTTTTTTATCCAAATTTTTAATTCGGTCTTCCACACGTGCGATCACCCAGCAATGATCCGAATACATTTAAGACAGTAAAAATAAATTACCTATTTTCTTAGAATTTAATTTAATAGAAAAATTATTCTTAGAAATCAAAATAAACCGATTTTAAGACGGATAAGTCGGCGACATTAAACGATATTTCACAGTCTCGAAAGTCAAGTCGCAGTACAAAGCATCAAGAGCTTGCGCTCGAATGCGACTGCGATGTTGTTCAACTCGTAAAGAATTTAAGCTAAGTCGAGCTGCACTTTAGAGCTTTACGCAGTGCAGCACGGAGGGGGTCATGTTTCTGAGTCGTTTTCCAGCTGTCTTCTCTCGCATCGAAAACTCTTTATAGCCCATCAGCTATGGCTATAGCGAGATAACGCATTTAATTTTCAGCATTGCATCTAATTTGTATATATTGTATGTAAACTAAAAGATGGGAACTTGTAGAATTAAGGGCTGAAGTTTTGGATTACAATTTTTTTTGCTTTTAAGCTGATATTACTATTTATGTATAGCTTGATATTAGTAGACATAAATGTGCGTGCGCCCGCCCTTGTGTGCAACTATCTTGATATATGCATAGTAAGACTGCAATCCACCTTCGCATCATAAAGACAAATCCCTAATAATTAGGATCGCGAGATAGGACGAAAAGCAAGCACTCAGCAAAACGGAAAGGGTAACATTGAAATACGAAAATGCAATACGAAATCACTACAATAATTTCACCCCCTCGACGAGTTAAACATTCTCCGAGTTCAAAAAAATCATAATTCACTTATAAAAAGGAAGATGTAAACACGTTCTACGAAAACAAACAACATTTACCGTAATCCGGAATATTTTAACCGATCAAAATGCGCAAAGATATAAACGACCACCCACGCATTACACATAATACAGGGTAATATTGCATAATTTTTTCGGGGTATTATTCTGTTGTTGAATTATTTAGCTTATCGTAAATCATAACAATGCTAATGAATTAGTGGTTACGTTAGCGAATATGCCGTGAATTGTTAAGTACTGGCCTAAGCATCAGTTGGTTCATTGGCGTTGTCGTAATTTACGTCTCCCACGATAGCGTCTCGAATCTAGATTTGAACCGACAAAGCTTTGTCGGTATCATGAATTTAAGATGAACGCATTTACAAAAATTATTTTATAGCAGGATCATTTTGATTTGTGATTGTAACGTTATTTTTAATATCTAAAACAAGTTGCCGAATTTGTCTTGAAGTCCTTTTATTAAAACATCCTTTTCAATTTTTCACGGAACTGAGAAATAAAGATGCAAATTATCTATAATATTTTTATTGCATATACGAATAAATAGGCATTAAAATTCACCTCATGCAATATGGTCGACTTAAGTTGTTTCAAATTTACTTCCCATTATATGGTAGAACATTCACAAAGCAATTTTTCTATAAAATATATAAAATTCCACCAACATGCCATCTGTAAATTAACTTTGAACTTAAAAAGTGTATAAATTAAAGACTAGGAAGACGAGAAGATAATGGACTTTTACCAAGAAAATTACTATAAATCCTTACTATGATACGTGCAGACAAACTGACAGAGCGATGCACAAATCACCACTCATATATGGAATTCCATTGAGTTTGTAACATAATCACGTCGGAGGTTTCGGGAAAGAACTTAGTTAATTTAATATTCTCGCATCGAGTAGGAAGTACTAGACGGATTTTGATTTTCATTATCCTATTCCCACCCAAGAGACAGGAGTGTCCACGGGCTGCATTGATCGCTTAATCTCCGATTATTCGCGTGTCAGTTCGACCTTCGAATATGGTATAAAATAAATTTTGTAGTCAAAGAGTTTTAATCCTGAACCGGTGACGACACAACATTGATCACCTCTGAAAATACCTAACCACTTATTGCTCCCTCACCGAGAGCGCTCGTGGACGGCATCACATGACGTTCGAGTGTCTATTACCTAACTGCATAGGGTCACAAATTCATTTAGGGGGCTCTGTGTATGCATGTTCAGTAATATTCCTGTGGATATACAAAAATTAGTCTAATACAAATTTAAAGTATTTATTAAGCAAACACTTAGCACAAAAGGATATTATACAATTTCTGAATATTTAGAGGATAAATGGACATAGTGAGCTCGACTTCCTGTACGTTTTTTTTCCTACAATAGTTTTATATATGTTTAAATTTCTATATAATTGGTTTGAAAAAGCTATCCTTAAGTTTCTTGCTCGTTCTTGAGTGATAACTGCTTTACGAACGAGTGGTAATTAAAAAAAGTGGAAATAATTAAAAACTGTAAATTCTTTAATGTAATGACGTATTTCAAGTGTTATATTATAACCTATGAAATAAAGATATTTTAAATTTGAATTATATTTTGAATAATAAAGAAGAAAAAAAAATCTGAACCAGTAACCCGTACAGTTGTGCTAGTTAAGTACATGACGTACCTAATAAGGTAGCACATTGCAGTAGTGTGCGCCCCCTCGGCCCCCGGCCGCCGGTTCCCGGTATATTTTTCCCGCGACGGTACGTAAAACCCGTATTCCCATTCGCGTCCGCACTCCGTGCGCCCTAAAACGGAACCCGGTGAATCATACTTCGCCGAAAAAGGTGAGTATTTTTTTGTCGGCCCGCATGCACGCCCGAGCGTCGGGGAGCAAAATCAACAGCCTACACTAAAACGTTGTTTATCTTCTCGAATCCGCTTCCCGCTCATTGTTGGCGGTTCGCGTGAATGTTTAACCGGGGCTACGGCGACGCGCCGGAGGAAGTGTATGTATTCGTTCGGCGCGTGTAACTATTTTATATAAAAATCGAAGGTGAAATTCGACTCATGTATAATTTATATTAATATTTCTATAATTAAAGGTATATATACCTAACTATTTTATATTAAAATCTCGATAATTCAAAACATGAACTGCAATACGAACAAATTGTTAAATCCTTTACAGATGACGTGTTGCTCATCTGAGAGGGTACAAATATTTAAATTCAACTGTTATAAATAATAATTTGGTTTTAAAAACAAAATGCGTAATTTATTAATTAACACATTTTTGGCGAGGCATCACCAGTTAATTTTAACTACGGTACGTAGTTAAAATGAAATAGATGCAAAAAGATTAGTGCGTAATGATGATTCACAATTTTTACAATTCTCTTATTACAAGAACGCATATTCACCTTCAACGTATTATCGAGATGAAGCCAACTCGTCTAAAATCAGTGAGTCGTTTGTACACTCATTTTAATCGTGGACTTGTTTAATTACATAATGCGATTTATGAGGGCCTTTATGATGTGATCACTGAGGAAAATATGGCTATTGTCGATACATTAAATGCAAGTAGCGGATGTGTCACTTACGACAAGATACGAGGTCATGTGAGAAATGGTATGTATTAAACGGAAAAAATAATGACATTAGTATTTGAAGATTAGAAAAATAATTAGCTCTTGACAACCTCCTGAATTTACCCTAGAAAAAGAACAGAGGCGTGTTGATTGAGCAAACAAATTGTATTGTTGAAGTACGATCATGAACGGTCAAATATTATTACGATCAAGGGTAAAGACAAAAGTCTTGTGAAAGAATTTTCAAAGACGTCAGCAAACCGAAAAAATTGAAGTGGGCGAGTAATGGCGTGGGAAAATAATGATTGCGTTTTTTTTCTCACAGCTAGGTTCAATGTTCACGATCCCACTTAAAAAAAACAATAACCAGTTACTGTCGGGAGATACACTACCATTTCTTTGCCTATTATTCTCAAAATAGTTAAAAAGAAACACGATTAAAAACTCGCATATATCTTTTGTTTATTCCCCTCCGTATAGCACGAACGAAACAAAGTCGTTATATAGTTCTGAAAACGTGGAGCTGGTGGTCCACCCTGCACAGTTCGCAAAACACATATCAAAGACTAGACAAGAGCGGAAAATGCGGGCCGCATTATTGTAGGTTATGCTAACGGACACAATTTCACTATAGACAGTGAAGTTCCACAGACAATTTCCTCATTTTGCGTAATGGCTGTATCATTCGTCGGAATGCGATGACTGTACGAAGATCGACGATGCAGTCTTGATACTTCACAATGCTCTGTTACTGTAACAGATTTATACCATTTATGATTCTCTTGGTTTGTGATAATTTGTAAATAGTTCACCTTTACGCTACAAAAACATTATTATTCTGAATTAAGCGATTTATTCAATTTAAGGGGTTTCTTTCTAATGAACGTGTTCCTTACAAACGTTATTTCAAAAATCAAATCCAAAAAGGGTGACTTTTTTAAACTATCCGCTATGACGATTGAAAATTTTCATTATCTTGGAATGTTACTGTTTTCACTCAATTTTCGAAAATCTAATTTTCATCAGATCTTGACGTCTTAAAGTGCTAGGAATCTATTCAAACAATTTTCCGAATGAAATCTGTATGTCTGGTCTGCATGTGTGAGTGTGCATATGTGTGCATGCGTGTGTGCGTGCGCGCCTGGGTGTTTGTGTGCGTGTTTGTGTGTGTGTGTGTGTGTGTGTGTGTGTGTGTGTGTGTGCGTGAGTGCGTGTGCGTGTGCGTATGTGTGTGCGTATGTGTGTGCGTGTGCATGGGCGTGTGCGTGTGCATGTGCGTGAGCGTGTGCGTGGGCGTGTGCGAGTGAATGCGAGTATGCTTGTTTGTCAACTTCTCATAAATCGTAAATGGATTAACCGATCGAAACGCAGTTTACGGCAATCGAAAGGGGTGTACTTAAATTAAACTACCTAAAATGTTGAACCGATTTCGCCCGATAGACTTTGATGAATTTCAAAAATCAAGTAATCAGAACTTAATTTCTTTGAAATAAGTTTTAGACTAGACTGTTCTACTGATTGATATCAAAATCCCATCAGCTCTTTTTCCGAAACAATTGCATCGACTGCCGTAACGGCATGAGAATCAATCGAGTTCTTGACGAGATATTGTCGGGGAAAATAATTCTTAAAAAGTGTTTTTTTTTACAGTATATTATGAATCCCTCTACAGATTGATTTTAAAATCTATTTGGATGTTTTCCTTCAAAAACAACGTCAATCGTTAATAAATTCATCAAAATCGATTTATTTCTTCAAGAAACATTGTTGGAGATTTCTTTTTTTAACTGTTTTTTTAGACTATTTTTAAACTACTCTACCGACAAGTTCTAAAACATAATCAGTTGTTTTCGTTATAAAATAACGTCGATCGTCGTAAATTGTATCAAAATCGGTTGGTTCGTTCGAAAGTTATGGTTGGTGAAAACTTCTGAATAAAAGTTTTTTTCAAAATATTGTTTTCAAAGATATTAGGTACTCGGACATCATTTTCTGTTAAAAAAACTGCGTCGTATGCCATAAATCAAATCAAAACCAAGCAACGTGCTCCAAAGATATTGCAGTTGAAAAGTGAAAAAAATGCGGTGTTCTAAAACATAAATTTTTCTAACTTGAAAAAGCAATATAATTCTTCTGATCTTTTGAGCATGACGAGGTCAATAATTTACTGCTCCTTCATTTTTAACACTTTGAGCTCGGGAACAGTAAAAAGTTTCAGGCATGGCCTGAAGCGTCAACCATGTTTCAATTTTCCGAGCTCAGAAACTCATAGACAATATTTATAAATCAAGGAGCTCAAAAATACATAGACAAATATCAGAACAGAAAGTTATAGAGTTGGTCTATAGGATCAACCGTTTTACAGATTTTTTTTTAATAGTAAAATATCAATATTGTATGCCTACATTCTTTGGAAATCAATTCGAATTTATTCGCTTGTAAACGGGTTATTGTTGGTATACAATCAAAAATTTTGTTGATATAAAAATTTTTTTTTTTGTTTAGAGCGATAGCGTAACAATTAAACCGTTAAAAGGTTTCATTTCGAGTTTCAACGTCGTTAATTTCTAATCAGCTTAAGACGAGGCCTCTATGAGCGTCGTATTGTTTTTAGTTTAAATTTGAACACCAAATTTCTAGCTCAAAAGCACTTTGAATGGAATTTAGATTACTTTTTTCATCGCGTAGAATAATACTTCAAAAAAAAAAGAATATAATCTCGCTTATTCATTAAAAGGGCGAAGAGAAGATTTAGTTTTTTAGAACTGGAATCTGCTTTCATATATATATACATATATATATATATAATATGTTAAAAACAAGAGAACTCGTGCACGTGTGTATAGTTTTCTTTTACTTTTGATAGATAGCCAATATTAAATATATAAATACAAATCCTCAGTTTTCTGTATTGATCTTCAAAACAAAAGAGTAAAAAACATGAGATCTTTATAATTTTTTCGGTATACATAAAATATATAGGTGGTGATATCAAAACTGTGGTAACCTGTTTTTATTAAGAAAGTGACTGATCGTGTTACGATAACAAATTATAATTTCTCTATTATTTAACAATTAAAATTCTGGTTATGAACATAAAAGGATAATAAATTTTATTATATAATATTTTTCTGTGTACGTACGCAGAATATTAAAACTACTGCATAAAAAAGGCCCTGAACAAGGCCCTAAATGGACCTAGTGCACCGAATTGGTTTAGGAAATTGGGCATTACCCCATTCCACGCAAGTGTAATACGAATTAGGTTTGTTAAATTTGGGTTTGTCACCAGTCGTCACCAATTGGGTTTGTCCCCAGTCGTCACCAATGGGGCTTGTTAACGCCCACTATCACCAGTCGTCACCTAGCTAACGACATCCGCGATCGACAGCTTAAGGTGTTATCCGAGGAACAGAAGATATCGATGGCTTAAGTTAGATTAAAACATCATCCGGCATCCGGTCATTGACCAATATCAAGGATGATATCCGTTAACTTTTTATTCTGAAGCGACGCGCTGTTCGCTCGGCCGTCGCCGCTCCGAGTAGTCCTCGTTGTATAAAATTTAAAGCCGGGGACAATCGCGAGTCATGGTCAGTGTTCCGTACTACTATAATGCTATATAGGACGTGTAGTGATGTGGGTTTACTATTCGATAGGCCATCTTCGTAGAAATTAATAAATCAAATATTGCTCTATGACAAAAAGCAGCGTGAGTGGCTACCGTCTACACTGTGTTAATAGCTATTGCCCACATTATCGGTGGCGTTGATAAATAAATATTCTTGATCGATTTTTTTTTTATTTTTAATCAGACCTCGAATCTGGACCTGATTAGGGTATCATTATCAATCTTATTTATTTTACTTCCTATTTCAATCCTTCTTACTTATTCTCTCCATCTCGCTCTCACTTCCGATTTCGCTATCCCTCACTTTCTCGCTCACATTCACCCCTTATCTGCTCCCTTCCTTCACTCTCTCTATAGAATGTGAGCAAATTAGCGATGGCCGCAAAGAGTGCGCAAGCGCGCACGCCGCACGCCATGGCACCACATACGCACACGCATGCACACGTCACCGGTGAACAGCACAAACACAAAAGTTTGTATATGCTTTTGATGTGGTAGTTCGTTCTAAATTTTAAATGCTATCATGACACAGCTGCTGCGCCCAGGGTTGGCTCCCACTAAACGGATGCAAGCGAATCCGCGGACAAACGCTCACTATAAAATTCTGAATTTAAAGGTTTAAATAAGAGTTTAGTAATTATTATCAATATATAACATTGGCATTAATTAGTTATATTACTATCAAACCATTCTTAAAAGTAAAATATGTAAAAAAAGATTTTGCAACAATATTTTATATTATTTAAAGTGAAATAAAAAGTTAAAAATTAAGTTATCTGGATTAGAAACAAGAGATTTCCTACATTTCGATATACATTAAATCGGTGATATACATAAAGTTCATTATTTTTTATCAAACCATTATATTACCACATTAAAAGCGTATTATTTTTGACAACGGGAAAAAAAAATACAGTGTGTATAACACGCTGTTATTCTGGTAATACTATGTAACGGTTTGACATAAAATAAGGGATTTCATTGTTGATCAACGGTTAAATGGATCAGGAAATGGCTTGTTCTTAATCGAGAAAAGTTTACTTTTAACTTTTTGCTTCTTTTTTATTAAAATAAAAGGTCGTTTTTATTTATGATAATTTTTTTTTCCTTTTCAAATCAACTGTCTGCATTGAAATTATCAATTTCGTTGATACCTGTAATTGCATCAGTATTTTCTATAATCATACGAATTCCAAAGTCGTACATTAAACATCCTTTGAGATGTATTGCTAACTGGAAAATTGCCAAAGTACTAAAGAAATACCCTCAAATTCGATCGTAATAATAAGGAATAGAGAAAAGAATAATTTGGATTAGCTTTTGCAATTATTGGCAAGAGTTGGTCCATACCAAGTATCTATACAGTTGTGTATCACCATTTTCCTTAATTATTGGAAGTATTGGAGAAACCCATCTTAAAGGTCCTATAACATCCTCGATTATATCATGCTTCAGCAGCTCTTAGATCTCCTTCTCTATTTTCTCGTCAATAGGGATGCTTATGCGTCGGTGGTGCTGTTATACTGGTTTGACTGTAGTGTCAAATGGAATTTCCAGTTGTAAATCTTTAAGCTTGGAAAAAGATTGTTTGGATTCCTCATTAGCATTTTTGATTCCTATACCAATTTTTAGGACTCCTAGATTTATGGCTGTACCTCTTCCTATTAAGTCTCGTGTACCTCCCCTGATGACGTAAGCTGTAGCGTACTCTTGCTGATCGTTTATCGCGGTTGCAGTTTCGAAAGACTCTTTTATCTCAAACAAGTCATTACTCCTAGAAGCCAATAGTAATTTTGGTTTTGAGTATTTTATTTTTGAGTCTTATTCCTTTATTTTAAAAAACATCCTATGTCCTTTGGGTCATTAAATTGACTTTACAATCTGAATCGATCAACATGGCTCTTTTTATCCTACACAGGCTGCATTAAACCGTCGTACTATCATGGACGTTAAAAGCATAATCTACTTAAATTCTTTTTCCCTATTATCACCCCTTTCCCTTTGCAATATCTTGTACAGTTTTTTGCTTATCATATTTCTTTCTTTTAACGAATCTTTTCGCAGTTTTACCATATTGGCGGTAATGACTCACGTTGCCACATGTATAGTGTGTTTTCCGTCTCGCAGGACATTCATCTTTTTGTGACTGATGGCTGACACTTCCACATCTCCCACAACGTTGCTTCTTCAAATTTATTCCTTTATTTTGAATCTTATCTTTTATTTTAAACTCATCTTCATTTTCCTTCGAATTGTGTATTGCATTTATTTCCTATCTGTATATTTTCTAACTGACTGTTTACTATTTCTAAAATATATTCCGTATCTTTACAGCCGTCGCGCATAGTTAGAATTTTTGAAGTGAAAACTTCTTTAGCATCATTATGATTTGAAACTCGATGAAACAAAAAAGCGACAGTAACCACAGACAACCACCACAACCAACTCGCACGCTAGATCTATGTGATCTAGCGTTATTACGTTTATGGGATATATCATTTTTAATTAAAGCTCTGACTGTACTTGTTTATTACTGATCTTCTAAAGTAGTTATAGTTTTGTTCCGTAGGTCATTTATTACAATTTAAGATCACAGTTATATTAAAGACAACCTGATTTGTTATTGTAATGCTTATTTACATTAACCAACAGCTACGGCGCTTGAAATGTGAGTGGGATACGCAACAAAGACTTGTATACTTGGCTCCATTGAAATAGTATTAATAACAGAACGCTTGGCGCGTGGAGGAAAGCAACATCGATTCTCAAAATATATTATGTTTATCATTTTCATATACGTACAATTAACAATTACGTCTTAATAATTGGTATTAGTAGCAAATTCCTCATTTAAAAAAAATCTAGACAAATATAATGATAGATATGTCTAATCTGGGGTTTTGTTAATAATTTTAACAATAAGTATTTGTGTTTGTTAATGATTTACTCTCATTCTTTTCCTCGTCGCCACTTGTAGGAACCGCCCTCAGAGACACCAAGAGTAAAGTGACCATACGTCTCGTTTTAAACGGGACTGTCCCATTTTTCGGTACTCCGTCCCGGTGTCCCCGAGAAAGGCTTCGGAACGCTGAATTGTTCCGTTTTCAAGTAAAGGTCAAGGAAATGTGATTTTTAATTGAATTATACACCGATAAAAACTCATACATCTCTTATGATTATCCGGAGTAAGTCATTTAAGCGCGTCAGCAGCGTTTTTTTCAGACTTGAGTCACCATTATCGTCACTGCTTGTTTCGTACGTACGAAACAAACAGTGATTTTATTTTTTGTGATACAGTTGCGAATTTTTTTTTCAATATCCCGTTTTGACAAGAAATGAAAACGGTCAAATTAACCAAGAGCCAAAGGCAATGCGCACATACAGATCGACACTATAACCATTCTCGTTTACGGCTCTCGTGATGCTCCGTGAATGATCCATATATACCTACTACAGATACCTACTTGAATTTTATCACAAAAATCTGAAACGCGAAAGTCAAAAATATTCACGCCTAAACTTGTACCTGAGTCTTTAATCGGCGCCTTGTACTAATTCTCATCCCGGTCGACATCGTTAAAATAATATTGAAACTCATCAAGCACAATTCATAGGAGATTTAAGTAAATACTTAGAAATAATAGAATAACGTCTTAGTTACATTGACTTAAATAATATAATTATTATAAATATATTTATAGTTACATTGACTTAAATATTATAATTATTACAAGTATATTTATGATCGCAAATCTTTCGGGGTGAAAAATGCATTATCAAAACTTAGTATATTTCCAATGTCTTTTAAATTTTCACTTGATCAGCAGACAACATGGACTCATATTGTCAAATAAGAGAACTGAGTTAAGTATTATTTATAAGTTGGAACATGACTTATGGACAATTTAACGAATAGCTTTTAAGCTGGACTATTTATGAACTTATCTTCAAACATCGAGGTCATGTTTCATAACGGCTACATTATTCGAGCACGTCCTCTAAAAACGTCGCGACGCGAACGCAACAACGACGCTATTGTAATGCAAAGCAAACTTGCCGAGTGTCAACCGCGACTCGCCCGGACTTGTCGCGACGCGCGCCCGGCTCGTGTGCGCGGTGACGCCGCTGCCCAGCGCACCCATTCCGGTAACCGATAAAACGGTTTGAAAAACTTGGCCAGGTTCCGGGTGTTGCGCGTGCATGGCTGAATTCGGATTCGCCGAGCGAACACCTACCTGATGCAGATCCAAGGCTGCCGAGGTCGGAATCCTCGAGTTCGCGCGATTTCCCTAATGTATAACGTCTGAAGATTAGGGTTTCCATCGTTAAAAAATATTCAAATTGTATGAAAATGGAGCAAAAACTGTATTAAATGAGTAATTGTTATACGTACATACAAGTATTTGCATTTGCAATGTATGACTTTATAAGTGAGTGTAAAGGTCATTTTGTTAATTATTTTTTTATAAAATTTTTATTCGGCGCCAATTTTTTAATACCATTACTACTACTTACAAAAACACTATTACGTTATTAATACTGTAATATATAAAATAATAAAACGTTTTTTACGATATTAACAACTAACAAGTATTGGTAAGAACTAGTGCATAAGTTATATGTCAATTTAATCCTGATTTTGTAGTACTTCTTGGCTAAAACTTTGTCCTATGACATTTGTCATTGAAGCGATATCCTTTAGGTAATTTTTAAAAACAAGGTTTCGAGTCTCAGATTGTAAAATTGTCATTTTCATCGTCATAAATTATCGTAAAACTTAAAAATTATTAATACCATATAAACAAATTTGAATAAAAATTTTGGAACTATATCAAATCTAATTTAACAAACCAACATACTAAGAAAACTTTACTAGAAGGTTATTGTAAGCCAAAATTAATGCTAAAATAACTATGTTTAGTAACTTAAGAACCCACAACTAAAGATGAACTATAGAAAAAAACATGAATACCCATGTCTGTGTCCAAAATAGGGCATTGGCAACCCTAGTAAGAAATAACACTCTGTATACATTCATTGTGGGAAAAGGGTAGATAGCTTGTTTTTGTATTCCATTTCTTACTTGGAAAAGAAAAAGACATTAGTATTTTTGTTGAAGATTCTTTATCTTGCAGGCCATAATATTACATGGAAAGCTAACGCTAAGTTAAAACATTCAATATTTAAAGAGACATAATTTTCTTTTAAGCTTACCTCTCATACAAAGAAAGCTAAGCATAAGTAAAGAAAAGAAATATTTAATACAGAGAGAAAGATTTAATATAAAACAAATAACAAACTTAAAAGTCGTAGCGAGCGAAGATGCGTAAGGCTCTGTCTACACTGCGAAATAAAGTTCGCCCAGAAAAAAATGCGCACCGCGTCGCGAGCAATTTGTATCAAATCACGGATTTTTTTCGCGTGTACTTCTAACCGCTAGTGCGGCTACTCCTATAAGAGTCAATGTGTTACAGAATCGCGAAAAAATGAAAAATCGCAGTGCGGACAGGCTCTTACACATGGAATAGGAATAACCGCACTGCCGGTTAAAAATTCACACAGAAAAAATCTATGATTTGATACAAATTAAACCGCGTCGCGGTGCGAATTTATTTCCGCGCGAATTTTATTTCGCAGTGTGGACAGGGCCTAAGCGATCACGCATCTTTGCTTGCTCCCGTTTTTAAATTTTGAAGCCTGACAATAGTATTTTACGAACGGTTTATTATATATGATAGTTTATTAAGTTTCTTATATGTATGTAAAGGTTATATAATACTATATAATAGTGTTTCTACTTAAATTATATTTATTGTAACATATAGCCCGATTGGTAAACAGATCAATGGAGTAACCTGTATTGACTTACCTGTTTATACTTGCTTGCCAGGTAGTCTTGAATAGAATCGAAAAGGCAATGTTATCTATACCCATGAACATAATTTAGTAGGCAATTGTTTCTGAATGTATTCGCCTATGTACGAGATTCAATAAAAAATAGGTTTCGTCCGGTAACCAGATGGGTGAAGGACGATATCTCTTCGGATCCTGTACTGTACTTCATAAGATATATATGATATATATATATATAGTATTACCTCACAGTACAGTAATACTGTACTGTGAGGTAATACTGTACTGTGAGGTAATACTGTAGGTAAAAAAAGTAACGAAAATTTTACCTTAAATTTTGTTACTTAAAGAGTTATCAAACAGAAGAAAATAATGGCAATCAAATTCTAAACTTCAGCAATATCTTGGAGATTAGCCAAGACAAACAAACAGATATGCATACGTTATCTACATGATATATAATCTATAATATTGGTAACCGCATGTTCCTACTGCATTTCCTAGATAATCAAAATCGTTCAAGCTGTTCAATATCTATAAAAGGACATATAAGACAAACATGAAAATAATGATAACTATAAAATATAAATGTTGGTTCAATACCTCATAAAACGAATATTTATCTTAAAATCTAAAATAAATATTGTACATAGAGCCCACATATTTCAGCATTACTTAATATAGAAGTATAGGTGTATTTGATATTAGATATACTTATATCAAATATTACTGACGAGAGTTTTCCATGGATATTCATAAAAATATTTAAGTAAGTGCATTTATTTGAAAATTTTCCTTAATCAACGTAAAAGACACTATCTGTATGCGAACAGTCTTTGCTGGCGTGCTGATGAAAAGGCTAAACGCCGCGAACAATGCAAAACAACCAAAAGAGGGGAAAGAATAACAGACCAGATTTCAAATAGGCGACAACCCAAAGGGTTGTGTTGCATAATCAACGTATTGTTGCTAACCGCGATAAATAAAAATGATCCAGTGGTTCTGTAGCGTATTTACGTGACAGCGAGTTATGTAAAGTGTAAAAAGTATAATTTATGGGTATAAATTATATAAATGGGTGGGGTCACACCTATTTTTCTTACGTTATCGTTTTTTCTATTTCAATCCATGAACTATTACCAAAATTACAAACAATTTAAGACGACTTTGATGTTAAGAAGTACATACCTACGTTGCGAAAAAATGCAAACTTAATTATTAAGTGCACATTTTGTAGATAAATAAATAAATGCGTATGAATTTATTTTGCTGAAATTCTTATAATATCACCCTCGGTAAAATTCGGTGACAGCCCTGCTTTTGGCCCGAAGCAAACAAAAGTAATCTCTATTTACGCCTGCGATAAGCCTAGTTCGACGGGAGCGAACGCCACCTGGTCGGGGCAATCAAGAAACGTATGTCTACCACGAAGAATAATGTACCTTACTGTTTTGGAATAAAGTACATTATCGTTTGGAACGTATTGCAATAATCAGTGGATCTGAAGACTTTAGGAAGTCACAATATCATTTACGCCCAGAATTTGCGCCGCGGGGCAATTTACGAGACGCCGGCTCTGATGTAAACTTACCGACTCCGCCGAAGTTAGAATCAATTTGATTCAGCGTTGAACCTTAACTATCGCTATTGTTGCGGGCGACGTCGTGTTCTCTAGATGGTTGTATTTGCTTTTCGTATCATCTCAATAGTCCTATTAATAAATTTTTAACACCCATATTGAGCCTCAGAAGTTCCACTTCACAAGCCTTGTATACGTCCGCCAGAATTGTTTTATTTATAAAAGAATTTAATAAGGCGGTGACTTATAACCCACATGCTTATAGGTTACAATCGACACCTATATACTTTAGGTTTGGTGATAACCCAGGGAAAAATCAGGTTAATCATTTTATTGGACTGTTTCAAACAACAAATTGAAACTGGTCAAGTGAGAATCTGACTCATAAAGGAAAGGTTATGTACTATAAATTATCGCATTGTCTACTATGTTCTTTTTTTGTCTGACCCTTTGTACGAAGTGACAAAAACCGACTTTGTATCGGTAAAAATCGTTCTACACTTCCATCGCTGTTCTTTTAACGTGGAATCATGTTATCGATCGTGACGTGACGAGCGTGGTGACGCGAGGATTTGTCCGCGGATGTCACCGCGGGTGGCGACATGAGTGGACTGATATTTTCAGAATTATACGTCCAGACACCGGTTGATTGGAACCTCCGGACTTATCGACTTGTTGCACAAACGAACGTAGCGTATTTCCTTTCTTGGGGTCCCGCAGAGCAACCTCCGGTGAAATGAAACTCTTCATATTTTGGCGCGCTTTGCGCTCGTTTGAGCGCAAAACTCGAGCCGGACTGGTTTCCGTCAGTCTATCCGATTGTTTTGATTTTTTTTTTCTTTAGTCGATATATACGACACTTCCCCACTTCTAAAACTAACTTAATTTCGTTAACGACAATATTAACTAAATTAACGCTCGAAGTAATTTGTGGTGCGTGAGTACTCTCTGCTTTGTTAAGAAATTGAATTTTATCCACGACTTCATTAGCATCGATTGTGAAATGAGATGAATAAAATTACGTTTTATTGAAGGGGATCAGATGGAACATCGTTTAAATTTTACATTAGACCTCGTCTACCAAAGCTTGAAAACCCCAAGAAAATTCACTGACTGGTTTATGTGTGATGCGATAACAAACAGACCGACACAAGAAGATTATAAAAAAGATTTTTTTCGCATTCCCATAAGTTTTTCCAAAATACCTCTGATTTACGGATAGGATTATAGTGTATTGTGTGAGGTGTTAATTCGCGGAAATCCATAGTAGACGCTTGCCTGCAACATGCATTAACATGCAGCATGCAACCCACCGCTGACTCTCGAATCTGCCTCCACTACGAATCTTTATCCAAATGATTGAATATTGATTCCAGAGGATTGACAGATATCGAACACCTAAGCAAGTGTTATTTATTTTTTTGATTATCTTATTACGCTAATCGTTAAATTGTTAATTCTACGTACGTTTCATGCCAACCAGGTACATCCTCAGGAAATTGCCGACAGTCACACCCACCAGGGTGCAAGGAGCGTTAAAACAACCAACACAACCTCGTTAAGCGGGCCGCTGTCATGCAAAAGGATTATACATAGTTTTATAGTAGTATAGGTATAACGTAACCTAAATGCAAAACTTTAGGGTAAACTTAAACCTGTATATCCTTAGACTAAAATATTCAAGGCAGTGACACAACAATGTTATATGTGCAATAATGTTACTATCGTGAAGTGGGTTACCGAGCGTAATAATTAGAGCACGTCCTCTAATTCGATTCACTAAAAAATACGGTTCCTAATTAGAGCGAGTTCACGCTCAGCCGTTATCGTATTTCTGTCGATGAAGATATAAACACAGTTTTCAATTCATGAGTTCATTTCGTATTGACCTAATTTTAAATACTGTGCTAATTGATACAGTATTAAGCACTCTATCAAGTAGGTATTTATATTTATTTTCGTGGTACGGCTTTTTGTCCCAAAACAATAACAATAATTTATAGTCGATCAAAATGATCGAGAATACGTGTGCCCCGGAATCGTATACGATTAGCGATAACGAGCCCGTAGTTTATACATCGATATACCAATATACATAATGGCCCCTTTCCGTAGTGATGATGTGTCGAAAATGTTAAATGATTCGTGAACCACGCCCGTGAATGAACGTGAACCACGTGAACTATGAACACCGCCGTCACTTATCAGCACTCGGCTGTGATGCGCTGGCCGAGGAGTGGACAACGCGGTTTCTTGTAAGGCGAGCGCATTCCAGATTCAAGTCGATACACATGCACTAATTCAACGGTTTGGGCGCACGCCGAGCGGTGCGTCTGGAATTTTGACCGTTTCCACGCCCTTTATTAGATTGCGTTTTCAAAAGTCTCCAGTCGTTATTGCGTCACCTGTATTAAATATGAAAAAAATATACATTCCGATGACTTCGAATTTATAAATGGCACATTAAAAAAAATTCAAAATAGTCCAATTTTGCTATTTTTGTATGTTGCCCTACATAATAAAAATCATGAAATACCGTACGCTCTCATCCAAAACGTCCATAGCAAATGATAGGTGCTTGTACGAGACAATTTAAAACGTATTTCTGTAAAATAATACAGGAATCTTTTTTTAATTCGCAATATAAATCATGAGTGAGACGGTCGTGTAGAAATATAAATAGCGGATACATGAATTATTTATAAGGCATTCTATTAAATAGCTCGCTTAACAGCAGCCGGGTTCAAGGTTGACTGAAAAAACTGCTTTTTATAAAATAGAAATATTATATAAATTCTCTCTGAAGGTAGTCGTGTGTCGATAGGTCGCTCACTCTCGGTATCTTTTATTATAGTTATGAAAATATATTTGTTAAGGTGTTCGTTTTTCAATAAAAGAAATCAAATTTTCCGTAGGGCTTACTAATTTTTTTTATGTTATTTATACATTTAATTTTTTTCATTTGAGTAAAAGTGTAGCGAAAGCTTTGTTTTAGTTACTATAAATATACATGAGTGATTGATTTTTAAATTGCTAATTAGACAGAGAAGCCACCAGTACTCAGTGACGTCATTGTTTAAAAGCTCCATATAGAATAAAGTTAAACTCCATTTTGCGAGAAAGAGATGGCGTAGAATTTTTGATGGTTTAGAGTTCATTGTTTTTTTTAAACGATTTTAATTTTGCTTTCACTTTTAAGTTGTCAAGCCAGCCTAACATAATTCATCAATGAAAATAATATTCTTAATATCGGCAATCTACCCAATATGACCGGGAATGGGACATAGGATACTGTTTATTAAAATAAAATATGTAAGCAGGAGGAACTGGAACCACGACGATCGAGAGTGAGGTGGGGGACGAGAGCAAGATAGGAACGTAATGATAGAGAAGAGCTTTTATCTGAGCCGACAATACAATTGAAATTTAAATCGCGAGCAGAACCGGGATAGGGGTATTGAACTTTATCCCGATTCTGCTGTTGACAGTAACCAATACCGATTTTTAATATTTGCCTGAGGAAACTAGCTTGTAACAGCTTTTTTGGATTTTATTATGCACATATATGTGTTTTATTTTATTAGGCGCACTTGCATGCACATACACATGCCTGTTGAATATTATTATTCATACATAAATGCATGTGTGTCTCCCCATTGTGCAGGAACAATCTGCAATATAATGGTAGCAGGTTTGTTGGATCCGCTTTTAATATCTTCATAAGTTGTCTTGATACAATTCTTGGAGGCTGAATTTTATCTCTGACTACTGGAGATCATAGATAATATCAATAACATGTAATAAGATGAATATATGATTACCGATCTATCTGATAGATTATTTGATCTATCGAGCGATTAAATCATCTGTCAGTGCACAGTTCTATGTTCAAAATTATGAAATTGAAAATTATAGCATGTACGGCATAACCAGCAACTGCGTGACTTTTGGGAAACAAACAAAATAAAAACTCCTTGGTCGTGTGAAGAGATGTTGCAGCTTTTTACATATTCTATTGCACGTATTGAAACAATGCTTCTAATAGCATCAGACACTATCAATGAGCAATCGCCAAGTTCTACCACTCCACCTCGCCGCCCTACATTTTAATTTTATCCCTCTCGTGGTGACAGTTGACAGTCCACCGCAGTACTATTACCACGCACATCGGAATTGTCGAATATACCTTAACTGGTGGTATTTCCCAAAAGAATACAATAATAAAAACTTCACAGAGTGTGCGTCTTTTTAAAAACAATACTTGTTGCAAAAACGCACTGGCGCGAATGTTTATGGGCGGTCGCGATCACTTATTGTAAGTGTTCAGTTTTTTAGGTGATCGGTTATTGCGTGTTTGCTTTTGCAGTAATAGAAAAAGATATGGAAGCAAGACAAATAAAATTGGAAACTCTCGATGCGATTCAAATAAATCACCCCTTTTATAAATGCACAAATATTGACAATGATAAGTACGGTTTCGGATTAGTACCCATCAAAGGTGAGATCAGATCAAGATGCATATTTTAATTTCCCGATAACCGTAAAGCAGAGGCTCACCGCCAAAGACTGTGAATAATGAGTATAGAAATAATACTACAAAAATGTTAACATATTCTTCATCTAACATAAGTACTTAGAATTTACATAAATCGTTGTTTTATCCTTTCTACGGAATCACCTGCCAATATATAATATTATAAGAAATCCAATAACGGAGCCTCGTCTTCAGTCACCCAGCCATTGTCGTAGGCAACCGTGTCGCCGAGATATAAATCCACGCCCACCGCTCGGTGCGCGGAGTGGCGGCGGGACCGCGGCCCGGCCGGCGCGGGCGCCGCTCGTTTGCATAACACGACACCGGGACCCGACGCGAGACGATAACGCCTCGTCCCCACAAAGAAACCGGCCGACCGACATGTTACGACAAGTTCAATAGGCTCCTTTTGGGTCACGTAACTCGTATCTCCTCCCCTGCACCCTCCCACCCATAGATGTAACATTTTACAGATGACTTGAACGATAGTTGAAATTGTTTATATACGAGCCCAAGTTAACAGAACAGGTCTAACGGTGGATATTATTTCTACTTTCTTGTCACTATTTTATAGTCCAATCAAAATAATTGACTATGATATTTTATAATCTAAATTGGTAGGTAGTCATAATAGTATTTATAATAGTGCAAAGTGATACATGTCACTGCTATTCACAGTAATTTTACTTTCTATTCTAACTAAGAAAATTACTCTAGTAGTATTTAAAAAATTAATTTTCGAATATCAGCAACTCGTACTCAATTTTTTTTTTGTATACTTACGTACCGATAAACCTAAGTTCGACTTTATTAAACTTTCACAAGCGTGTAAATCAGCTGCTCGCTCTCTGTGGACACGCTTACCGCTGCACGGGACGAGTGTCGATTTTTTGGCACAGTTCAAAAGATGGATGTGCTAGCGTGCGTATACCTGGTCACGCGCGCTCGATTGCTTCAATTGCTTTAGTATCTTGTTGAGCTTCGCGATTCTTCCGATACACGCTAATACGTCCGAAACTTCGTGCTTCATAGGGATCTAGAACTCCCTATCATATTCAAATATATGCAAAATATGCTTAATAATTTTTCGACATAGCAGCCAATAACCCAAATCGCCCAGCCAATAACCCAAATCGCCTATTACTGTCAGCTATTTCTTACGAGGCACCGTCTCCGCACCACTCTATCCGAAGACCACGGAATATCTTGACAAATCCACCCAACAATCTCACTTCTGGGATCGAAAATCTTTTTGTAATAAACAAGAATATATCCGCAGTCTAGGCGCAGATATCCCCCCTTATCACGACCTTAAATGGTCATCCACCCGGTACACATCTTGTGCTCCCCAGCATCCCGCTAGGGAATTCACTCTGTGCTGAATTCCCTGAAATGCCTATCATGTAGCACCCATAGGGCAGTCACGCGCTGACGACATGCCGATCGGCCGCGTTAGGTGAAGTCATCAAAGCCCCACAGTGTTGGAGCTATAGACTATGGCCACACCGCTATTTCTCCGTCGGTTTTTTGGTATGTGGAAGACGGACACACCCCACGCAAACGAGTGTGTGGGCAGCTCTTAAGGTTTTTTTATCCCCCTCACCCCGCACAACGACTGGGAGAAAAATAATGGATGTCAGATTGAACTCGCCTTCTTCTTTCTATTCGTC
Organism: Eumeta japonica; assembly: GCA_005406025.1. NCBI lineage: Eukaryota > Metazoa > Arthropoda > Insecta > Lepidoptera > Psychidae > Eumeta > Eumeta japonica. Next base: position 343,261 of record BGZK01000541.1, read on the forward strand.
GTTGATCATTCTATTTTTTCTTTCAATAAAAATAAAGAAAAAAATTGGTCCATAAACCCTATTCCTTTTCGAAATTCTGCTCTCAAATCTTGTTTTCAAACTCATTCACAACTCTTTCGATTATGATTTTCGCATACAGTTTACCAACGACTCTGAGGAGGCGTACAGGGCGGTAATTTATGTAAACCTGCCGTGAGTCTTTCCCTTTATAGAGGAGGGGTACAATGATTACTTTATACCAGTTATTAGGTATAAAGCAATCCTTCACCTTCCATAATTCGTCGAGTTCTAAACATTCATACGTTTTGATTTTACCCAAACTATCTTTCAATCGCTCTACATACTCATCTTTTACATTCTGATCCTTAAGGTTGCCAACTTTTATTCGTTCTAACTCCATGGTAACCATTTTGTATGGTGTTGCCAACGCTGGCATAAAACCTTATTTCGACATATCACTAAGAAGTGGTATGCACCAACGTTGACGCCACGGTACACTCTCGTATCTACAACTTAGCTTCTCGATCGATCATCCACAATCATAAAGTCTATCATGCATTTGTCTTCTCCTTTTGTCATACAGTATATGAGTGTATCCTTCAATATAGTGTTTGTCACACACAAGTTAAATTATTGACACAGCAGGAGAAGACAACCTCGTCACTGAGGTTCGCCACATTTTATAGTAAAGAAGATAAGTAGCAGTAAAATTAATATAATAATATACCTTGACTTTTCTTCCGACTTGAAACATTTCTTACGGCTAACACCTAAATTACCTGCCGTAACCAAATATATACAAGAACAGGGCCAAATACAATATATTTAAATTAAAAAAGGACTCATATAAACAATATCAGTGGTTCTCGAGCCATAAACACACAAACGAACAAACAGACAAAGAGAGATTATGTTTTATCACACATACGAATGAATAAAGGCATTTTTATGCGCCACTAGCACTTGCATCGAATTCAAATATTCTGTGGGAAACTTAACACTTTCCTTTGCATCATACATGTCTCAAGAATTTAGATTTATTTTTGTAACATATTTTAACTACTTTATTCCTTACTGCTATAATGACTCTTTCAAATAACCAATTTAAATTTATTTAATTATGAGCAATGTTCAGATGTACTTTATCTATTAATTCATTTGAACTGTTGATGTTACAAAAATCATTTGTAAGATCCATTAGACCAGTTACACAATCAATTGATTGAGTATATTTATAATCGACCATATCAAGAACTTTTTGGTACATATTTGTGAACATCGAGGAAAATTTCAAAACATTTTCGAGCATTCTGTTAGTTTCTAAAATGTTCTCGATTATTCTAAGAAGTCCGAAAAGATTCTTTATTATTCTGAAAGTTATAGAATATTCTGAAACTTTATGCACAGTGTGAAGACATGCTCAAATATTAGAATAATTATATATAAATGTCAAACAGCAGAGTAGTTAAAAGGATGCATTGAAGATCCGTGTGCCATTAGATATAATAATGATTATGGAACACATTCAAACCTTCTGAAAGATAATAGAATATTCTCAAACATCCCGGAAAATTTTAAAAAATTCTGGTATAGCGTGGAATATTGTCTTCTTGTTTTCTCTACCTTCAGATGTCTTATAACTTCCTACAAGAAGTCTATTAGTGTGATTTTCTCTTCGTCCGTATCTTTGAATTCAACTCTGTATTCCTAAAACGAAACCTTCGTCATAAATGGGGGTCGGATGATTAGCATACCATATAACCCCCACAGGGCTACAGTGGTGCGTTGCGAAGTTGTAGCGGCGCACATGGACGGACCACGTTTAAATATATTATATATATAATGGGTATTTCACATACCTCAACCTCGTTACCACGCCGTAAATGTGTTCAACGTTGTTCATTTTCAAGGTAAAATGTCACACTAGGTCGTGAGTCGAGTTAGTAATCGTAATAACAATCTCCGCTGAAGCGTGGATTCATTAAAGTTATAACTGTGGTTTTATAACTTAACTAACAAGCGAAGCGACATCAAAATACACATGGCTACGAAATTAAGTTAGAGATCAGATCTTCTTTTAATAAATCAACAGTATGTTTGAAACGCGACGATTCAAAGTCTTATGACGATTTGTTTCATAATGCACTGGTACAGTTTCTTTTTTTGATGGGGTGGACAATGTTTGGGATTTTGCCCAGAGCTCCACCGGTGTGAACGTGGAATTACTTATTCATTTTCGAAGTTCAACATCTCACAAGGAAAAGACCGTAGCTCTTATAGGAATACTTTGTTGTCTGTCTTTTTATCTCTTTGTCTGTCTGTCAATGTCCTTTTTGCTCAGAAATAGATAGAGATATATGACATTCTAAAATATACGGTCCCTTGCTGAGATTAGAATTCAAGCTTTTATGTTAGCATAATCAAAAAATACGGTCATTTTGTTACTCATTTTGATATTTGCAAAACTCACTTGTCAAAACCTATAGGGCATCTCCCGTATAATCGTGAAATTTGACAAAAACCAGTCTCACAGCAAAAAAAAAAAGAAAAATTACGAAAAAAGTTCATTTATAGTCATGTCAAGAAAAACATATTTTTTTACTAATACAAACTGACATTTCCAGTTTTAACCATATTCTGTCCAATTCTAACCATTTCAAGTATTAACCATGATGTAAAGCGATTTATTAGACATTTTCGTAACTTTTCGTTATTATGTACTTTATATATTAGGATGATTTTTTTTTACTTTTTTTTTTGTCCCATCCCGAAATTTTGTTGAAAATACCCCTATAAAAATTCCCTGAAAGTTTGAGCCCTTAATATTAATATTTAGTACTAGACCAAGGCGTATAAAGACTTTCCAATAAAATAACACGTAAAATCGATTTTTTTTTTACTTTTAAATTTCTATAGCTAAGCAGCATTTCATGAAATCGCTTTGACCAAAGATGTTTTTTTCTCAGAATTGAACGCTCTACAAAAGTGTCCATTGAGGCAAAGTCATAACTCACATCCTAATATACATATATTACATTGAACGATCTCGGTGTCATTAAATCCTACTCTGTTCTATTTGGATTTCACTTAATCACAGTTTTAAAAACACAGAGAGAGTTACTTTTGCATTTATAATATTAATATGGATGCGACAACGATCAAAACCGTAAATTATATAACATCACGCTTTGGTTTTATTTTAAATAAGAATGGGGAATTGGTATAAAAATCTGTTTATTACGAGATCTTTACAATTTCCGGGAAACGAGCGACAATCGTATTAGCATGTTTACGTGTAAATACATATACCCTGGCCTCAAAGAAAGCAGTATCAGTAACATAAATAGCTGCTTTATGTAATATTATAAAATGTCATAATAAGGAGTATAGGTACAGCACTGGTTATCATTGAACAAGGGCAGCACTAGCGCTGCCATGTTTAATTAATTGCCTCATTTAAAAGACACAAAACCTTACTAAAATCCCTTCAGCTGACCTACCTAATATTCAGTTGATGATGAACCAGATTCTGCCCGACATTAAAACGGCTATTATGAATTATATTATGAAATGATGCTCACGAAGACTTATTATTTAACGATGCGGCTAATCATCTGTTCTTAGCAGCTTTAATTGTAGGTACGTAGTTACGAATTTATCTAACACCTGCCACTGCCAGTGGAGTAACATTTATAACAAGCTTTCCTATTCTCCATAACTCGTAAAGCCTGTTAACAATGAAATACTGTTTTTGTTCAGTTTCAATGTTTTTCAGTTTTTTTTTTTGTGGTATTTGGTATTATACTAAAGAGCATACCAATGAGATTTTTAATCACACATGTACTATTTATATAGCTCAATACAGTTTCTAACATATGTTAACATTTGAAAATTTGTAAATCATAATGATGTTTTTCATATACATATTAATTAAAACTTAGCCCTACCTTTTATGCGATATATACCTATATTTAAGACACCAGGTCGTTTCGTGATATGTGATCTAAATACAACTCGCACACGATTTACTGAATTGCCTGATTGGCGCAGGTGGTAGTGACCCTACTCGCTGCGCTGGAGGTGTGGGTTCGATTCCCGCACAAGATTATTTATTTGATTAAAAATAAATGTTTGTCTTGAGTCTAAATGTTTGTGGGTATTTTATGTATATATTTACAAAAAAAAAAGCGTACATTTATTATATCAACTATCTGACACCCATAGTATAAGCCTCGTTTCTTAATATGGGACCAGATGGTGATGTATATATGTCCGAAGATATTGTTATTATATTATTATTTAAGGTCACGAATTTAATTAACCTGTGCATTCTTCCCTAAAGAATATATATATAAGCCATTAACGAGGTCATTGTCGAGGCGTTTCACATCGAAGGAGTGTACGAGGTGCGAAGTGGCCGGACAGCGGGACGCGCGGGAATCTGGCCGCAATAAACAATGGGTCGTCCCGTCCGGGGGTCGATTCCGGGGCCGGCCGGGGCGGAGGCCGCGTGCGTGGCGTTTTATTCGTCGCCCCGCGCCAACCCCCTTCCGCCTATTAAATTTAACATGAGTCGACGGCTTCGCCGGGTATACGCGACTGAATATTTTATCGCGTTTCGCATCTTCCGAGGTGCGGGCGCGCCGCCGTCGCCGTCGCGGTGTCGGATCGTTGCCTTAGCTTCTAAATAATAAACAGCGCTCATAATACCGTATAGACGTTCGTGGAAAATTATAGTATTATTAGCTTTCGCTAGGCCTCTCGGTATAGGAATGTTTAGAGTTTATTATGCGATTAGTGGATGAAATTGATCCAAATTGCATGGCTAGCATAATAGTTAAAGATGTTATCAAAGGTTTATTCCTAATGTGTAAAGCGTATAAAAGGTATACTGATGAGGCATTAGAAAAAGATTATAAAAGTCTAAATTTACCGTTTCAAATGTATGTACATCCGTAATAGTACATAAATACAAAAATGAGTTCCTTTGATTGTGTGCATCTTCCGTTTCAACGACTTCGTGCTTCAAACGATTTCTATAAAACTAGTTATCTTTCCCCAGCTTTGTCCGCATGGGCGTGAATCTACTCCTTCGTCTTACATGTCGATCGATCTTACTGTCTATTCCGATACCAGTTCCACTCTGAATTCTGATTCGGGCACTGCGCCTGATCAAGTCCCGGTAACTATTGAAGAAAGGAGTTTATATGGGGAAAAACACGCTCATTTTTGAATCCAATGTTGTGTAAAAATTACTAAATGACGGGTAAAAAACTTGGGAGATTTACAATTTTAAACAAATGAACATTACATTTATATGTACTTATATATATATATATATATATATATATATATATATATATATATATATATATATATACATATACATATATAGTCTGTACTAGTAAGATAAATATAAAATACCCTTTATAGCAATAAAATCGAAATCGTTTCCAGAATCCTTATTGCTGAAATAACAATTAGTGGCCTTTCATAACTTTTTAATGGCAATATTGATTAATTTGATTTTTAATGGCACGGTTGATTGAAACCGATTAATCAGGAATCAGGACCGAATACGAGATCGAAATTAGGATTAGCGGCGGGATCGGGAGCGAGATCAGGACAGTCGTCGGAGTGAGATAACTTTTAGGGTTGGGTCAACATAGCATAATATATTAAAATGTATAAATTTTATATGCATTTCCATTTGAACATAAAATAAATTTTGGGCTTCTCTAGAAATACAGTGAATTCTTCTCATGAACATACTGAGGAACTTATCACAAATCTCATAATTTAGAAACGGTAACTTTCATGTCACAAACTCCTTGGAGTTCCTTCAAGCAACGAATAGAGTATCCTTCATATTATTCTACGTTAAATACGAAATAGTAAAATTTGCTACGGCGGAGAGGTTAGAAGAAAAGGTAACAAAGAAGAAACACGAAACCTTGTAAGGCGATGACCATACGAAGATAGAAGTAGAGCCGAGCCTGCGAAGAGATGGCGCTTTCCGTGGACATACGTGACGACGACTGTTGATTGGAAAAACCGATTCCATACACCCGGATGATCCTAGGATGAAAAGAAAAATAAGTTACGTTTCAAAACGGTCAGAACTGCGAGTGGCCGTTTTCCGGAGGAACGTCGGACGACCTCTAGTTGACATTCGTGACTCGAGGTTGAGTGCGACACGTAAAAATGGCGCCTTTTAACGTTTACTGTACGGCTAAGGTGTGAGATAAGTACCCGTGGACACATCGTAATGGCTGTACCGGACATTCTAACGCGAAATCGATATAAACGTATGAAAGTGGTCCAGTACGAGTCCAATTGGCGAAGGGAAGGTTACGTACTACAAATTATTGCCTTATCCTTTATAGGTTTTTTTTTTTAATCTGATCCGTGTTAGTCGTGACGACTACAAAATAATAGTTTAACTGAAAAAATGTATAAAAATTCATCTTAGGTTAGGATTCGAACCCGACTTCATTCTATAAGTAGGCTACTATAATATCCACCACACCAACTGAAATTAGTAGTCCAAGGTGTAATTGAAAAACGCATTTTATGCATAGTTACCCTTCACTTCAAAATTTTTGGTTTTCCATGAGAACTTGAAGATTTGAGATGTTTGTTTAAGTTTATTTATAAACTATGAGTAGACCCCTCCTCTCTATATTCTGTATTTTATTAAATTTTTAGGATCAATATTTTCGTAAACAAAGAGTAAATAATCGATTTTTCTGTATATTTTTCATATCTCTTGAATTAAACATTTCACAACATTCATTTGAACTAAAAATATGTATCAAATTTCAAATTGTTATCATCCAGATTATTTGAAAACAATAAGACAGACAAACAAGAAAGAAATCCTCTAAACATTCTGTTTTCTCGACGGATATACAGAATTGTAAAGTTAAGTAAATTGCACTTTGAGACAATAATTTACAAAAAAACACTTAAGTCAAAATTATTTATTATTTTGAGATTACTCATTTTTTTATATGACAATCGTATTACGTTCACGTCGTAACATTTATACAAAAAAAAGAACCTTAGCGTATTCTATTTTATGTAGGAAACGCAAAAGGGGACAGGCTTTGAGGCTTCGATGAAAAGGCTTCATTAAGCAAAACGTACGTTTATTTTTAACTTTCAGGATGTTCCTTTTCAGGTAAAGGATTTTCTAAAAATAAACGGATTCTTCATGTGCTCAAATACAGGATTTGTATATATATGCGTACAAAAAAAGCACATACTATAAGAAGATTTTGTGGGACGACCGTCTGTGCGCTACTCGATTCGTCCCCTCAGCCGACTGTAAGCGAATCATTACTCTTAATTCTCGTACGGTTTTATTGTTCCTAAATATACATACACTAATCCATACTCTCTTTAACGTATAACTGTAATTCAGCATAACATTGAATTCTGTTTATATTTTCGACCAACTTCGATAATGATTAAGATCTCATTCCTATCCCCGAAAACACCATTTCGATGGCGGGCTCGCGCTATAAAAATTTGGAGTGATCAACCATCTGCGGTGTTACCAATAAACTACGACTAGGGATACTTCAAGGAAAAACGAGATTCCCTTGTAAAACTTGGGCAACACACTTGTGACTTCTCTAGGCTTCCGAGTGTCCACGGGCGGCGGCGGCTGAAGATAAATCAGATATAGATATGTTCTTTTGTCCTGCTTTAGCTAGAGCCGAGTCCAAAAACAACTATACAGTTATTTTCTTTACAAGCCATTCGGCTACTTTGCATGTTCGATTAAGCTATGCTTAATAAAACTGTCCAGACATCACTTTTACTTTTGTACTGAGCAAACGGAAAAGCAGCTCCGATCCCGAATTCATTGGCCATTGATAATCATTCGATGATCTTTACAGCGTTTGGAGCGCAACAACTAAATTATTCTTGAACAAACTTTTAAAATTAATCTTATATTTATTATATAAAAGTTCTACAAATCATGCAAATCACATTTTCATTCATTTCCACAATAAAATAATTCATCCTATTTCTACTATTATCACTAATGAGTTTCGATCTGTTCCTGCTAAGATTGTCATGTTGGAATCATATAAATTTATGAAAATATGTATATACATCAATAAGTAATTAATTTTAATTATGTTTAATTTTAATTAAGTTTAATTTTAATTATGTTTTATTTTAATTATGTTTAATTTTAATTATGTTTAATTTTAATTGTGTTTAATTTTAATTGTGTTTAATTTTAACAATGTTTTATTATGTATGTATGTTTTACTGCCATTAAAGACTAGTTTCTAACGACAAATCGCTGTATTATCCCCTAACTCCTAACTATTAAAGAGTGCTGTGACTTTCATCTTCTATTCGGCAACTTGAAATGATTTCAACTAGACGCAAAAAACATGAAAAATTGAAAGAAAAGAGTACAAACACACTACATGTGCCTATAAAATATGAGGCTATTTCTCTATTTCCTTGCCATGATGCCATGGCTTGACTTGGCGACTATGCGACAACCTCGGGAGTATTCCCTTACGAACGAAAAAAAAAATTTTCTAATTGGTCCATAATTAACGAAATTGTAGCTGACGAGTTCTGGTGGTCATCTGTGGTCTTCTTCATCAGTTCCACTTTACTAAATGATATTTTCTAAATGAAAGTGTTTGACTTGAAGCCTAAAACAAAATTTCTATATGTATACTTATAATATTTGAGGATGTCCTTCAATTTCTCATGGACCTCATTATCAGAAATAGATTTTGAAAAACAAAAATGGGACCAATTTAGAAGTTTATCCTTCCAAATAAAAAAAGTATTTCCCAAATCGGTTAATAGGTGACGGAGTTCTGAGATAATAAAGATAAGAAAAAATACAACTGAATAGAGAACCTTCTCGTTTTTGTTTTGAAGTCGGTTAAATAGATCACATCACAGACATGATGTAATGTATTTATATACGCACAAAAAGCCCTGGTTCTTTTTGAGAGATTTAGCAGTATAGAAAGGAAAGTTTTTATTTAAACGAAATTTAGAAGTACACAAAAGAAAGTTTTTTTTTTTCTTAAACAAAACTTTATTGGTTCTCTTCGAAATTTTCACACCAATTATGAACAAGTTTTTTAAATAACTATTAATTGAATTTATATGCGCATGTTTAAAAATAGTTAATTGCGAAATTTACACGATTTTGTGATTTTTTTTCATATTTCATGATTCTTTTATATTGTATTTCAGAGCACTATGGCACTGTGAATATTTGACACTGGCAGAAAAAGTTTTCTCTCTCGGCCACCGCTCTTCTGTACTTAGCGTGCAACCGGCTTAAAATGAGATAGAAAACTTAATTTTATTAGATATTATTATCAGAGAAAATTATCACGTGAATTATATACACTGATATACTCGTAGACGTCTATTTTTCATTTTACATGCCTCATTTAGAAATATTTGAAAATCAATGTATTTATGTGGAAGTCTGACTTTTTATGCAATTCGCATACTATGTATAGACTCTGAATATTTTGCCTCTTTCAATATAACTAGAAGGGAGTACAAAATTAAACATCTTGTTTTACAAGTTTATTTGTTTTATTTTTTAATATGTGGGAAAAATTAAAAAACAAAGTTCTCACTCAGAACCGCCCACGAATCAGGTGAGGCGCATGTAGCAGAATCTAGTCTACTTTCATCCGTAAATATTTTAATGCCACAGTTACTTAAAACCTTAAGTCACAGAATATTTTTAAGTGGAAATTAAAATACGAAAAACAAAAACATGTACTTACTTTTATCATTTACTTTACAAATTATAATTAAAATGGAAATAAGAATATAAAATGAGACGCGTCCTATTTAATGATAATTGCAATGAAAAATAAAATATAACGTGACATTTTTTTAAGACTCCGTCTCCCTGAACGTGAGACATTAAATGAAAATTCACAATTCTCCGACTCCTATTTTCATAACTTGATATATGTAGCCTTGAATCCTGAAAACCGTAAGTCCTAAATAATATTTAAATAAGTATTTTTTTTTTGTAAACCATTAATATTTATAATACATAGGATGTTTATTTCTTCCTCATTTATGTACGCTTATGCATTTTCCGTCGATGACTAATATCCACAGGCCTATAAAGAAGTAGCTGAACGGTGGAATGGTCGCGTTCACTGACGTACAATATTCTTATGTATACTTCTTTACGGACCGTGTAATGGTCGCCCTCGGCCGATGTTTATATCGGTACAAGCATGGATCCCTAATACTACTATATACTACAGTATTCCTAGCCATATTCGGGCGGTAACAAGACAAAGGTTGCACTACAGAAGCCGCCTTGGCGCTCGTCGTCGGTTGTGTCGCCAATGACTTCGCCCAAATAAAGAATAATAGACTTTATTTCTATGCGAACCTTTGAAACCGGGATTGGCGTCGTGACAACACAATTAAATTGATTTATTTGTTTGGAAACTGATAAATTCATCAGTGTTCAAATTTTTCTCCATATGACTTTTGTGATATGGAGAAAAATGCAGCACGTGCAGCAGGTAGAAAAAACATGTTCAGGTAGAACATATATATTCACTGGCCAATAAGTATTTGTATTATCGCACGCCTCGAATATTTGAGAAGAGAGACGCCGTATGAAGAATTTTCAACTCTTTCCAATTCATTCTAAATGCAGGTACTGACAAGGATTCCTTAAAAGATTTCATCAGATTTGAAATGAAGTCGGTGAACATTAGGCCGCTGGTGCTTAACTTTAATGTTTTCAAATTTGGCTATTGCATTTAAGAAAGCAACCCTTTTTTTGTGGGCTACTTCTAAACAACATGCTTAGTAATTACTTCATATAGATAGATCATCAATACCGACCAACGTACCTCATACCGACGTCATCGACCCCTCGTTAAATATTTTATAAAAGAAATCTATGAATATCATAGATTTACAATACGCATTACAATGAAATTTTGATATACGTTGGTATATTATATATTACACGTAGGTTTATCCGACTGCTCCTAGCTATATCTGTGCAAAAGCTCGCCGCTAACTTTTATCAGCCTACTCCTAGTTCAGCTCGTACCGTGTATCTCCGATGGCTGACTGTTTTTATGACAAAATAATAAATCGGAAGACGCACATCGAACCGCATTCGGTCTCGACTCGCCTACGGACGTATCGTATCGTAAAATCTACAATCACATTACAGGCCGCAGACAGATAAAAGGACGGACACGGCGTACGGGCGCTTCGCTAACAACAAAATTAAATAAACAGAACGGGCCGTGCGAGCGCGCAGCCCGTGGGAGAGCATCGGCCATTGATAAATCCCTTCGAGTCGGAGCGCGAGACCAGTTAAAAGGGAAATTGTGTTGGAATTCCGGCGGCGTGAGTAAGCGGTCATCTGACAGCCGCCGACCCGCCGCTGCGCCGGATGCTTACAGAGTGCTGTGTACCCGTCCCTCTCCCTCTTGCGCCTCGTTATGGTCGCGGCGACGGGATCGTTACATAAAAAAAGAACTGGTCAAGCACCAATCGGAGTAACGTGATTAGCGTTCCGTAGAAAAATCTAAAGCTTGGTACACAGATGTGTCTGAAGATCTAAAATGTACTTAAAAGCGGCACACTAATATATAATAATAGTGACAGTGTATTATACAGTAGCAATGAAAAGGAACTTAGTAAATTTGTCGTTTTTTTTTTTTTAATGTGTGAAATTAATAAGTTGATGGTGATATCACATATGTCCACACGTTTTGTTGATGTCTTTAAAAATGTGACTAAATATTTATCTATAAATATTTGTATTTCATATAATAAATTTAATAAGCAATCATTCTTAGAGCTTACTGGACTCATATACGTAGTGCCAAAACTACTAAAGTCTAAACTAGGTAAATAAGTACTTTCTGTTACAAAGACACACAATAATGAAATTTTTTTTTGAAAGCAGTCTCCAATTAAATTGTTTTTCTTTATAATTCTAACATTTGATATTAACTCTTCTAGTTGTCATACAAGGTATGCTTATTTGAACTCGTTTAAACTTTCATCGTATACAGGATGGAATCCAACATGCATCTTTCCGCAAATATTCACAATCTCCTCCTTTTCTAGAACAACTTTGCTAAAGTAACTATAACAAAAAGGCATCATTGAAAATATGCTTATAAATAATATAAAACAATTTTGACGCAACGTTATTAAATGCTCGGCTAACCGGCATGGCAAGCGCCGTGTCCCCAGCGTGCCCCGGACAAGTGACAACTTGAATTCCCGCCCCGCGCTCGGGCTATGCAATACATTATTTTTAAAGAACCTATCTAGACACTAACCTACAAATGAATCTTGATATTGTCAGTGATGTAAACTTTGCCGAAAGTATTATGACATTAGTCTTTGATTCACATGTGGAAAACATATGGTCCACTTACAAAACTTTACATTAAAACTCACTAAACAAACAAGGCAAACTAAGTCAATTTATCGCGTAAACGATACTCCACGCTATTTACAGACGCACAGGCAGCAATGTCACCTATGCAAACTCCCCAACACAATTCATGTTTGCATATTCGATAGTAGTGAAATGCATTGTTATTAAACACTTTAATATTAGTCACACTTAATCTTAGATTCGAAAACGCTAATATCGTAAAAATAACACTTTATAATAAAATACCTAAACCTCTAAAGCCGCGTGCCCGGTCGTTGACCACGACCATCGCAGCGCGTCAACACGGGACGACGATTCACTGACGCCTACGTGCGTTGAGCTCCTAATGACAATGGGGGCGGGTTTAGTGGGGGGACGTATTGTACACGCATCATTTAAGGATGTATCTCGTGAGATTACACGTTTACCTTTTGATCATTTTTTTTCGGTAACGGCTACTTTAATGACTATGTTTTCTTTGGCAATTTTTTTTTTAAAAAGGAGATTATGAATATTTGTGGAAAGTCATATAATCGATTCCATACGGTATGCGCAAAATACAAATGAGAATGAAATTTCAGATTATAACCGAAAATAACCGTCTATTTTTACCACCAATTAATAAAAATTTTAAAACTGATAATTTTTAATTTCTTTTTTGTGTACTCAACAATTAAAGGACTTTTGAAATTTGAACCTCTAATTCGAAAATGTCGGGTACATATTGGCCTATTGCAGAGAGATACCCTAACTTTCTGATTCAAATAAACAGACTTGAACCTGAACCTCTCCACCTAGCCTACTGCGTGTTGGGTGCTTATGATGATATCATCACCGTTATCATCAATAAGGTAACACCCAATGGGACTGACGGCTCGACGTGCTATTGCATGGTGTAGTTTAACCTACGTTTTGTATGTAAATAAAATATTGTATGTGTAATCGTCTATTTAAAACTTGAAGATAACGGTTAATAAACGAGGATCACTTAAAATGAAAAGGTAATCAAATATACATACACCTCAGCATTGCACTTATAAAAATCTAACACCAGACTAAAGCCGAAATAGTGATGTCATAAGACATCATTTTGAACTACCTAGCTAAATAACTAAATGACTAGCCAAAGTTCATTTAAACATTTTATAATACCACTGATGATGGTATTATACAATCACAAATATACCACAAATTATTATTATTAGATAAAATATCACAATATAAAAGTTTGTACCTGTTAATATTACATAGTTGATATTAAATAGAAATGTTCTAAGACATACAATTTTTAAGTTTTTAGTATTAACTTGACCAACACACATCATTCAGCGACATAGGAACGCATAAACAAAACCAAGTAACTTATGTTATTCGAGTAAAACATCAGTAGATAGCGAGCTGAGCGCTACAAGCTCAGGCGTCAGCCGAGGCCGGGCCGGTGCGTGGGCGGCGTCCTAAAACGGGTTACGATAAAAGAGAGTCCATATCCTGCATAACTCGTCGCGTCGCCAGCCAACGGAAATGACTTATCAGACACGGCGCGCGAGCGCCGGTGCCATTGTGAATGCAGGTCCCGGCGTCTGGGCAATAAAAAAATACTTAAGCGGGCCGGCGCGGGGCGCAGGTTACGTACAATGGCGGTTTCGAATTATTCTTCCTGTTAGGAACAGGTAGGTAAATATTATTTTAGGCGTGTCCCCGTGCGATTGTCGATATGTCGATAAGAAGTATGCGATAACGCAAACGTGCGTTGTCCGCACTTCCGTGTTACTTTTAATGGGAGCCGGCTCGATTTCACGTTTTATTGAATAAATTGAAGTGGTAAAAAAATAGGAACAATCTTACTAATTTAGAAAGTACTAAAATTTAGTAAAAATTAAGATGTTTGATTTATCATTTAACTATCTCATTTCCACTAAATTCTACTTTAAAGTTGGTTTGTCACCAAGATCAAACTAAATAAAATCTACAAAACTTTAATCATGATTACGAGTAATCAGAACATAATAAAAGAGACGGTCATAGGCAACGATAAAGTTAGAACATCAACGGATAATAAATAATATCTAGTCTACAACGCCTCTATAAAATTTTATAGAGATCACGAGTTACAGCATCCGCAGTCCTAAAACTTTAGTGCCGATCAACTGTCAATAAAATACATATCGTATAAGAGGATCTAAAAAATCCTAATTCGAAAAAAATAATAAGTCTCTTGAGAAATATAATATGAAATCAATTTTTTATTGAACGCATATCATTAAGTGACACTTTTATTAATTACACATTTTAATACAATAAGTGCGTATTTGTTTCTTTTCATGTTATTACTGAACTAGTAAATTACTGCGAATATTCAAAAATTCTTAGTAAATGATGGCTATATTTTTGCACATGAGCCAATTCTACGACCGAAACCAAATTCGGGTTCGAAAACGATATCGATTTCTGGATCTGGACTGAGATCAAGATTATGTTCTAAATAAACGCGTTTAAAAATTAAAAACTTTATACAACACGAAATTGTTCAATTGTCTATAGCGCAACTTTGTGAAAGACCCGTGTCAATTTATAATTCAACGGTATAATTTACTTTAACCCTCGTACAATATAACTTACTATCAATACCCTCGTCTTCGCTCGCTCGGGCATAGGTTACCTACGCCTACATCCTCTGCCTACACACTTGTTCCTGTCTCAATTGTTAAGTCTATTCGTATTAAATGTTTTACGATCATGATTTTGGACCCGTTTTACATCTGAATTCAGCTTCGCAAATAATTATTTATAATATAAATTAAGTATTTATAAAATAAATGATAGTGTCTAATCCTCAAGGATTATGATGGAATGAACTGTATTTTTCTAGTAGGATGTTTTATAGAACATCCTTTATTTAATATATTAAGAATAAATTGTAAAGTATGTAATAAAAAAATAAGGCTCAATTTTCTTCGAGACGTTATCAATATTAGTTATTTATTTATAATAATAAATACAAAATACGGTGTGATAATTTGTCTCTGATCAATTAAAAACGAAATATGGTGAAAGCGCTCTTAAAATTAAATAATTAAATACATAGCTATTAATACCATTTCTGTTTTTTACCAATGTTTAAGTACCTTTAAAAACAAATTATTGCATAAATATCAAGTACTTTATAAATCACTTTCCAACATGGATTAGGCGGCACAAATGCATGCAATACGTAAATAATTGATGGAACGTTCTGTCTCATAAAATGGTGTTGCTTTAAACAATAAGGTAACTTCACAAGCAATTCTTCAGAATAAAGTAAAAAAATCGGCCAAGAGCATGTCGGACTATGTTATAGGATTCTGAAGCCATTATTACAAAGAAGAACACTACAGATGAAAAAAGTACGTTGTTACACTTTTTCCGTGTTTCCCGCACGGAATAGGTATAAGCACTTTAATCGCCTATAACTAGAAAAACAAGTACGTATGTTGACTATTACTATTAAACTAGTGTAAACTAAAGTGCGCCAGCAAAAGAGCGTATTTTCATGACACTTACGTCCTTTTGTTCAGAAGAGCAGTTTTTCAGTGATAACTCAAAAACAGTATTTTCAACCATGTTCAAAATAATTTTCGTTGAAAGTATTTACTAAATGTTCCTTTCGTTATTTTTTTCATATTTTTTTGGACTTACGGTTTATAAAATAGAAGGGGTGGGACAATTTCTACAAAATTCTGAGCGATTATTTCCGAAACTATTCCGTTATTAGAAAAATTGCTCAGAAACCAAAAAGTGTTTTTATATGAGCTTTCAAAATATGTGCTATTTGTTAATGTTTGTCAAAAAAAATTTTTTTTAGCTTTTGTTACATTTATGGAGTGCCCTCTCTAGAAATATTTATTTTCATTATTTAACCACCAAACTAAGTAGCGGCCTATATAAGACACCTAAACTGTAAATTTCATCAATGAACGTCTTGTAATTTAGAAAAAAATAGCCTGTGATAGACGGGCGGATGGACGAACGGACGGACGGGGATAACGAAACTCTAACTATATATATTTAGCCATTTTGGCTCGGAACCCTATAAAAGTATCCTTTTTCTTTGCCTTAACAGAAATCTTTCCAGCAAGTAGACGCATAAATTTTAAATGCCGTCTCATGTAAAAAGCTGTAAACTCTTCATTGTCGACAAATGATATCTCTTTAATTGATATTATTTAGTCCATACCAATAATGTTTAATTGAATATGAAATAAATATACATTACACATTTTTTTACCAACCAACTTTTGAGTCTTATAATAATTTTGCTGATGTTACGATTCGTTTATAGACGGCATCTTTCCTTCTGATCGACATTTTAGAATTACAGTGCACACCAAAAACTATTTACCACTTGAGCCAGCCTGATTTATTACCATGTTCTAAATTTATTTCTGTTCTTGCTCAGTGCTGACCACGGAGCCGAGGTATTAAAATTCCTCGACTATATTCATGAGGGCTTCTTCTGTGGTGAGATATTGATAATGAACTAATATAAATATTATCATCGAAGATTAAAGCATTTGGGATCGGGACATTGAGAATGGATTTGAACCGTGTTCAAGCTAAACCCAAGTGGGAATGGTGGTGCAAACCATGGCCAATCATTTTAAAATCAAGTTTAGAAACATGATTGGAAGCGTTATTATTGACTGATGGTAAAATCGATATTGAAGTTTCACAATATTTTCTATATCCACACAAAAACACATGGGGTAACTATATCCACACAATAACACAATTCGTTACAAGAAGCATCAATGAAAAAGTATGGAAGTAACGTAGAATAACTAATATTTTATGTGCGAAGTAAAAACAAAGCGTAACATCGATATTGCCTAAAACGAGCAGCATTGCGCTGTCGCTGGCAATATCGTCGCGCTGTTATGTGATTGGCGCGTCGCGTGGGCGGCTGCATAATGAAGCATCGCGGCGGGGCGCGGGGCGGGGGAGCGGCCGACAACGAAATCAAGGAACGAGGGGCGCGCGGCGCGGCGGGCGGGGGGGCGTCGTGCTGTAGAATGGAGCTGAGAAAAGGAAGCTGATGCGATGCATTCTCACTTTGCAAGTCTAGACTGAAATTCAGGGAAAATGTTTTGGAAAAAGAAGTAGAAAATGTTAGCGAGCATGTATCCATGTAATAAAATAGATCCCGTTTATCTATTAGCATACAATATTTATATGAGTAGCAACATTTTTGAGGTTTTTTATGGCATCAGGAAAATTTGATATAACGTATATTTTTTCCATATTATGAATTGTATGCGCCGCATCATCGCATGTCATAAACACGTACGGTTTAAAAATTATTAGAATGCTACTTATTGACGTAACAAATGTTTGTTCAGTGCAATTAAGTGATTAGAATTGCATTATTAAAATAAATAATGGAGTTGTAATAAATAAATATTTATATATACGAATTTCTGTTATATATATACATACGAACGATCACTCGCCCGCTTCGCTGGGTGTAAATTTACATATTTTTTTTATTATTCAAATGTACTCCCGGTTTCGCTCCCTTAGACATAGATTAGAATGAATTCCTTCATGACGTATGACAAACATCCATACAAACATACTTTTACGTTTTTTATATTATGAATGGCCTATGACCATCTACGAACGATTCTGCGTCGCATGGACAAAGTCCCAATCACAATTCGTCTAGGCGTCACCGTACGACAAACATCTATACAAACATATTTTCCCATTTTTATATTATACCTAGCCTAGATCCATATACAGATGATCCTGCGTCGATTGGTCATACACTTATTAGTTTTTCCGTGATGCGCGGCCGAATAAAACCATTTTCATTATGTCGGTGAAAAAGTTTTTTCGTATTTTATATACAAATTCAAGTTAATTTTTCATCATGTTTTGTTTACATTTAATTATAATATCTATATTTCATTTTGTTCAAGAATCGTTGCCATTTTGTAGGAAGTGACATAATTCCATTGCTGTAGATATTTTGGGACTTCTGATTAAAAAACTGCAACAAGTAGTTTTGACAGTTCTCTCTTGACGTTCAGTACTAGTTGAACACTACCTAAAAAATTCTAAAAAGACCGAAATAGATGATAATCTGAGGTCAAGGCCATATGGTGGATGCATTAACATTTCCCA
This sequence comes from Eumeta japonica, assembly GCA_005406025.1. NCBI lineage: Eukaryota > Metazoa > Arthropoda > Insecta > Lepidoptera > Psychidae > Eumeta > Eumeta japonica. Next base: position 361,883 of record BGZK01000541.1, read on the forward strand.
TCCAAACTCTCCCAATATTTGTTGAGAGGCAAAAGATGTGGTGTGATCTGGCGTTATCGTGGTGAAAAACTACACCGTTTCTGTTAATCCATTTCGACCGTTTCTCTACTTCTTGCTTGAGTCTCTTCAGCTGTTGGCAGCAGTGATCCAAATTGATGGTTTTACAGCGGTAAAAGCTGATAATGAATAACGCCTTTCCAATCCCAGAATACGCATAGCGTCAATTTATTGTTGATTCAATCCGGATTTCGCTTTAGTCTGTTGAGCTTATTTGCCATTTGACCACGATCTTTTTCACACGTTCTTATCCTAAATAATCTATTTTTCATCACCAGTGACCAATCTGTTCTAAAACGGTTCGATTACATTATGTTTCAATAAAGAATCGCAAATGATTACAAAATTCATTAGATTTCTTTCAGTGAGCTCATGTGGAACCCAAGTATCGAGCTTTTTTGGACATCTAGCTTTTTCAAATGGGTCGAAACTGTTTTGTTATCAATCCCCAAGTCTTCAGCTATGCCATAACAACTAATATGCTAATCTTGGTCTACTTTTTCCTAAATGACATCGACTTTATCCATATCAGGCCGACCTGGTTCATATTTGGCATCAAAATTGCCTGAAAAAACTGAAAACGCTTGAACCAACTTCGTGCTACTCTTACCGACACTGTTTTAGGCCCATAAAAGTTAGATTCACTCATTTTGGTTGACAGAAAAATGGTCAAACACTGCTTTCATTTTTTATTTTTCTTTTTTTGAAATGTCGTCTATTTAAGGGTACCAAAATTAGCCAGATCGTAAAGCACAATCAAAAAGATTTTACCGCAATAATTTACTTATATGATACGAAAAATCTTTTCCCCCTACCTAACATACAGATATTATATATAAAATTCCTGGACAACCGAATTCCATTCGGGATGTAAGAGAAACGTCTAGTCATCTTGCCTTTTATAAATTAATTACCACCTGTCGGCGATCAACATTTATTTTTATCAATATCAGAAATAATGTCTTAGTTCTAAGTAAATTATAAAATGTAATTGTCAGAAATAATTGTAATGTATAGATTGTATTAATTAAAAGCTGTCGTCCCGCCCCGCCCCTTTCCTATTGCATTAGCCACGCGCTCGTCGCGCCTCGCGGCAAAATGGTGTTAAGAGCGGCCAAGTGGCGCTGATGGCATGCACGCTTCAAATGCATCAAAAGAATCACATTAGTCGTGGCTGCGCCTCCATTTCACCATATAAGCCAGATCGGCGCAGAAGTGTAAAACAGTGTTTCATTTTTCACCTTCAAGTCGGCAGAACGGCCGAGTGTCTTCCGAGGACGTAGCATCCTACCAGTGCATCGTCGGTTGGATAGCCTTTTAGAGTTGCTATCGAAGGTCTGAACGAAAAGGCGATCTCCAACAGTGGTCCTTCGAGCCGGATCTACGAACAAAGGAAGAAGGAAAAAGAAGATAGAAGGTGAAGCAAAGAAGAAACGAGGCGAGTGAGCTACGAAAATCGAAGATCTCGATTCATAGCAGAAGGCCTGCGAGCTCACGCAAGCCACCTAGCGGTGTTAAAGGCTGTAGTTGAGCAACGCTGTTATCGACGGCGGTGCAGGCTAACGAGCGAGTCTGCCGTAGTCCCTTTCAGGGCACGAATAAGCTCGACTACGTCAGTAAGGTGTGCACGTAGCGGGGCCGGACTGTAGGCACGCACCGCTGCCGGTTGTATTCCCCACCGGTAGTAGGCACCCGTGACACGCACATCCCTCTGCTGAGTAGTTCCTACTCACCGCTCCCACCACGATCCATCCCTGGGTGAATCACCGCGGTAGTACTCACCTAGATTGTTAGGGACCGATAGGGAAACATCCTCCCACGTCAAAGAAGAATGGAGCAATACGGCGTAACTACCAGGTCAGGGAAGACGCGCACGTCACCACGCGGCAATGATGATAGCGATGAAGATACCCGAACGAAAACTGATTCCCCTGGCAACACCCCACATCTACAGAAACGAACACGTGGAGTGCAGGGACAGACGCGACATACCGAACGGCGGCAGCACAGAAAGCGCATCCCGCGAAACGAGTCACCCGCGTGACGTCACAACGACGATCAGTCGACGCGCGCGCACGACGATCCGTCGAACAAAGCGGACACTTCTAAAAATCGCACAATAAACGGTTACAATTAGAAGCAACACGCCGGTTGCAAGAATTGGAATTACGCGAAATACGCGCCGCGAAAGCACTCGCGAAAACAGACCGCGCTTTAGGTCAACTGTATGACGACGAAGAATGTTTAGATACGTGCCACGAAACGGTCGAAATACCGACGGACCGCTCGTACCACGTTCGAATCTCAGACCGCCGACGAAACTGGGGGGATAAGGGAACGCGGACAAACGAACACGTTCAGGCCCTGCCGCGAAACGGAAAATCTAACTCGGGCATTGACCGACGCGTTATCGTTTCTTAGGAGCGATCAAAACCGGCGCCACCAAAATACTTACATGAATTACCGAACTTCTACGGTGAAATAAATGAATGGATCGCGTTTAGAACCGTATAGGGACACGCAATGTCATTTCACCGAGTCAGGGGCAGAACGTGGCCCGTAAAGCCTGAAGGGCGACGCGCGGAAAACGTAAAGTCATTGTTGTATTCCGGCGCGAGCGCAGACGATATACTGATTCATTACAAAGGTATTTCTGGTCGGCCGGAAATATTGATATTAAACGAACTAGAAAATATTAAAAGATGCCCAAACTCGCCGAGGACGGACGAAATATGAACGTCTTTGCAAGTAAAATAGTAAATTGTGTAGCCTCGATCAAGGCCTTAGAAAACCGCAATATTTGTACTCACCCGAGCTAGTAAATAAAATCGTGGATAAACTTAATTTATACATGAAATACAAATGGTTCGAGTTCAACGCGCACTGTAACCAAAATGAACCCGACATGTTAAAGATATCGCGTTTCTTACAGGAAATGAACGACCAATGCGGGTATATGAACCTTGTGAAACGCGAAAAGAAGATCGTTTTATAAAAGAAACGAATTCAAACGTAGGCCGACAAACGCGACCGCAATACGACACGATAGCGATGTCGATAACGACAACGAAAACAGGCATAGGGAACCGCGAGTAGAAACCACCGCGATCATAACCAACGACGAAAGAAGGCGAACCTTCGATAAAATAGTAAAAATCATGTCCAATATGCAGAAAAGAACATTATTTGAAAGATTGTGCATCCTCACAGCGTTACCCATAGATCGAAAGATGGGAACGCGCGAAGAAAGCGCACGTATGTTTCCGATGTTCTTCTAACACTCACTACCGATCAGAATGCCGGGCGCGACCGTGCGGTAAAGATGGATGTAAAAGACGCATCACAAGTTACTGCATCAAGATCGCGCATCGACAGACGAGACCAACGGGCAGATCCCGTCGATCAACGTACCCCAAAAAAGAAAGAGTGTTCCCTTAAGATAATACCGGTCGAAATATCGGGACCGCTCGGTCGACTCGAAACTTATGCGCTCCTCGACGAGGGTCTGACGACGACCTCATCGAACGAGACGCCTGCTAAAAATAGCGCCACCGGGAAAACACGAAACATTGCGGAATCGAAGGTGGGGCAAACGGTT